>JBCNYH010000022.1:25778909-25802424 GCA_039654325.1 Tandanus tandanus | reverse complement strand
GTGGCGTAGGCGAGTTTAAA
Organism: Tandanus tandanus; assembly: GCA_039654325.1. Lineage (NCBI taxonomy): Eukaryota > Metazoa > Chordata > Actinopteri > Siluriformes > Plotosidae > Tandanus > Tandanus tandanus. The sequence goes on along the minus strand of JBCNYH010000022.1, from coordinate 25,802,404 downwards.
GTTTTTCTTGCCCAAATCTTCGCAGCCAGAAAAACCACAGATTGAAGATGACCAAACGAAAACACTCTGGAAAAAAAAAAAAAAAAAAAAAAAAAAAAAAAACCTCTTCATAACCCCTTCCTGCCCCACGCCTTCAAACGACACCTGTATTTGCAAGTACGGTACGTTTAAGCTTCTCTTCTTCCCCTCATCGAACTTTCATTAAGAATAAAAAAGAAAAGCACAAAAAAAAAAAAAAAAAAAGTTTTTTTCCACCCCCAAGCAGTCCGTCATTTTAGCCATGCACTCAGTGTCAGCTAGATGCTAGAACAGCGCACCCAGAATGTGTCGGCGTTGTGAAAACTTAGAGATGAAAGAAAGAAAATAAAAAGAACAATAAAACACATTGCTACACACGACAATGACACAACAAGTTTAAGTGAGTGGGTTTCTTTCCTTCTTCCTTTTTTTTGTGATGGCTATAAAATTTAGATATGTGCATTTTTTAAATCTGATTCAAATTTGATTCTCATCATTTTCCAAATTGTAATGATTAAAATTGAAAAGTAGCTTGGATGTGCAGGTATGGGAGAAAATAATATGATTATATTGAGAATTTTTTTTTATTGCTTATTAACTCAGTGCAGTTGTTTTTTTTTATTGGGGGTTTTTTTTGTTTGTTTTTTTAATAAAATTTTTTTTTAAGGTTTTTGCTACCAAAAACATCACCCAACTATTCAGGGACTGAGAAAGAAAAAAGAAAGAAACAAGCATGGGAGAGGAAAAGGGGCTGGGAGTTGGGAAAGGGGGATCGTTACAGTCAATAAACATGAACGCCTAACATAAAAATCATCACAAAACTTGTCGGTATCGTAGGCATTCGATCTTGTGTTGGTTTTGCGTGTTAGGGTCACAGGTGCCTCTCGGTTTTTCTCAGCAAAAGGCAATTACCAGTTAATCTGATCAGCAGGCAGGCTTGGGGCGGCTCATCATTGGGTGAAGAGTTCAGAGGTCAGAGGTCATTTGTTAGTTGCCGGTGGCGGCTAGGTGGTTAGAAACAAAACCAAAAAAAAAAAAAAAAAGATAGAAAGGATATTAGTGTCAGCAAGAAGAGACTGAAATGACATCATTTGAACACTACAATGAATGCAACATCCTTCAAATCCACCTGAACCCCAGAGCCAAGAGACAAACACAAGCTAATATCTGGTTATAATCATGGCAAAGTGCAACACGCTTAGAGATCTACAGCCCCTCTAACCTGAATTACAATGTTATGGTTATTAATGTTTCAGAGCACTACTTTGCCCCATGAACCCACAAACAAAAGCAAAGAAATGTCAGACAAACAAAAACAAAAAAAGGCGAGTAATGTTTTAGTGTCTTTTGGGTTGAAATGCAGGTTACAGACAGCGATTAGTGGTAAAGGGGGCTAAGAGAGATCATACTACACTACACATTTTCTCAATAAATAAATCCAACTAATTTTTGCTTTTTTTTAAAAAACATTAGTAATTTTATTTTTCTGTAATTTTGTACAGAAGTTATAAATACAATGGTAAAAATGTTTAAAGTATAAAATAACAGTACCAATCAAATATCTCACAGAATGCTTCATGTATTATTATTTTTTTTACTTAAATGAGGCATATTGTGAAATTGTTTTATAAATCTCATTAATCTATAAAAAAAAAGTTTGTTTAATAAACAGTTTAAGATGCAGACCTGCCAACACTGAACAGGAATAACAGACATACTTTATAATCACTGCTCATAGAAGTCGCTAGAATATTAGTCCTCAGAGACATCCTTATCTGTTTCTACTGCATTCCTACTGTATGCTGTTCTCACCGTCTTACTATGCGTCCACCCAATATTTCGAGGATGGAGTGGGAATGTTTCCAACATTACGTGCTGCCTAACACTCTTGGTGCTATCTACCCTTTTCTACATACATGTGCTCACAGATGCCAACTGTTGGCTGCATGGCATCATGGTTTGTTCTCATTACAGTGTAAACATTCTGATTTTGTTTGTGTTTATGTTGACCATTTTGTTGAATCCCCTCCCCAACTTTTGGTGCACTTTTCATGTTTGCCTCTGTACAATGCGTAATGGTTGGCAGGTCTGCAGATGAGGTAAACGTATGAAATGTGTCTCCTTACTTTAAATACATGAAAATGTAGTCAAATCTTACAGTAATGAAGCAAACTCAAGTATTATAATAAATTTTGGAGTGAACTTCACAGTAAAGGAATGGAACACAACACTCTGGTTTTCAGTCCTGATATAAGTAACGTAACATCACAATAGAAATTATAAAACACTACAGCATCCTAATACGTACCAAAGCGACTGGAGCTGTAGTGTTTTATAATTTCTATTGTGATGTTACGTTACTTATATCACAATAGAAATTATAAAACACTACAGCATCTTAATACGTACCAAAGCGACTGGAGCTGATTTAAAATTGTCTTTTTGCATTTGAAACACAGTCCAAAAAACTCCACAAAACAAATATATAAAAAGACATCAAGTGTCTTCTCTAACTAACCTCTGTCTGCGGTCACTATCCTTTGGTAAGGATGGACCCGTGAGTCATGTCTCCGCACTTTAGTAGCCATTGCACCTAAATCATAACAGGTCCATATGGTTAGAGAGACTCGGAAGCCCAGCAGCCAGACCAAACAAACCTAGCTTCACCTCGGAGAGTAAAAAATGATATAAATCTGGCTTCTCAGAATAAATTTAAAAACTTGACGTGAGGTCGAGCTTGGGGTACTTGGTCTGGCTTTACAGACTTTTCATTTATATTTACACACATACACACACACGACGTTTATGAAAAAGCATCAAGACAATAACACAAAATGCACTTATAATGTATATTATAGAACGAGACACGATAAGTAGTGAATGGAACACTTGAGGCTCAATAAATTTACATTACTTTGCACCCAGATTTTCACAGTAGTAAGTTTGATCCTTTTTGAGACAGGTGGGCAAGGAAAAGAAATCGCTGACAAACACATCCATTAGACTTGTAAACATTACTAATGAGGTCTACTTCCTCTGAGGTCAGCAAGAATAAGGTGACAAACTTCTCAACTCGGTTTTTGGCTGGAGAGAGAACAGAGTGAAAGGAGAAAGAACTTAAGAGTAAGAGAGTGAGTTAAGGAGAAATCAAGAGAAGGAGGAACAGGATGTAAGACAAATGCAGAGGGATGGACAGAGAGAGATGTGATGAGAAGAGATAAAGAGATGGGTACATAGTGGTACAAGAGAGAGAAGGAGGGACAGAGAGAGAGAGATAAAAGGTGGTGGGTAAAGAGAGACAGAGGAAGACAACGTAGAACAATCACATAGGAAAAGAAGGAGGGATGGGGAGAGACAGGGGGAAAGACAGGAAGAGAGACAGAAGGAGACAGAAGGGGAAGGGGGAGAGAGCGAAGAAAAACAAGGGGGGGGGAGAGGGGGTGGGAGAGAGAGAGAGAGAGAGAGAGAGAGAGAGAGAGAGAGAGAGAGAGAGAGCAAAAGGAAAAGAACCAGGCAAGAAGGAGAGTAATGGAGAAAGACAGAGGTAAAGAGAGGGAAGGACACAGATGGAGGGAGAGACATATGGAGAGAGAAGGAGAAACAGAGAGGAATAAGTGTGTGATGTTCTCTGGCAGTACCGGGTTCTTCCACCTGATCGACTGAAGCTGAAAGAGGCTCTAATTCAAACAGAGCAGCTAAAAGCAGCATGTCTGGTTTCATCTGGTTCAACAGCAGCGAACAGAGACGCCTCTGAATCCCACACTTACTGTCCTTACTGAGGAAACTCACAGACTTTGTAGAGGAGGAATTTCTCAGTCTACTTGGCTGTTTGTTTACAGAGAGAAATGTGAAAAGTTTAGTTGGGAACGAGGACCAGTGCAGGAATATGAGGACCTGAGAATAAGACAATACAGAGGAGAGGAGGAAAGGGTGGAGGGGCCTGATAACCACTCGCTTCAAGACTGCACTGACTCACACAGCCTGCAGCATGAGAACACAACTGGGACCCACCTGCAGACCAGACCACCTGACACGCCTCAGAGAGAGAGAGAGAGAGAGAGAGAGAGAGAGAGAGAGAGAGAGAGAGAGAGAGAGAGAGAGAGAGAGAGAGAGAGATGCAAGCAAGCATGTCCCCATCACTCTGAATGCTGACAGTGTGTGTGTGTGCGTGTGTGTTTGTGCGCTCATATACACACTGGGGAATCCCTACCTCTACCTGGCACAGACTTTGTTCTGCCCTACCGAACCCACGTCAGAAAGAAATAAACAGTAAAGAAAGCTCAGGAGATAAATGGATGGAAAAAAACTGTCTTTTGACTGTGATTTTTAAATAAGGATGTGTCCTCGCCACCTGTCTCACACACATCTGTCCTTACATCCCTGTCCAACACCAGGCCTCAGCTGCTCAGCACGTATTTACCTTGGACCAAGTCCTGGGCAGGGCTTGGCATCGCCATGTCCAAGCTGCCCCCGTAAAACGTTGAGGCGGTGCCATCCTGATGCCCGCCGAAGCCTGAAGCAACGAGCCCCCACGCCCGCTTACCTAGGACGCCTCCGTGCTCGACGGGGTACTCCAGGAGAGAGGTGGGCGCCAGGGCGTATGGGTAGTCATAGGGCGTGGCGTAGATGATGCCTGCGTCAGGTGCTGGGGGCACCAGCGTCGGGGTGGCGTTGGGCAGCATGGCGGGCATCTGCGCAGGACGGATGAGGTTCATGATGGGCGTGCCGGGGGTCGGGGGGCGCAGAGCGGCAGGCGGAAGAACCTGACCAGTGGGGGCGGCAATCAGCCGAGGGCCCTGAGCCGCTGCGGCTGCTGCTGCAAGAGAGAACGCAAGGTTCGCTGGTGTAAGAGAGCGGACAGACAGGAGAGAAAGAAAAGGAAAGAAGCAAAGAGATGAAAAATGAAGGAACCAGAGAGGACAGCACAGGAGGGAAAGATGGACAGAGAATTTTAATATTAAAGACAAATGTGTGGAAGTTGGGAAAGAAAGAAGGAAGAAAGAGAGAAAGAGGAGAAAGCACGTGACAGGTTCAGATTTTAGATTTTGCGAAAGAAGAAAAACACGCCGAAGCAGAAATACAGGGGGGTGGGGGGGAAACACAGGAAGGGGAGGGGCAAAAAACAAACAAAAAAGAAAAATTAGTTCATGCAATGATCAACAATGAACCATAAAAACCCACAGAACTAAAACAAGCCCCACAACCAACATAACACGAGAGCAAACAAATAAATATATAAATAAACAGCAGTGTCAATGAGCAGCACAGAAAATTAAAGCAACCCAATCCCCACTTAAAAGCCACAATTCATCCATAGCACAGTCACAGGATCAACAGCAAAACAGAATGAGTCTCCCCGTATGTGGAGGTCTGAACAAAGCGGGTGGGCATGTTGGTTAAGAGTAATTACCGTCACAGAAAAATAAATGCAACACATTAATAAAGCAGCGATGACACTAGAGTTGAGGTCTTTATTAGCAGACCAGATGTGGTCCAGATGTGGACGCAGCAAAAATTGTATTGGTGGAGGTGGGAATAACATTTTCATAACAACAAATCCCTGCCCTGGATGGTTTGGAGAAAGCAAATTACAGATCGATCACCATGAACTACAAGCAGGATCTGAGGGCAGGATGTAGCGATCATTAGAGAAGTGCTTTCTGAAGCACAGTTACACAAATAAAAATAAAAAAATTAAACCTCCCTCAACCTGTTTTATGATTTATTACTTTCGACAAACAAAAGGTTATGTTTTACCTGCGGTTTGTGTTCGTTTGTTAGCAGCATTACGCAAAAAGTTGTGTGGATTTTATGAAATTTTCACAAGAGGCTGTGCTTTTTGTCAAGGAGAACTCTCCATTAGATCTGACCAGATCAAAGTCAGGATTCAGAAATTTTTAAAGGATTCTTTAACTTTATCAAATATTTTGGAAGTGTGATATTACCGCATACCCAGGACGGTGTGCTGTATATTTTATTTATTTTCTGGCTTGGTAGAGGTTTGTGCTCTCTGAGTGCTCTTGTTTAATAAAGTATTGTGCCAGGGGGTGGGGGTCGGACCAAACATTACCCATCCTGAGACGTAACGTGTACCTGGTATGCATTATGCATGTTTCCCTCTAGGCCTCCTGAGACGATGGAATGTAACAGAATACGCTATTCAGTAGATACAGCTATGAACAGAAAGTGCACTCAGTAATAGCACAAGCTTTACCCGTAACGCTGCATTCACACAGCAGGTACATCACACAATGTTACTGAATAGCTTGGGATGGCTTAGTTTCCACTGAGAATTCTTTGAGTAAACATCCATTAAATTTTAATTAGAGCTGATTTAATTAGTCATCTCTTTTTATAGTGATGAGTGTCATCGCGTCTAACAGGCAAACAATATACAAGTGTTATTAGTAAAGACTCGGGGGATTGATTCAAGTTCATTTCGATACCAAAACAATAACGAGGAATCGGCTTGAGAAATTACGGTTCATTTACGCTATTCAAATATTCACACTATAATTATTCTTCACTAAAATATTAAATATGCGACTCGCAGTCGATTTCCGTTACAATTCGTACTAGATCAAGTTACAGTGTGAAGGACACAAAGTCACATGGAACTAAAGACTAGAGAAATTCCGCCCACGTGACCGTCGATGGACATTTTACTGCATAGTTCAGAACTTTTCTACAAAAAATAAATTAAATGAAAATATTGTTCAATCAGAATCTATGTGATGCATTAGACATTTAAACGTGGCGGACTAACGGTCAATAAGCCTAACCCTCCACATAGACGAGACCTGTTTATATGAGAAAACAAAATATAAAAGCTTTTGTAAACATTCTACAATGAAAAACTGGCTTACTGTCCCGGTCATAAATATATATTTATACAAACCAAAGCATGTATATGCTTTAATGTATATTAATATTCATGATGAAGGAGGAGCCATGTGTGCAATTTCATAATTGTGATGTGATTTCAAGACAACTGTGATGCACATACAGTTTAAAACACACACACACAAAATCATACAACTAGGGAGAGCACTTTTAACAGCTTTCAAAATAGGACAGGAAATGGTAAAGTGATGGAGAGACCAGTGAGCATGAATGCAAAAGAGATATTAAACTTCACCTTCTTAATGTCATTTTTCTTAATTTATTTTTAGTGCTAAATGTCATTTTGGCAATTAGAAACAAAAAAAATGAATGAGTACGAGTGTGTGAAATGTGCGACTATGCTTACGGGCTTTAATATTGGTGTCTCTGTAGGTTCCGTTAAGAATGGCCAACTCCATCAGCTGCATCTTCTTTAGGTTGTCTTCTCCTTCCGCCTGTGAAAAAAAAAAAAAGAAGATACACACACACACACACACACACACACACACACACGTATATTTATTACTAGATATTATCAATTCTGTGCTCTGATTGGCTAATCTACTCCTAGGATATCAGCTAATATACTGTCACCATAGAAAAAAATATGAAAATGGTAGTGACTCATTCTAAGATAGTGTTTCATGATTTTATGATTTTTCTTTGTTGTTGTTTAGAACCAGTAAACTGGACATTTTTTAGTCTAGATTAATTCCCAGAAAAGCAACAAAATATACAATTGAAGTATTTGATAATAAGAATGCATTTCTTCTTTATTTTTCCTCCCCCAAAAAATTTTTTTTTTTAAAGCGATTTTAATGGAATACAGGCCTTCAGCTAACCAGCTAGGTCTGTGCTAACCAGCAATAAACGATAGACAAACACTGCAATATTCTTCATTACGCAAATTTGAAAGAAATAATAAAATAATTGACAGCTGTTATTATGCAGAAATGCTCATTTAATTTTATAAAATAATTGAGTCCAACATGGCTGATAAGCTCCTCATGTCGCTGCAGAAACCAGAAGTAACACAGGAGGGCGCCAAATGTGCAACGTCCATGAAACGCAAGGAAAAAATGATCTATATTGTGTATATATATATATATATATATATATATACATATATATTTCTTTTTTTTTATCATATAATATTTTAATATACATTTTTTTAATTAAATAACAGTTATTCCGCTCCCTCTCACTGTATACTATCTTATCTCAGTGATCTAATATGAGACAATACACAACTCAAGGTCACAGAAGAGCACTTATCTACCCACATCCACACACCCCCAACACACACACACACACGATTTAATATATCATGTCCATTTGAGAGTCTCATGCAAGAAAACCAAACCCAGAATAACAGAGTGGAGAACACCGGCCCCGTCAATTCCGCTCATATAAATAAACACGCAGGCAGCGACCGTGCTCATTACCACTAAATTAGAGCAAGGAAATTATTCACAAGGAAGCAATTAGACCTGCTATCCTCTCATCTCAAAGCTAACGCACGACAAAATGCTTCAGCACTCACATGCCTAGATTATACACACACACTCTCTCTCTCTCTCTCAAAAACACTACTGGTGAGATTTACTAAGGATACACAATGAAGAGTTAGCATTGGAACACATGGACAAAGCGAGTTTTGCCCCTGACCCAACTCATATGTATTTGTATGCATTTCCCTATCAGATCACTAAATGTGGGGTAGGAGAGTATGCAAATGATTCACTCAGTGTGATTTACTGAAGTTTCACTGCAGTCAATTTGCTGTTAATCATACTGTTAATTATTGCTGAGAGAGAAAAAAAGGCTTCACTTGGTGGAGATTTTGAGAGTTAGACAGACACTATGTGTGAGCGTGTAGGTGTATGCCAGCACTCAGAGGAAAGATTTTGTTTACTCAGATGAATATTTTCTATTAAAATTATAATTGAAGTACTTGCAAACGTACCAATAAACACACAAAAAAAAAAAAATAATAATCATATTAATAATAATAAAAAAAATAGACCACAGTGGTCCAGACGCTCCTGCCGACAGGGCCATTTCATAATATGGTCTATTTCATAAAGTCAAAAAATTATGTGTATCTGGGTTCATTTGCTGTTGGGTCACAATTTCCCTTCACTAGAACAAAGAGGCTCAAACTTGTTCTAGCACGACAGTCCCCCTGTGCACACAGTGAGCTCCATGAAGACATGCCTTGCCAAGGTCGGAGTGGGAGAACGTGAGTTGCTTGCACAGAGCACTGACCTCAACCCCACTGAACATGTCTGGAATGAACTAGAATGCCAACTGTCCCAGGAGTCCCCACCTGACATCAGTGCCTGACCTTAATAAAGCTCTTGTGGCTGAATAATCACACTTCCCCACAGCCACACTCCAAATATAGAATCCCAGTCCAATATAGAGAAGTTCCCATCCAATCCATCCCATCCAAGACCTTCCTAAGGGGAACCCATACACCAAATTTGGTGATTCTATGATTACCTTTTAGTTATTGCACTAACAAACCTTTAAAAGCCAAATATAAAACCTGTCACCTTCTCTGCAACATCGCGTGGTCATCGGGGGCCGTACCTCTGGATTGGCAAACCAGGGTGGTAGTTCCCTTTTTTGAAAAAGGGGACTGGAGAGTGTGTTCCAACTATCGTGGAATCACACTCCTCAGCCTACCCGGGAAAGTTTATTCAGAAGTAGGATTCAGGAGGAACAATGTGGTCTTCTTCCTGGTCACAGCACTCTTGACCAGCTTTACCAACTCTACAGGATCCTGGAGGGGGCATGGGAGTTTGCCCAACCTGTCCACATGTGATTTGTGGACTTGGAGAAGGTTTTCAACCGTGTCCCTTGGGCTATCTTGTGGGATGTGCTCCGGCAATATGGTATACTGGAACCGCCGCCACGGGCCGTTCGGTCTCTGTATTGCCGGAGTCAGAGCTTGGTCCGCATTGGTAACAACATGTCGAATTTGTTTCCAGTGGGGGTTGGGCTCCGCCAAGGCTGCCCTTTGTCACCGGTTCTGTACATAATTTTTATGGATATAATTTCTAGGCGCACCCAAGGTGTTGAAGGGTTCTGGTTTGGTGGCCACAGGATCTCATCTCTGGTTTTTGTGGAAGACGTTGTCATTTGGCTTCATCTAGCCGGGACCTCCAACTCTCGCTAGAGCGATTCGCAGCCGAGTGTGAAGCAACCGGGATGAGAATCAGCACCTCTAAGTCCGAGGCCATGGCTCTCAGCCGGAAAAGGGTGGAATGTACCCTCCAGGTCAGGTCATTCCCCAAGTGGAGGAGAACAAGTATCTCGTGGTCTTGTTCACGAGTGAGGGAAGGATGGAGCGGAAGATCGACAGGCGGATCGGTGCATCCTCTGCTGTAAAGCGGACCTTGTACCGGTCCGTCGTGGTGAAGGAGCTGAGCTGGAAGGCTGAGCTCTCGATTCAGCAGTCGATTTATGTTCCAACCCTCACCTATGGTCACGAGCTTTGGGTTGTGACCAAAAAAACAAGATCGCAAATAGAAGGGGCTGAAATGAGCTTCCTTCACAGGGTGGCAGGTCTCTCCCTTAGAAATAGGGTGAGAAGTTCTGTCATCCGGGAGGAGCTCAGAGTAGAACCGCTGCTCTTCCGCGTTGAGAGGAGCAAGTTGAAGTGGCTCAGGCATCTGATTAGAATGCCTCCCGAAACGCCTCCCTGGTGTGGTGTTTCGGGCATGTCCAACTGGGAAGAGACCCCGAGGTATGTCTCTCAGCTAGGCTGGGGACGCCTGCACCTCATGGCTTAGGCGACCCGACCCCGGAACAAGCGGAAGAAGATGAAGATGATGAACTTAAACAAGGTTAAGGTGACCCATATATAATACCCAACTTATTCAACCCTGGGGGAGGGGGGGCTAACTCGTCCACCAAATTTGGTGATCCTACGTCATTTCCTTCCAAAATTATAGCACCAATATTTTGTATGGTCAGTACCCCTTTCTATAGCTTCAGCTCCATTTCGGGAATGGTGTGGGCTAAAAAAAGGGCATGGATGAAGGGTGAGAATAGGATAAGAAACTAATAATTGTTTTTTTCTTGTCAGATCAGACCATTTTTCTTGTTCCCTAATCGTTTCTTCCAGCAGCCATATTGTAGCAACAGAATCATTCTTCTGTACTTTAAAAACCCTCTCTTTGGGGAAAGATACCAAAAAAGCTGAACATGCATCTCAGGGCAGCAGGATCACGTAAAGATGTAATATGTATGTTCTAGCAAGTACTGGTATCCACCTACCTACAGATGAAGATGACGGTAAATTAGTGTTTTCAATATTCATAATAAAACTTTGGTATCTGAAGCTGATCACAGCAGCTGTAAAAGCTGCAGGTCAGAAGACAGTAAAGCACACATGAATTCGGAATAAGCTCGAGGCTTTAGCTGTCTTGAAAGTATGTGAATTTGTTTTTTAAAGAGAAAAGAAAGAAATATACAGATAGACACCCACTCTAGCATAATAAACTAAATTCATACGGAAGAAAATAAATCACGATCCAGAAGCCTGATATTTCTAACAGCAGGTCGGCCACAGCTGGTGTGCAGGATGCACTGAATAAGACTGTTACTTTTTCAATTCGGGGAGTGTTTTCTTATAAACTCACTGTGGGTTTGATTCACAAAGACCAGTTTTACTGCCGATTGTTTTCTCTTGATTTGGTTTTATATTTATATAAAAAAAATTCCATTCAGGAGCACACTGCGTTGCTTTCTGCCATAACTGGAACCAAGTCTGAAGCGTCAGCGATATCATGTGAAAAGTTAATTAAACACCCGAGCGGAATGTCATCACAGAAAAATAAAAACGCAGCGTTTCAGAATGAAAAGGAAAAAGATTGCGTTCCCTTTCCTCTCCGGCTTTGCTTGAGGACTATTCATAGCCTGACAAACATGACAGCCTGAGATAACGTACATCCAGCAGCCATACGTAATGGTTATGGGCTCCACAGAATGTTCCAGAAAGTCCCCATAAGGCCATACAAAAACTTTATATATATGTAAAATGATGGCTCAGAGCACACACACTGATTCATGATTCCAGATAATCTGAGTAATCCTCAACATGTGTGTGATTGAGTGAGTAAGAATGTGAGAATGTGTGTAGGGGTGTGAGTGTTTTACTCTCAAAGGCAAACCAGGACTAAGCTGGCAGTCCAATGGCAGCTAAACGTCAGGCTGTCGTCTCTACCTCTCTAATTGCTTCTGAGCAGACCTGACTAATCAAACCCTAAGTACACAGAACAACCATGCCACAGGGTTTTGAATGCCATCCAATCACAGTTGTTGTGTTATATGTTGCTGAGACTGTTATATTTTTGAAGTGGTGCATACGTATGCAGCTACGTTGTGCCATATGGTGTAGACTCAAGTTTAAAGTATAAAATGGCATTAAAACTTATCAATAATTTTTATATCCAAATCCACGGGATATGAGTAAACATGTGCTCTGATATCAACTCATAAACCATAAATACAGAAAAGCAACAAAACAGTATTAAAAAAATAAAAACAACCCCCCCCCCAATAAATAAATAAATAAATAAATAAATAAATAAATAAATAAATAAATAAAAGGAAATAAAATAAAAAATAAAAGTACTTGATAATTTATTTTATTTTTAGTTTTCAAGAATTATTATTACTGAATTTTTCACCAAAGAAATCGTTGCCATCCGTTTGCTGGCCTCTTTGATTTAGCTATTCAGCTGACGAGGCACGTAGCCAGCCAAGAGGAAATGGTGGAATAACTGTTACTGTGTTATACTGCAAACCAGTTCTTAGTTCAAAGCTAAAACACAACTGCATATTCTTCACCTCATGGTCATGCTGTCATGTACCACACCACCTACACTCCAAACGGCAAGTTAATTAGTACTGGTACTACATCCCATTTTCACCCAGGTGGTACCTCAACACTTTTATCTAGGAATGATATCTGTGCAAGGCAAGTATTCAGTTTCTTGCCTAAAACCAAGTAAAAGAGAATCAATGACCTGTAGAGGACTCCTTTCCCCCCCAAACTTTTGAGTAAGTCATTGAGGGAGAAGTAGGAGCATGACGCTGTGGCTTTGTTAGGCTTACTAACAGTATAAAAAAAGCAGACAAAGATGGAAAGAGACAGAGAGAGACGGTGTGACAAAGAGGAAGAGACAGTGAGTGGGAAAGGAATAACTGAGCGGAGACGTTTATAGAGAGCAGTGTGTCACTGGGAGGCAGGAATCTGGGAAAGCCTAGGGGAATTCTGCCTCGGATACAACCGCCACGAGTAGAATGTATGAGGTAAAAAAAAAAAAAAATTTAAAAAGCATTTATCAATATAACTGGATTGGCAATCATGTGACCAAATGTGTGCAAAGTGCCTGCCATAACTAGGCCTGGATGAAAATGCCACGCCCATCAATATAAATTATAAAGAGTGTACCAAATCACTGCAATCAGTTTATCTGGAAACTTACTATCTGTTAAAAGCACTTATATAAATAATAGCTTAAAATACTAAGTCCAGAACATTTTCAATTTGTAACAGTTTTCATTTATTTGTATGCATTTATTTGCATCACTTGACTTGTTCATTTAATTGTCTGTGTAATGAGTTCATGTTCCGTGACGCTGTTAGTGTCTCGTGTTTTGTTCAACAAAAGTTTGTTTGTCCTCCTGAGTTAGGTTGTGTGTTTATTCTTTGTAAGTCTGACTGATGGTTTATGAGCATCTATTTTTTGGGTTTCAGTTTCATTAATGTGTGAGCGATACATAACAGCTAGTCAAAATCAAATCAACCATTTAAGTCATGCTCCATGCCTATGGGGATCCACTCAACTGAACTATTAAGTTTAACTGGTTGGCAATTAATAAAACAGTGAGGAGCGAAAAACAAAAACAAACAAAAAACACATACATTTATAGTCACAGTAATACATTTCATGACTTTTTAGACTGAAGCAAACAACACCTCAGTCCTGTCTACCACAGCAGCTTTATTCCTCAATTAATACTTACGACAGTTTTTATGTCCAGACTGGGTCTAGAAACCAGACAATGAGCCTTTTTGGTATTGACCAGCAATGTGCAACTTCAAAACATCACTACACACAACTGAACTGCGGTCAGTGGTAGATTTTTACATCGTTTATTCAGCAGTAAAAGATGACAAAAATAAGTGAGGCATCCCATCATCCAAAATCTTACTGACACCGCCCTGCCCTAGCCTCCACCTTCTTACTAGAAGACAAAAAGACAAAATGTCTGTGATGCAGCTGTGTCTGCTCATGTGCCAAAATTCAAATAATAATAAAAATTATAATTGCACAATGTTTGCTCATTTCTGTGTGAAGCAACAAGAGAAAAACGTCCTCCCCCTGCAGCGCCACCCACGCTTTACACAACACAGGCTGTGCAAAAACTGAACACTAAACAGACAAGCAGACACCAGGGTCATCAGTTTTAAACCCTGACCCCACCCAACCCCATTAAGAAAGGGAAATAAAATCTAAAGGAAAAGGTGAAACAAGCCTTCAGCCATCACACTAATGCTAAAGTGGTATGAAAATGTAAAAGAATTCCTTGACAGTATGATGGTCTTTCCTGCTAACTGTTCCTCCCATCAGCTGTCTGTGCCTGATATATTATATATATATATGAAGGTGACACAAAGATTCCAAGTTCCGCCTATACAGATCCATTTTTGAAAATGCCGGCATTTGGTAGGAAAGGAATATTTTCACAAATGCTTACATTTTTCTGATTATCAAACTGAAAAACACAAAAGTTTACCATCCAAACAATTCTTGACTCATCAAGAATGACGAGTTCTTTTTTTCTCTACATGATCTCTTGGTGCTGTAGCTACAAATTGAAAGGAAAAAAAACAAGTGATTTGCAGGTCGTCCAATGCTTTGTTGCTAGAGCCATCCATATACAAAGCGATTTGCTTGCTGCCAGACATTCCAGGCTCTGGGTACCTTGGTCAGACTTTCCCAACCCTGGTTCTGAAGAGCCCTGTGTCTTGCACATGTTAGTGTTTCCCTTGGTCCTAACACACCTGAACTAACTAATTAGCTAATTAACACCTCTTTATGACTTAAAGTAGGTGTCATAGAGCATGGGAAAAACCAAAATGTACAGGACAGGGGGTCCCTCAAGAACCAAGTTTGGAAACCTCTGACCTAAGTATTCCTCTTGTACTTTCATACCTCAGTTGTTTGAGTGAAACAAGTAGTTGGCAAGTGCACAACCAAACCATAAATATGATTCTTCCTAGGGCAGCATAGTGGTACTGTGGTTAGTACATCCACCTCCCAGCAAGAAGGTTTTGGTTTCGAGTCCTGGGCTTTTCTGGGTGGTGTTTGCATGTACTCCCCATGCTGCGAATAAGTTTCCTTCGGGTTCTTCGGTTTCCTCCCACTGTCCAAAGACATGCACATTAACCTTACTGGCCGTTCCAAATTGTCACTAGGTAAGAGTGCAAACGGCAGTGTGTGCTGGCCCTGCGATGAACTATAGAGCTGTTCAGGATGTACCCTGCATTCACCCAGATTCGGCTGAGATAGTGACCCAAGTAGAATTACGCAGTTTGGAAAATGAATGAATGAACGCCTCACCAAAATGGCAACTCAGAAGTTGTGGCACTTAATCCCATTCAGGTGGGAGATCAACCCAAGTTTCAGGGTTGCCAGAGGCCACAGTGAAGAGCTGCTCCTCCACTTAGATGCTACAACCAAAGTCTACTAGTTGAATATCTGGAGAACTCGGTGTTGGAGTCAGCTGTCAGTCAACAAGTATCCTTTCACTCCCATTGCTAGTCACCTCAACTGTGCTGCCTGAAAGTTACTCCTTGCAATTTTGCCTCTTCATTACATATTGCTAACTTTCACTGACTTTACATGATCACTGAGACTCACTTCCTGTGTATACCCTTGAGTGTACAGAAAAGCAAGGGGAAGTCCTGGCTCTGTGCTGCTGGACAAACAAGCTTTATTAAGCACCTACACTGGGCAACAGTGTGCACCCTGGGAGCTTAACAGCTCAGGCATCAATATCCCCGTACCTCGTTTACACACAGCCAGGGGGCCTGTAACAAGAGGACAGAGAAGAACACTCTCACATCTCCCACTCACCTTCGCTAATTCTCTCTTTTATCACATCGCTCAGCTCAACCTAATCCTACCTCACCCTGGAATATGGGTATAGGACTCTCTCTTGCAGACACAGGACAGATATAAAGTACACACACACACACAAAAAAAACCAACACATTACAGAGCATGAGATGAATTATTTAAATAAAGACGGGGATAAAAAGCACAGGATTTGTCAGTGTGTAATATGTAGGGCATCAGCGCTCAGGAATGGTATCTAAACAGAGGCACAGATGTTGACATGAAGTTGACATACGGGATTCACAGCAGCAGAACACAAAAACCAAGTGGACATAAGGGGACGTGGGCTTTTTAAAAGGAAATATTTAGGTGATCCACAATTTGAACTGCTGCAACACACTATAAAAAACCCTCATGAGACATCTGTCTGCTAGGATCCCTCACTCTCTCAGTGTAGTTTCTCCAGCAAGGCAATCTATTGCTCTGTCACCGTGATCCCTTAATACCTCCCAATCGAGCCTGGAATATCTTGAAGGGGATTTGGTGAGGATGATTTGTGGCTTTAAACACTGCCGGATTTGCATCAGATTCAGAGATTTGGGAATTTAAGCTGATCTGTGCCACCCGAGCCTCCATATGCCATGACCTCAGCTATACTAAAAAGCCTCTGGAATACAGCGTCCTGCTCCTTAGGGTTAGGTTTGAGGTTTTACAGGCAAAGGGGAAATGGTGTAGAAACCAGAAAGTATGAATCAGCAGTAATGGGGAAATCTACTTGTGACACACTTGGATATTTTACTGTAGCATCATTTACATTTCCCACTAAAAAGCAACAAGGGACACTCTTACTTACATTAACCCTTTAAGATGAAAAGACAGCATCTACAGAAGGACTAAAAGGACAAAATGGCTTCATCTTCTATTGTGCAGGTTATCATGGGTGGGGGGTTGAAAGCCTATGCCTCATGTTGAATGGCCATACTTGCACTCTGGGATCATTTGTTCGTTAATACATCAACAACAGTAGACTCATCTGGATCACTGGAATCTAGGCTCTTCCACATGCCTTTGTAAGGTTACTTGGATACAGTGCTCATTAAAAGTAAATCAGATGATTTGATTGACAATGAAGGGCGGCACAGTGGTGTAGTGGTTAAGCATGTCAGACTTACACTAAGGCTTTGGGTTTGAGTTTGCATGTTCTCCCCATGCTTGTGAGAGTTTTCTCCGGGTACGCGTTTCCTTCCATACTCCAAAGACATGCACATTAAGCTAATTGGCTGAACCCAATTGCCCCTAGGTGTAAGTGTTACTGGTTGTGTGTGTATCGGCCTTACGATAAACTGGCGAAATGTCCAGGGTGTAGCTCGCCTATGTCCAGAGATGGCTGAGATATGCTCCAGCCTCCCTGCAGGATTAAGTGATTCGGCAAATGGATGGATGGCTGTCACCTGTGGGGGTCAAAGGCACAAGACTGTTCAGGGTTTTACCTATGAAACTGTGCTCTAAGCCCGTAATCCATGACATCCAAGGTGACTAATTGTTTGCATGGTTGTGAGCTGTAATGGCGCTCATAGAACAGTTATCTCTGTCTCTGTGCCATGACTCCAGGGTTCAATATCCAAAGGCCATCAAATCAATCTTCCTCAGATGTGTTTGACAGAAGATGGAGAGAACACAAAGTTCTTGATTGTGGCTCTGAGTACAACGGACAAGCAACAAATGGAAAATTACCAAAACACTCCAGTTTACCAGTCAGAATTCCTTTCCAAACATGGCCAGAACTAAACCACAAGTTACCGAAATTTCTTTTGTGGACTTTTTCAAAGTGTTGCACTGAGGGAGTGCTGGAATTATGGCCGGGTGTGTGAGCTAAAGCAACTGCAGTTCAAGCTGCTGCCAGCTCACATATAAACGAAAGCCCAGGGGCCTGCTAGCACCAAATGTTACACAATCCCACTTCAAGCAACCTCTATCGACAGGTTTTATTGGCACTTTCCAGAACACGAGCAGAATTCTGGCAGACTTCAGCATGGAACTGTGGATAATTAGCCCTTAACCCTCACAATGGGCCAGGCAGGGCAGTGCGGTGCAAGAAGGCCTGGGGGATAGAGTAACTTGGCAAAATCAGACTACAACACAAACACCAACTGCTGCTCACTGTGCAACTGCTCTCTTCTAAATAAAAGGATTAAGTTGGATGTTTAAAGGAAGGCACATGGTCGAACATCCGCAGGGGGGCTTTTTGGAGGACCAGGACAGATTACAGGCAGGACTAACCTCTGGGGTAAGGGCATGATTTAGAGGATTTATTTTATTTTTCCTACTACTTTAAGAGAAGTCGGGGACAAGGTTCACTAAATTCTCAAGGTAGTGGTAGGGACATTGTGCTTCTTCCAGCATATTTGTGAAAAAAGGGAAATCCAAGAAAACCCTTAGAAGTGGTTTTCAGTACAACTCCAGCTTAATGTCAATCGACTCCCCTCCAGAAATCCACACCCGCTTTTCTACCATGCAGCACTTTCACTGCAATCTGAATCATGGAATATTTTCTTTGCACTACACTTCTTCTACCTTCCATCTCTCATGATGGGGGTATGTGTGTGTGCTGACTCCTAATGCCACAGCAGGAGCAGGATGAGAAGAAAATCACAGCGCCGTTGAATCTCTTCATGTGGAAAAGGTCCTGACTTTGTACACATTCTGGTAAATATTCCTCCAAATGCCTTCTGGTGGCAGTTAAGAAATGTTACTCTTCTGCATGTGTGTGCACGAGTGCGTGTTGCTGCATCACGAGTACCCATGGGATGGACAAATTCTAGTAAAACAGTATTAGACCTTTTCCCTTGATTTGTAATCCCTGTCCCCTGAGCAAGACAAATGCTGCACAAAGGCTAGACTCGCATGAATATCTATGTTTTTAGATTTTCAACTGTTGGGGATTTCATTCTATAAAGAAAAAAAAGATGGATCAGACACCAAAGTCTGGGGAAATATGCAGTTCTGTAAAGAACTGAAAAGAAGAAATAATGTAGCAAGGTAGACTTTTGTCTTTTAGTTCAATAGCTCTCAGAATGAAAAAATACAAACAAAAGTTGAATTTATTGCCATTAAAATTCTGACAAACAAAAAGCTGCATCAACAGGCCCTGGGCTTACAAATGTAACTGACACAACAGCCTTTAAAACTCAAATGAGCATTTTAAATCTCACAGATGCATCGAGTGATGAGTAAGAAGTCACCTTCCCCTGCCAAGATGAGCACCAAAACAAACAAAACATAATGAGATGTGTGTCTTAAACTGTACACTGCCACCATTTGGTTGGGGGGCACTCAAAGACTCATAGTAAATGCAAAACAGGCAAACAAATAAAGCAGAAAAAGTAATTAACTTTAAAGAAAATAAAATTTCAGGCAAAGTTTCCTCCGACAGTCCAAAGACAAATAAATAAATTTATAAAAAAAAAAAAAAAACTAACTAAAAAGTACACAATCATGCAGATTAGGGCCAGAATGGTAGAATACAGGATTATATGGTTTTCTTAAGTAAATACATTTTTAAAATCTCATTTTGTCAGTAGGCTAAAGTAATGCAGCACATTCATTCATACAAATCTCAAGGAATGTTACCACAGAAATAACACAATGATTAACTTGTACTTTTGGGGGAGTTTGCAGCGTCCTCAGACAATCCCCACCCATCTCCCTTTAACACAACACCCAGGGAAGGCGAAAGCTCTCACATGTCTTTTCTGATTAGATACTTCTGTGCAGGTTACACAGGGAAAATAGAAACGTGAACACCCTAAGCTTATCATAATTATTGCCGATAATGTCATCAGGATACAAATAGACTATTTGCATTTTTGCACAGCGTCTTCATTTTTCATTAAGGAACAAAACATCATTCAGGCACGAAATGCACTACTTAAGCATCATCAGTGCAGATGTGTTACGGAGATCACATTGTCTCTGTGTGACAAATTATCAGCGAATAACCCGGTTTGGAAGACACAAATGTGCAGCATCATTCTCAAAATGCATAAAAATGCAATTTTCCATGACATTTATATGCAACACTTATTACAGTTTAGTTATTTAGTCTGAATGTGCCATAGGCGGGGAGCCTCTGATGTGTGTGTAGCTGTAAACACACAGCGGGTGGTGTATATAAGGAACAGACACCTCACTTTATAAACTGTCAGGCAAAAAAGTAATGTTTGATGAATTATTAAACTACGGGAATCATTTGTACATGGACTGAGGATTTAGAAACTGGGGGAAAAGAATTGTTCCCTGTTGCACCTCTAATAAAATTTATCAGCAAAATTCCAGGTTCTGTTCTGGAAATGTACTTCCCATTCTGTTAAACTGGTGGGATGGTGGTGATCAGGGCAGCAGTCCAGTTTTGTGTTTGAAGTCCATGCCAGACAGGAAGGATTAGCATGGACATGTGAGAAGAAATCGCCCATGGTCAGCAGGCCTGGATTGCCAGCAATGACTAAGAATGCCAACTGCTTGATGCTGTTGTTTGTGTTGAGGGGATTGTAGAGGACAAGCAGAGATGAGGAAAGGAAAAGAAAATTGTGAAGTGAAAAAGACAAGAGTAGAAATCAATGGCAAGGAAATAAGATTGACAGATGAAAAAGAAGGACTAAATTGTTAAGGAGATGAAGGGAACATTTGCATTACTATGCAAATGTGACACAAATCCAATGTTCTGCCTCAACATGACAGACTGGATATTTTCCAGGCACTAAAATCCATAATCAACCTACCACATTGACCGAGATCAGATATAGGGATGGAAATCAGCAGGACCACCCGATATGGAATCACGATACCTAGATGTTGATGCGATTTGTGTTGCGATTCTGTGAATTATGCTGATACTACAATTTTTCCGGCTTTTGTGTTACAATTTTAAAACACTGAATCATGTTAGAGACAGTTCAGTCATACCTCTAAAGCTTTAATCCTTGAAAGCATTACTGAAGATCTAAATAACTGAATCGAACAGGAGTATTAAATGTAACCTACTTATTGTAACTGGCACTTCCGCCTCCTTGCAAGTGTACGGCTCGTTTCTGCCAGCAGCACGCTTTAATTCCATCTGCCTCCGTTCAACATGTGCATTACATGCCTCCGGTAGCGATTCGCTCCATGCATGAGGAGGACTGTATTTTCCGGCATGTGTGGCAGCTGTGGCGTATGCACTACAACGCCGCCACATGGCTGCTAGCTTGACAAGGCTAAGGGCTATGTAACAAGTGCACTTCCCATTCTGTGGCATTAACGTCAATTTGCTGACAGCGTCTGGCTCCTGAGGTAATGTGTTGAGTTTGTTTGTTTAACTTTTCATCCTCATCAGTCTGTTTCTGTTAAAAGTATTATGAGAACCAGTTTGTTTCTGCTAGTTGGTTCCTCGTTGGCAAAATTGCATTGCTTGCTTTCCTCTGGCAGGCATGCCTTCTGGACTCCTGTTCTGACTGAGGACAACTATTTAAGTACCCTTGCTACTTGTTTAACTTTCGTTTTACCCTCCAGTTTGTCATCTTCCATTACGTTCAATAAACTATGCAACTATGCCCTATGCATTTGTGTCTTGATCCTTTCCCTGCACAGCTGCACTCTCAGCCCCATGACAAGAACATTCACCTTGACAAGTACATCCACCCACCACCCCTAAACTCCAAGGGAGTTAAAATTACTTCAAATACAGCAGTACAAATTCTTCGTAAAATTAAAAGTAACAGAATTGATTTCCCCACAACTTTAATCAGATCCAAAAGAAATTCATTTCCATAATATTTGGGGAATCAATTCAAGCAAAATGGGAAGGAACCCACCAAAACCAAAAGTATTAACTTTGATCCTTTCCCAAAGTGTGGCTGCAAACAAACTTGCCTCAATAACAAAGAAAATTAAGACAAAAGACACAAATCAAGCTCATTGTAGCTCAACATGCCTTCACGATCCCATCACATACAGCTGACAAGCTAACCTCCAACGCCAAGGCCTGGGCTACTAGTCCGTTCATTTATTTCTGCTATGATTGCCTCAGAATTTATTATTATTATTATTCATAGCACACTTGTGTCAAAATTGATGTGTACAATGCAGAGAGTTTGGAGGGAAAGGTGCACAAACACCTTTGAACCTGTGAACAGTTAAGATATTTGGCTCCAATCAGTCATAAATAATTTGAAATGGACACCAAACGTTGTAGTCAAAAAGATGAAACAACTGAATGAAAAGAAAAGCAAGCTCTATGACAGCTGCTTGGGCACAGCTAAGAGGGACCACATTTAAGCTCATGGGACTCACTAAAATAAAGCTCTCTGGCTCCATCAGATTCTGGATGGAAAAGAAAATGTAAAAGAAAAACTGAACTTTCAGAAAAGGCGTTGCTGCCACCTTAACCATATTCTCTGAAATACACACACACACACACACACACAATATCATTGGTTGTAACAAACCATCAGCTGCAAAGTGGTCTCCTGTGGTTATTTCTGGTAGCTGGCATGTCCAAAGAGGCAGTACAGATATAGACACTGACAGTATGTGCCCCAAATCATTTATAGCTGTGTCCTTCACCTTTCCCTTAAATACACAGGACCAGGCTGAATAGTGAGAGACAACTGAGACAGCAAGTTATGTTCAACAAGGCATTATTGCAGAACTTGTCTGATGAAGAAACATAACGCTGAGTTGAACTGCTAAGCATCCGATGTAATGGTACCGAGTAGAATGATGGGGTTAAGAAAAATATGCACCAACATGATTTCACAAGCTAATAGCATTACAAGCAATGTTATGATAAAGGCTAATACCATCATCCTACTATTCATACACCATTTTATACATACACTTTATCAAAAGGCAGGAATCAAAAAGGTAGCAGAGTAAGGCATCCAAGATTGAGAACCAGGCCAGGCTGCATGAGGATATTTGCGCAAAGATATGAAGCCAAATCCGAGTGAATATTGTGTCAATCATGGCTGGGTGTAATTTCCTACTGACAAGCTGAATCTAAATCAGCCACAGCAAGCACAGTCTATGTACTAATGGAGAGGTCAAGCTGAATTGCCACACACTATTAAGAGAATTAGAATCTCAACCATGCTGAAAACTGCATGGTGATGGAGAACTGAGGGGAAGCGGACATGCGTCTGGGCTGCACTGATAAAGCAGGTTCGGCTGAATGAAATCTGGCTCTCATGTTAAGAGAAGGAAACGTCAAAAGGTTAATAGAAACCTCGCTGGTGTTTGATCCAGACTGGCTGGCCTGATCAAAGCAGAAGGTTTAATGCATGCTACTCTGCACCGCTTGCTACGGGAGAAGGAAAGGAAAAAAAAAAAAAAAGGGGGGGGGGGGGGGGGGGGGGGTTTAAAATGGAAAAAAAACCGTTTAGGGCTTTGACTTGATCTTCCTTTCAATTTTCTTCA
>JBCNYH010000022.1:25668987-25679899 GCA_039654325.1 Tandanus tandanus | reverse complement strand
TATATGATTTTGAAAGAAAAAAAAAAGATATACATGCGTACTATCGAATACTCTAATTCTATATTTTGTTGCTTTTCGTAAAATTAATTTAGACTAAAAACTGGTTTGCTAGCAGAACTAGCGGCAGATGTAGCATTATGTCACTGTTGTCTACAAAAACGCTTTTACTTTTTGTTTCTTGAAAATAAAAAACATGATTTTATCATGAAATACTTTAGCTTGGAATGAGTCCTGACAATTTCCATTTTTTATTTTTTCTACGATGACACTGAGGTCACCGAATATGAGCTGATTTCCTAGGAGTAGATTAGCCAATTAGAGTGCAGAATTGCTAATATCTAGTGACCTAGGGAAGAATAAAAAGTATTATGTTGTTCTGTAATATATAAATCTTTTACTGTTGGCGAATTACTGTGATGTAAAAGTAAAAAACACTTTAGGACATATGTTTCTAGGACAATAATAAATGTTAGAGTGGTGACAGGCTGAATTCCAGTTGATACTGGGGAATGCATCAATCATTAATTATTTTCTTATAACAACACACAGGGGGTTTTATCATGTCCTAATAAAGATGGAGGCTTGTAACCTATCCACATGTGTTACACTCCACACCCTTCCATGGGGGTATAAATAATTTTCCAGCTAGACTTTTATAGTCATGATTTGTAGAGCCTGGCTTTGTAAATAAGATCAGATTTACTCTTGAAGTCACCTTCAAAACCTGGGGGAGGGGGAAACAAAAAATGTCTGGTGCCAAAATGACAGCTGTGATGGCTGTAATGGCAACCTGTCTAATAATAACAACAGAGAGGGAGAGAGCAAGAGTGGGGAGAAAAAGATAGACAGAGCGAGCTGTGGGGAGATGGATTATCATGGGTCATGTGAGATTAGAAGGAGGGATGACATTCTTCCGGGAAGGCAGCAGTCGTTCCAAACCTCATTCCTCTGTAGAGACAGGTGAACTTCACGCCTGGTTAGATTCCACACACGTTAGTCATATACATGCATGTTGGGAGGCATGACGCTGGCTGAGAAAAACAGCTGCACATCCGTATTGGTAAGGGAGGAGGAGATCTGAGGAGCCAGACTAAATGGCTCCAGACAAATCTTCTGCAAGCTGTATGTATCTCCGTTTGCATGTTCTTAATGATGACACAGTATTACACAATAATGATGTCTCTCTCTGCGGTGCTTCGAACTGATCACATAAACTACCTGATGACTTAAATCAGACTTGTTATACCAGAAATAAGATGGGGACGGCAGGGTGACGTAACAGTTAGCATGTTCACCTCACAGCAAGAAGGTCCTGGGTTCAAGTCCCGGGCTCTGTGTGGAGTTTGCATGTTCTCCCTGTGTTTGTGTTGGTTGGCTGATCCAAATTGCCCTAGTTTCAGTTTCAATTTCAAGTTTCAAGTTTTATTGTCATATACAGGTAACAATGTAACATCACTACTGGCAATGAAATTCTTGGACTAAGAGCCCCCTAAATACTGCACATAAGAAACAAGTATTGCACATAAAAGTGGTGTGAATGTGAATAGTTATGTGGGTTTTGGCCCTGTGGTGGACTGGTGAACTGTTTTGGGTGTCCCTGCATCCACCCAGAATTGGCAGAGATAGGCTCCAGCCTCCCTGCGACGCTAGTAGGATTAAGCGGTTCATCAAATGAATCGATGGATGGTTGGAAATAAGCTAGATGAGCAGGTCAATAGGACTGTATGAAACCTCTAATGTTCCTGTTTGGGATTGTATACACCTTTTTCGACAGAAGGAACCAAGTTTCATGTAAACCACCTTTACCTTAAAACTGCTGGTTTCAGGCCATGCCAGACCATTTTTAATTCCTGTTTGATTTCTGTTCTGACATCCTAGTTTGCCAAATGAGCTTCAGTTGTATACCCCATGGACCGAGACAACCATTAGCCTAACATATGATTTAATAAGATTAATAGTCAGACTGTTTTAGAAATACATTCCAACCCTGCTTTCAAGCTGTATGTAATAATAAAGACAAGGCCAGGCTTAGATGAATATCACCTTCTACAAATTACTGGCAATTCTCCAATAACCATAAAACACATCCCAATGGTAGACTCTAACTTAGGCATATTTACAACATCTAACAGTATAGGAGCAATAAATGAACAGCATCCAATATCAGGTCTAAGTTTTGCATATTTCAGATGTTATCCACGCCCATATCACCTATTCTCTTCTTTAGTGTACTGGAACAGCCCTTCTGAACAATGCTTTTGTCTTACTTTTTGTGGGGCAGCGTGGTGGTGTAGTGGTTAGAACATCTGCCTCACAGAAAGAAGGTCCTGGGTTTGAGTGAGTGCTTGGAGAAGGTGTTTCTGTGTGGAGCTTGCATGTTCTCACTGCGTTTGCATGGGTTACCTCTGGGTACTCTGGTTTCCTCCCACAGTCCACAGATATGCACATTGGGCTAATTGGCCGCCCCAAATTGCAAGTGTGAATGAAATTAGTTCTGTAAGTGTTGGCCCTGCGATGGACTGGTGAGCTGTTCAGGGTGTACCCTGCCTTCACCCAGTGACTGCTGAGATAAGCTCCAGCCTCCTCATCATCCGAGTAAGGATTAAGTAGTTTGGCAAATGAATGAATAAATAATACTTTTTGTAGTGTACATGTACATGTCAGATCCTCTGAGCTGCACCATGATCTTGGAAACATGACATGCATTTAATACTCTGTATGAGTGTATATAGTTGTAAGGGGGAAAATCTTTTTATGTTAATTTTGTTCACACTTTATTTGTAAATTTCATTTGACAGGACTTGCGATGAGTTGATAGAGTGTGTATAGGTTATCTACAAAACATTCATTTTCCAAACCGCTTAATTCTACTAGTGTCACGTGGGAGGCTGGAGCCTATCTCAGCCAACTCTGGGCAATGACCAGGTACACCCTGCACAGCTCCATCACAGTGCCAACACAAACAAGTAACCATTTATCCTCACATCCACACCTGGGGCAGTCTGGAACAGCAAATTGTCTTTGGACTGTGAGAAGAAACTGGTATAACTGTATTAAAACCCAGGACTCGAACCCAGGACCTTATTGCTGTAAGGTGGATAAACTAACCATGACATCACAATGCCACCCATCTACAAAACATCTACAACTGAGAAAATATCTGAAAGGTTACTGAAAGGACATGTGTGCACATGAATGCTCTTTAATCTTACTCCTGCAGACACTGTTGTCCAATTCAATCTGCTCTTGTAAAGTGTTTGACCAACCTTGCCCATTCCTGCAAAAAGTTTAGTTGATCTTGTCCATTCCTGAAAAGCGGTTGGCCAATCTTCCATAATCTTGCAAAAAGTTAGCCAAATCCCACCTAGTCCTGCAAAATGGTGGACCAATGCTGTCCACTCCTGTGAAAAAAAAAAAGATGAGTCCTGGGTAACCAAACAAAAGGCTGGACCGATTGCATTTACTCTGGCACAAAGTTTGGCCAAGACCTTCTACTGCAAAAAGATTGAGAACGGAGCAATTCCGCAAAATGGCTGACCCAAATGTCCAACAGATGGTTATGCCACTGCCTTCTATTACTGCAATCCTGTTTGCACTTTACAGCACCACCAAAGCCCCCACCCCCCCATTCTGGCAAAATCGTTTTGCCCAATTGTGTCTGTATCACATAAAAAAAAACCCTGCTGTTTTGTTGGGTCTCAGAGGATCCTATTCTTGATGCATGCATCCAGTTGACAGTCTCCAGATGGCTTATTGACTACCCAAATAAAGTGTCACTGAATTATGTATTTGCATGTGAAATGTTAAAGTGCTCCTGGAATACATTTTGTTAAAAAGATGATGATGTGGTGAGGATGTTCCAGTGTATTTACATCTGTGTGAGTTTGGATGGGGCGCTTTTCTCATCACTTCTTTTCAGAATTTACACTTCTGGATTCTGGACTTTGCATGTTTCCTTTCTGACTTTTCAAAAATTTGAATATATAAAAAAAATAAAAAATTAAAAAATAAACGCTCCTCAAAACTATTTTGTCCATATTATAGCAAGTTTGGGACAAAAAGCTTGAACGCGCAGCACCCTCACCGTCCTCCACGGTTGAGGCACCAATTAACAACTGCTCTCTGGCTGCCCACACTGCACCGAGTATGTGTGTGTGTGTGCTCACTATTTAGGTGTGTGTATGTGCTCACTTTGGATGGGTTAATGCAGAGCCTAATTTCCCTTGTGGGATTAATACATTATTTAAAAAAAAAAAACTATTTATTTGAATGTAGCAACACAAACATTCAAGCCCCAAATGAGAAGTGATTTGTGTTTGTGGAAAGAGAAAACAAATTGTGTTGTACAATAACACTGGAGCTTTAATCTTCGGCTTTAATACACTTTGAAAAGAGTTTTTATTTCGAATGAAACATACCCAATACACATTTAGTTTAATTAAAACATGCTTAATTAGGGCTAAATTGGGCAGAATTCCTAAGTGTTATTAATCATCATTAACGGCAGGAAATCAGTCACCTGCTGTGATAAATCATGTGATTAACTCGCTAGCTTTTTAAACCTCCAAACACAACATTACCAAAACACACTCTAAGTGCACTATTAGTAACAGGTCTAGAATTGTATTGAAACAAGGCATAAATGGTATTAGTGTAGAAGAAAAATGTAGAAAAAAAATTCAGGGGTATCAGGCGCCACTGGGGGCGCTGTGTGTTCTGTCCAATGAAGTAATCTCTAATGAAATATATAATTAAATTGTTAATGATTATACCTATAGAAGAGCAATTGTAAGATGTACTGTACTATTTAATTATTGGATATTTATGTGACTATTGTATGAGGAGTTTATTCACTGAAGTGAGTGTAAGATTATTTTATTATTTTACTTTCGGGACATGTTGAGACATGTCGAGACTTGTTGAGACATGTTGAGATATGAGGTCATGAGGGACCAATCAGAGTCAAGAGCTAGAAGATGACAGACCAATCAGAGTGAAATGGGCACTGTATATAAACCAGTGCGAGCTGGTAGACCAGGTCCGAGGTTCTTCTCTCGGAACAATTTCTTCTGTGTGATTGATTGTATGCTTTTCTTTTCCTTAAGGCTAAATAAACACCTGAAAAATTTATTTGAATCTCTTGCGTCCTGAACTGGACACTTTTAGCCACAACATTAGCTACTTTATAAGAGTTTAAATAATATCCTATGATACACTTAGTGGTCAGACAGTTTTTCTCTTCACTTGTGATGTAGCTGAATATAAGTATATTATAAATGTGTTTATAGCAAATTGGGCTGAATGCACTTTTTCCTTTTCCCTCTCTCTTTTTATATTAAAGCACAGATATTATCCCCATTTTCAGACCTTTTACTTTTCATTTAGGACACCAGTGGAGCACAAAAGTACAATTCCTAATCCTGCAAAAAAACCTCCACGGTTCTTTTGGAAGCTGCTTCCTTACCTTCCCAGACATGCTGATTTCGAGTGCATGTGTTGGAGGGTCTATTTGGCTTCCTCCTCTCATTTATGGAGGAATCGGCGGAGATACCGCTGTGAATATTTTACATTTTTATATTTATATTTTACCTTTAACAATGTCCTTCAAATAGTTATAGTTATTGTTCTTTTTCTTCTTGATATTGATAGTCTATTCTTCAAATTTTAGGACAGTTGTAACAAGCATTTCACTACATATTGTACTGTGTATGATTTTGTACGTGATAAATAAATTTGAAATTTGAATGGGGAAGACCAGCTGGGGGAAGAGCAGCTAATCAGAAAGCCTTGACACACTAGGTTGCCCCTAAAAAAAAAAAGAAAAAAATCAGCACAACCTTTGTGCTTATAGCCAGCTCCAACAGCCCGGAGGGAAACCCTAAACATTGTGGGAAAAGTGGAAAAAGCATTATATCTCCAATTTGTGCATTTTGAGTAAGTCACCACAAAACGAGTCCAGGTGGTCAAAAAGTTAAAGGCTGTTTTATTTTTATTCAAAATTTCCAGTTATTTTCTTAAAATAAGTTTAGAGTTGTTTGTTAATTAAAATGCAGCCAATGCAGTATAAATGTATTACATTTACCTTAAAATATGACCTGATCAACCTTTACAAGCAAACACAATCTGTTCTAACTATTAACACTTAACTGCAATCTTTCATGTCTTTTCTGGAAACACCTATTAAATATTTTTAGTACTGGTGAAAGTAAGTGGATTTAAAAAGTTGTCGGTTGAACCTTCTTTGGCAGCAATGACCCTAAACAAGCGTTTAGCTGTGATGTATGTGAATCAAACCTGTGCAGTGTTCAGGAGGAAATGTGGATTGGTAGTCCTTATGGAAAGTTTTCAATTCAGCCATATTCATACGATGTCTGAGGATGTCTATGAGTGGCTCTGTTAGCTTAAGGTCTGGACTCTGACTCCAAAAAACACATTATCCTCTTTTTTTTTTCAACTATCCTGTAACTGATTAGAGTCATTTCCTGCTACATCACCTGACTTGCACTGAGTGTCAGCTGGCAGACAGCCACCCTCTTCCATAAGATACATTGATAAACTTGGGAATTCATTTCCCCCTCTATGATAGCAAGCTGTCCAGGCAACCAGGCAACACAAAGTCATTGCATTCCGTCCACTATACCCCACCACTGTTTTCATGTACCTTCCTTATGCCATACTAGCATCAGTGTCTGCTTCGCTGGATTCACTCTCACATATATCCAGTTCATAGCACTCTTTTGTCACCTGAAGGCTACCCTGCAGCTTCTCGTGTTGCCCTACACGTTATATAAGGGCAACTTATGATACATGTTGCAAGAGTATTAGAGGAACTTACACCAGCCAAGCTGATTATCATGGAAGGTGTCCTGTGTACCGATACTGAAATCCAGAGAGAAGCAGGAAATAAATAAGTTATTGTAGCCTCTGTATAGAGTCCATGGTTTGCATTAATAAACATCTGGTGTTCTACTTCATTGAGCTCAGTGTTTTATATACAGCTGAGGCTTTCTAGAAGAAACTATGGAGAAAGTCTGGGCTTAGCTGTATGAGGGAAAAACCCGTATATAGGCAACATGGTGAAGCCAGTACCAGTGGCGTCTCTTTGGTGATGTGTAAGAAAGATTTGCAATTTACGCACATATGTGTGCTTCGTAGTAAATACATACACACATGAACTTCCTGAGATTAAACTGCACAAAGTAGAAAGGATTTTCGTTCAATTCTATAGCGGACAGACAGACAATGGATTTTATATAAACAGATATAGTACTTTGTGTTCTTCCTAAATAATTCAATCTTTGTTTCATCACTCTACTAAACATTTTCCTTGCAGTGTTGTGAAGCATCACTGTGCTATTTGGTTAGTTGTACAGCAGTGTTTTTGTTGTTTTTGTTGTTGTTGTTTTCTTGTAGTGCAACGACTTCCTTTATGGTGTCCTGCCGAAAACATTATGAATGTTCAGTGTTGCATGTATGGTAGACTCATGAACAGAGTGTTTCAATGCTTCCGTCATGCCTTTAGCTGTTACTCCAAAACTCTTATTTATTTATTCATTCATCTTCTTCCGCTTGTTCCGGGGTCGAGTCGAGGGGGCAGCTGCCTAAGCAGTGAGGTCCAGACGTCCCTCTCCCCAGCCACTTCCTCCAGCTCTTCCATGGGGACGCAAGGCGTTTCCAGGCCAGCCGAGAGACGTAGTCCCTTCGCGTGTTCTGGGTCGACCCCGAGGTCTCTTCCCGGTTGGACATGCCCGAAACACCACACCAGGGAGGCGTTCGGGAGGCATTCTAATCAGATGCCCGAGCCACCTCAACGGGCTCCTCTCAACGCGGAGGAGCAGCGGTTCTACTGACAGAACTTCTCACCCTATCTCTGAGGGAGAGTCCTGCCACCCTGCAAAGGAAGCTCATTTCAGATGCTCTCGGTCACTACCCAAAGCTCATGACCATGAGTGAGGGTAGGAACATAAATCAACTGGTAAATTGAGAGCTTTGCCTTCTGGCTCAGCTCCCTCTTCACCACGACGAACTGGTACAAGCTCCGCTTTACAGCAGGGGCTACACCGATCTGCCTGTTGGATCTCCTGCTCCATCCTTCCCTCACTCGTGAACAAGACTCTGAGATACTTGAACTCCTCCACTTGGGGCAGGACCTCCTTCTAGACCCAGAGGGTGCATTCCACCCTTTTCCGGCTGGGAACCATGGCCTCGGACTTGGACTTGAATCGCCACCTTATCGTGGTGGAGGGGTTTTGAGTGTCCTAATGATCCTGGGAGCTATGTTGTCGGGGGCATTATGCCCCTGGTAGGGTCACCCAAGGCAAACAGGTCCTAGGTGAAGGTCCAGACGGAGCGCGGTTCAGAAGACCTATATGAGCATTATTTCAAGGACACAGTTTCCCTTGCCTGGATGTGGGTTACCAGGGTCCCCCCCTGGAGCCAGGCTTGGAGTAGGGGCTCCAAAATGAGCGACTGGTGGTCGGGCTTCTGCCCATGGAGCTCGGCCAGGAACCGCCCAAACAGGAGACATGGGTCTGCCCTCCCATGGACCCACCACCTGTGGGAGGGGCAATAAGGGTCGGGTGCAGTGTGAGCCGGGTGGCAGCCGAAGGCGTGGGTTCTGCCGGACCGATCCTCAGCTACTGATTCTGGCTTTTGGGACATGGAATGTCACCTTTCTGGCAGGGAAGGAGCCTGAGCCGGTGCTTGCGGTTGAGTGATACCGACTAGATATAGTCGGGCTCATCTCAACACATAGCTTGGGCTCTGGAACCATCCATCTCGAGAGGGGCTGGAACTATTGTGAATATCAAACTCAAAATGTTTGAGTGCTTTTATAAGTCAAAACAAGTTTTACTGATTAAAATCCAGGATCTTCTTGCTGTGAGGCGGACGTGCTAACCACTACGCCAACATGCCACCACGTACCATCATCTTAATAGAAAGCCTGTAAGAAAATCTGTAATCTTCACTGCATAGGATACATTTATTTATTTGTAGGTTGTTTTACAGGATAATATTTCGGTGATGGATAGACGGTAGTATGACTGTGTTTATGGCTAAATTACATTTTAAAAAACAATATGTGGGTCATTTTCTGATACACTCTCATTTCAAATCGCTTTACCTCAGAAGGAATTTTTGCTACACTGGATTCATTTGGTCACGCCCCATATACCTACACAAACCATTTTATATTCATATGCTTTAATTTATTGAGCTGCCATCCAAACCAGCACAGCACATTCAAACCACACACAGAACATTTTTCTTCTGGAGTGTAAAATTGTTGAATGATGTTCGACTGCATGTTTATTGCATTTAAACAATAAAAAAATAAATTAAAACAGCTTCTAGATTTTGAAAAAGGCTTTTAAAAGGCTTTTGTTGGTTTGAAGGATAGTTCCCAAGGTTACTAATTTATATTAGAGAGAAATCTTGATAGTTTCTACGGAGCATCTGGTTGAGATCAGTCCTGAACTGGAGTGATGTAGCTAAGGTTGAGGAACTGTACGAGTTTAGGAATTGACTAAAGTTTTGTTCTGCTAATTTATGTTTGTTTTATTTTTTGAGTGAAAAATCACTGGGGATTGTTCTGAGTGTAGTTTAGTGTTTTCTGTATATGATACACATTTAATAGCATAATAAAAAAATATTATGGGGGCGGCACCGTGGCGTAGTGGTTAGCACGTTCGCCTCACAGCAAGAAGGTCCCGTGTTCGATTCCCGGGCTCGGGGCATTTCTGTGTGGAGCTTGCATGTTCTCTCCGTGCTAGCATGGGTTTCCTATGGGTACTCCGGTTTCCTCCCACAGTCCAAAAACATACAGTAGGCAGATTGGTGGTTCCAAGTTGTGTAGGTGTGAGTATGAACGGTTGTGTGTGTTGCCCTGCGATGGCCTGGCGAGCTGTCCAGGGTGTTCCCCGCCCTTGCCCAGAGTCAGCTGAGATGGGCGCCAGCCTCCCCGCGACCCTAATTAGGATGAATGAATGAAAAAATATTGGGTGTAGGCCACGCCTACTTCAGGTGAAAATACAGATACAGATTTGGTGAATTAGCAGCTTTTATTGTGAATATTGCAGTCCAGAGTGTGTTCAGAAGTTGTGATACTATACAATACGATGCTCTGAACTTTATAAACTGAAAATAAACAATGACATCACAGCAAGAGCATAAATGTTTCATTAAGGCGAAGCAGAATAATAGAAAGAATGAGGTTTAATTTAGTCATGTAGCTGGAGTGGAAGGCTCAGGTGTAGCAGTAGTGTGTGTGTGTATGTGTGTGTGTGTGTGTGTTTGTGTGTTAGTTGAGTAGACAGGACTCATAAGTGGGCACCATGTATTTGATGTTGATGAAGGCGTCCTCTCCTCCATAACGCTCAAACACCTCCAGTGTCTCTTGAATAAGATCACCAATGTTCTCCCGCTTCTGCTGGCTGTAATCAATGCCATCTCCACTGTTTACTGCAACACACACACACACACACACACACACAAAACACATCTTAGGTTCTCTGAGGTGCAACACTCATATGCATAAAACAGCTGACATTGAGTATGTGGTGATTTGGATGTGAGGTGGAGTGTATAAGAAGAGACAGTATGAGAAATTAATTCTGGCAATGTCAGTCTGAGCTGTATTAACATGCTCGCACGCACACGCACGCACGCACACACACACACACACACACACACACACACACACACACACACAAAACACATTGTGGTTTTGTGCAATGCCAACAGGATGTGTTGTGAAAAGGATCAATAAAGTACAACATACACAAAAGAGAGATAAAAACAAGTGCACTGACTTGAACAGGGACCATCTCCCCTTACTCCCAAACACAATTCTGTAGGGGGGGGGGGGGGGGGGGGGGGGGGGGGGGGGGGGGGGGGGGGGGGGGGGGGGGGG
>JBCNYH010000022.1:25615097-25629727 GCA_039654325.1 Tandanus tandanus | reverse complement strand
AGAGAAGAGGGTGTGTGTATAGGGGGTGGATAGAAGAAGAACACCCCGGTGTGTTGTGTAGACGTAAAGGAAAACACACACACACACACACACACACACACACACACACACACACACACACACACACACACACACAAATTTTAGCTGTATTTACTCAATGCAACTTTTAATTGCCAAGTGAAAGATATAATTAGCAAGAGTTCAGAAAAAAAAAGAATCACTGAGATGGTTAAAGGATTACCCCTGCATAAAACACTTGGAAACTCAGGGGTGTAACTAATGACTTTCTTCATTTCGCACCAAGCTAAATAACTTTCACCTATGATCAACTATAATCATTCTGGTTAGTTCAGCATAAAAAAGCTATTCCTAGAGCATCCCAGTGCTTGGAGTCTAACTGAAAGCAAACAATCAACTATGGGTGGCATGGCACTTTATCAATCCATATGTAGAATGTGTTTGGTACTACTAAGACCCTTCTTGGATCATGCTGTCCTTCCAAATTGAATGGAAGAGCGAGAAGGAAACTGTTCAGAGAGGCTACTAATAGGCCTATGGCCACTTTAAAGCAGGTAAAAGGAATTTTTTTTTTGTATGCATAGAGGCTCATCTTCCAAAATGACAGTAGCCCAAAGCACACAGCAAAGCTGACCACACCTTGGCAGGAGGAGAAAAAGGTGACTGTCCTTGCGTGGCCGAGTCCGGAGCCCAGACTTAAACTCTATTGCAAATCTGTGGAATGACTTGAAGATTGCAGTCCATCAATGATCTTCATCCAAATTCATTGGTAGAGAAGTATCCCAAAAGACTCATGGCTGTAATCAAAGCAAATAGGTGGTTCCTCAAAGTGCTGACCCGAGGGGATCCTTTAACCCTCTCACTGATTCTGTTTTTTTTTTTCTTTCTTTTTTTACCCCCTCTAACTGCTGCATTGTTTAGCTGGATTTTGTTTTGCATGTGTCTTTATTTTAGACTGCAAAGCAACTAAATGTGACTATTTTGAAGTGGGTGATTATTTTCTATACCCACTGTATATAGTCTACTGCTGTGTTATCCAGATAAAAAATGTTAAAATACCACTGGGAATAGAATTAGGTTCTCTCTACTGATCCTTCATTCTCTCCTCGAATCATTTTTTTTCTTTCCTCTGTGTTGCTTTTCTCATCTTTAAAATCCCTTGCGCCAGTAAACCTGCAAGTCTGTGACCTAGTGTGTTCACGTTTTCCCCAACCTAAATGCATGCTTCTCTTGGTTAGCTACCAAGCTTGCCTCTAAGTGTCTAATGAGCCATGCTGCCCAACTCATGCTTGTGAAACCAGTGTCAGAGCTCCCTGGAATATAATGATGAGCACTGAATATGTATCTGTCCTTGCCTGATTTGTCTATGTCTATGGAGTATGTCTATATCTGTCATGTCTGGGAAATTTTTCCAAGTTGACAGTAAATGTACAGTTGAACTGTTGAATTAATTTCTGCCTTAATCTAAATTAGCCTTTACCAGCTCACATACAGTGCTCTCAGCCGCTGAACAAGCTGTGACAGCCAGTCTTCAATTGGCGATTGCTAAAATTGGATTGGTTGTGGACCATTAGCTATACCAGGATTTGTGCTGGATACATTATCTAACAAAAAGAGTTATGAGTAGACTGTCCTTGTCTAGGGTGGTGCAGTGGCCTCCTTCACAGCCTCATAGAGCCTTTTGTGTGGAGTATGCATATTTTCCCTGTGCTTGCATGGTTTTCCATCAGGTGTGAATTTCCTCCGACAGCACAAAGTCATATAGATTAGGTCAACTGGCTGCTCTAAATTTCCCACAGGTCTGAATATGAGTATAAATGTATCCCCTTTGTGTTAGCCCTGTGAAAGATTGGTGACCTGTTCACAGTGTACCCCACCGCTCGCACAATGGGGTTCGCTCTAGCAATGGAGTATGAAGTTAAGTGGTAAAGATAATGGATGGATGGAAGAATGATTTTTCTGCCCTTAACACTTGCAAGAGGTTGTTGATGGTTTTATTGGACAAAATATAACATCCATATGTACACTGCTCAGGCCAAAAAAACCCCCCAAAAAACAAAACACTGTTTACATTCTGGCTTTATAATGTAGCATGGTAATATCATGCTTCCTACTTAGAAAGTTAGTTATATCAGGTAACGTGGAAGGGATCCACATCTGCTCTTTGCAGACTCTCCACTGGCATCTCTTAGGGCTTGGTACTTAGTCCTCTTCTGTTCTCCCTCTCTACTAGATCTTTTGGTGAGGTCATATCCTCTCATGGTTCTCATACCACCGCTATGAAGACAATACATTCAACTTATACTTTTAGACGCTCATGTTTCTGCCTGGAGCTCTGCATACTTGGCAGACATCTCATCATGGATGGCAGCTCATCATCTGAAACTTAATCTCAGCAAAATGAAACTGCTGTTTATCCCAGCTGATTCATCATCATATCATGAACTTATGATTTCCCTGGACAACTTCCTGATCTCTCCTTTTGTTACCACAAGCAACCTTGGACAATTACCTGTTCTTTTCCTTTCATATTGTTAATCGTTCACGCTCATGTTGATGTCTCCTCTTGAACATCAGAAGGATTCGTCCATTTCTCTCCACACAGGCCAGCAAGTTCAGTCCCTTGTTACCTCAAGACTAGACTACTGTACCTCAATACTTCCAGGTCTACTTCTGAGCATCATTTGGCCTCTGCAACTGATCAAGAATACAGCTGCACAACTTGTTCTTAACCTTCCAATGTTTTCCATAATCCAATGCTATAATACTTTCACTGGCTTCCTGTAGCTGCCTGCTTCAGATTGAAAACACTGATGCTTGCCTACAATGCCAAAAATGGAGCGACACCCTCTAACCTTAAAGAACTTATTACACCCTGCACTGTATTGCGCCCCTTCCGACCATCCAACATTGCTCGACTGTTCCCACCATCTAAAACATGCACCTAGACTCTTCTCTGTTTTGTCACCCACTCGGTGGTGAAATGAACATCCCTTAGATATCTGAAGAGCTGAGTTACTGGGTGTCTTCAAGTGATGACTAATGACGTACCTCTTTTGGAAGAACTTGGATCGGTAGTTTAAACTTCACATTTATTCATATAGCAAACTGTACATGTTCTTTCTGTATTACCTGCCAGCAGAATTTTTAGACTGATGGAATTCTTAACCCAGGTCCTAGGGAATCAGAATGCATTCACTGATTAAGATTTCAAAGGATTATGTAAGTCTCTCTAGATAAAAGCATCTGCCAAATGCTGTAAATGTAAATAGTGCACACAGGGCAATTTGTTAAAAATACTGCTGTTGTGCAGTAGAGCTAATCTAACCTGTGATACAAATTTCACTCTCACCATGGGCGCCACCTTTTTGCGGCTCAGGGCTCCATCAGTATGAAACTCCATCACATTTGCTACTCCAGCCCTACATGTTTATTCCATCTTGGACTGAGGAGACTGAAAAAGTACATCTGACGGTTAAGAAGACGTAGGTATACTCAACATAGTTCTTTACTCAGAAGGATGGTGGATTTTTGTCCCATTCTTGATTAGAGAGGGCTGAACCTTTTCCCTGTCATTTGCATGTTACTTCCATCAGATATTATTTATACTGCACAACCACAGCTCTGATTCATATTAATGGGGCTGTAGGACACACACTCCTATGTCCCCATTACCCCAAAACATATATGCTTTTTAGCTTTACCTTCTAAAGACAGGCATTCCGAGTCTTACCCTTTGACCTTTCTCCAACAACTTACTGTGGTTTATCTGGTCCTTAAAATCTCATTTCAAGGTCATGTTTTATTCAGACACCACTGTAAAAGTCTGATCACTAATGTGCTCTTCAACTTGCAGACAGACCAACTCATGCATGGTTACACTGAGAGCAGCTCACTTGCCAGGAAGACACAATGACATAGTGGACATTCCATCAAGGCATAGCACACTCCTGGGAGAAATGTGTCTGTATCCTTGAGTCCTTGAACTGTGTAGAATTCAGCAATCCAGATTGGGCTAGATTGGGCCTTTGGCTAGATAGTCTATCTTTAGGTTTGTCCCCTCAGAGTAAGGTGCAGATTGATCTCTGCAAACTGGCAGTCTAGAAAACACCCCTGACCACAAGACCACCTAGTACACAGGCTTTATATGAAGAGTTTGAGTTCAAAATCAGATAAGTCCAATTGTTTTAATTATGAGAAAAACTATTTAAGTTGCTTTACAAAAAAAAAACCTTTTCCCAGTACCTTTCAAACCTTTTTTTAATTTAGAAATAATTTATATAATTAATCTAGTTTGCTTAGAATTTCTTGATGTTTGCTCAGGTGGCTCAGTGGTGAAGTGGTCAGCATGTCTGCCTCACAGAAAGAAGGTCCTGGGTTTGAGTCCTGCACTCGGTGAGGGCGTTTTTGTGTGGAGTTTGTATGCTATCCCTGTGCTTGTGCAGAGCTACTCTGAGTTCCTCCCACAGTCCAAAGACATGTACATTAGGCTAATTGGCTGTTTCAAGTTGCTCCTAGGTATGAGTGTTAGTAGGAATACTGTGTGTGTGTGTGTGTGTGTGTGTGTGTGTGTGTGTGTTGCCCTGCGATGGAGTGGCGACCTGTTCAGGGTAGGATTAAGCGGTTTGGCAAATGAATGATGTTCGGTCTAAAGCAGACTTGACCAGAGGTTACAGGGTATTTATTTTACCTTCAATTACTGGTGGTCAGCTCTGAAGATTCTTTATTTTTTACCATAAACAATATAAATTTTTATATTCAAAGCAATTCAAAGAGACATGACACTGAAGTTCAGAGCAGTTAAAGGGTTGTGCTTATGAATGCAGCCGTGGCAGTGGTATAGCTGGGAGTTAAACCAGCCCAAAGTCTTAGCAAAAGATCCACCACTTCCTTCATTTGTGAACGTTTATGATGGCAAATCGCTTATGACACATTTTTTTCTCTAGACTTTCCTTATTTTTATCCAAAGAGGGAGACAAGAGTTTTGCTGGCACAAATCACATGAGTCAGAACACATTTCTATGTAATACAAACTAAAAATATTCAGACATGATTCAAATATGAGATCATGGTTTTAGTTTAAAATTAAATTAAATGTAAAGTCAAACCCACAGTGGTGTGGTGAATAGCTGAATAAGTATCAGCTCTCTAACGGCACACATTTAAACAAATTCAAAAGTCTACAAAGAGCGGGACAGTGGTGTAGTGGTTAGCACATCCGTCTCACAACAAAAGGGTCCTGGGCTAGGGAGGGCGTTTTTGTGTGGTTTTCATGTTCTCCCTATGCTTGTGTGAGTTTCATGCACATTATGCTAATTGGCTGTTCCAAAATGCCCCTAGGTGGGAGTGTGAATGGTTGTGTGTGTTGGCTCTGGTTGGTATGTTGGATTGGTGAACTGTTCAGGGTGTACCCTGCCTTCACTCAGACTCACTCAGAGATAGGCTCCAGCCTTGCCATGACCTTAGCAGAACTAAGCAGTTCATCAAATAGATGGATGGATGCATGTTAAAGTCTACAAGTGTGTGTATATCAATGTGAATAAATGGTGAGAGCTGTGTGTGAGTGTGTAGAGGTGTTTGTTAACGTGTGGTGGTAAGTGTGTCTGGTGTGTGTGTGTGTGTCTGGTGTGTGTGTTTTAGTATGGCTCTTGCAGAGTAAGATCGATGCTCGGGTTTTCATCCTGCACTAAGAGAAGGCTAATTAAAGTTCACCAACAGCATGAAGAGTTCATCCAGCTACAACCCACTGTGGACTGGCAGCAGACTGTTTGTGCACGCATGTGTGTGTGCCAATCAACAAATTCCCAGGAGACACTGCCTGAACTGACTTTAAATGGGTCTCTACTGCTGAGACCTCCCCTCGGTCATGTCTTATGCTCTGGCTGTATGGTAGACACATGGTCACAATTACGTACTTACATAGTAGGTGGAAGTGTTATTCTGAAAACTGTCATTACACATTTGTTTCATTTGGGCGGAGGCAGCCTGGAAGACAGCATTTTCTTTTCGGAAGGAAGCATATGGTCATCATATCTCTGTATTATTAGGTTAAGTAGGGTACTATATTCTGACATGACTGAGATCTGTTATCTATATCACTTATTCATCAGGGTTGCAGGGAAACTAGAGCCAATCATAGCTGACTTTGTATGAGAGGCAGGTACACCCTGAAGAGGTCGCCTGGAACCCATTTAGCCATTAAACATAATTCATAATTCATCATAATTTCTAACATTAAAGGCAAACAAAATGCTAAGTAATATCCAACTACTATCGTTTGTATCAGACTCATTAAACATCATTTTTTAAATATTTTATGTCAAAACATGTTTGTATGTGTATATACCAGCATTTAAAATTCATGAGTCATGAGTCAACACCCAGACATTGGAGCAGCCATATTAAAAAAAAAAAAAAACATAAATCTAGTATTGAAATAGCACATGCAGATGGCACGGTGGCATAATAGTTAGCATGTCCACCTCAGAGCAAGAAGGTCCTGGGTTTGAGTCCCAGGCTCTGTGAGGACATTTCTGTGTGGAGTTTGTATGTTCTCCCTGTGCTTGTGTGGGTTTCCTATGGATACTTCGGTTTTCTCCCACAGTTCAAAGATATGCACATTAGGCTAATTGGCTGTTCCAAATTGCCCCGAGGTATGAGTGTGAATGGCTGTGCGTGTGTGTTGGCTCTGCAATGGACTGGGGAGCTGTTCAGGGTGTACTCTGCCTTTGGTCAGAGTTGGTCAGGATAAGCTCTAGTCTCCCTGCAACCCTAGTAGGAGCGGTTCAGCCAATTAATGAATGATTGAACTTAGCACATGCTCCACTCTGTGCCTTGTTTACATTAGTTTCAATGACCATGCTCTACACTGCACACCATATTCTAACAAATTTGTAAGACATCGCAATATAATCACCCAAACATTGCCAGAATGTACAAGCCAGAATACAAATCTGATTAAGATAGCAGGGACAGGCACCTGTAAGCTTGACACTGTGGCATGTTAACAATAAGGAGAGGTGATCTGGTCGTACATAACATTCCTTTACGTTTTATAAACGATGCCAATATGTTGGTGCCCACAAACAACAACAAAAAAAAATCATTTTATATGCTCATTACACCGATTCAAACAGAATTTTAAATAAAATAATTTTGTGAAATGTTAATATATTATTTATCTTCAAAATACTCATTCACTCCGAACCACTTAACCCCACTAGGGTTGTGGGGAAGCTGGAGCTTATCTCAGCCGACACTGGGCAAAGGCAGGGTACACCCTAAACAGCTCGCCAGACCATCGCAGGGCCAACACTCACAATCATTCACACTCACATTCACACCGAGGGGCAATTTGGACTTAAAGTGTGGGAGGAAAATGGGAGTACCTGAATGAAACCTGCAAAAAGGAAACATGCATGGGGTGAAGAAGCAAACTCCACACAAACCCAGGACCTTCTTGCTGTAAAGCAGACGTGCTAACCGTCTTCAAAATAATGCTTACAAAAATATACTGTTATGTTTGCCTTTAAATGATTTGTGTGGAATGTCACATTACTCACAGAATATATTTGTGGTGTGTGTGTGTTTGTGTGTGTGTGTGTGTGTGTGTGTGTGTGTGTGTGTGTGTGTGGCAGGTTTTGTGGGGTGTTTCTGGTATACAGTGGTTGGTCCAAGGAAGGATAACCAGTGAACTGGCAACAGTGTCATGTGTGCCCAAGGCGAATGTACATAGGAAGCAAAGGCAAGTACGTCTGGTCTGAACCCACAGAAGAGCTACTGTAGCACAAACTGCTGTTAATGCTGGCTGTGATAGAAAGGAGTCAGAACACACGATGCATTGCGGCTTGTTGTGTCTGGGTCTGTGCAGCCACAGACTAGTCAGGTGGTGTTAATGTTACTGCTGATCAGTGTATGTCCTAATGTTAGGGTGAAGCAGAAAGCAGCTGTCTTCCATTTAAAATCTCTCACAAGAAGAAAGAGATTTAAATGTGTGCTTCTCCTTTCCCCCTCATTATGCACAAACCTCTCTCCTTCTAGAATTTATTTTAGTTGTTTATTTATTTTTTTATTATTTCATTAAAAACACCACAGTATAAAGAGAAATCCTAAACTGCAGGCGTAGACTGACTGTGTGCATCAAAGTGAAATCTTGGAGCACCCTGAAGTTTGCAGACGACATCAAGCCTAGCTTTGCACATTTCTCAGAGAAAATATAGTAGCAATTTTTTTTCCAGCCACAGAAATTCAATTTCAACTACGATATGGCAAAAGTCATGTATGAGCCACATATATAAAATATTGTCTTTTGGCTGCATTAAAGAAAAACCTGTAATTTGTTTTATATGAGATACCTTAGAAGCGGAGTGTCATAAATGAAATGAACTCTTTCTTTTTGTTCAAGGATTGGACTACATCCTCATGTATATTGTGATACTGGAGAGATTCCAGACTGGACTGGGAATAGCATAGCAGGATGAACAAATACAACTGACTTTGTCAGATATTTTCTATTTCTATTAAATAATATTCAAATATGTCATGGAGCAAGCACCAATATTTATTTTGCATTTTGTAACACCTACCCTTACAGAACTGAATTTTTTTATTATTTAATGCAACATACTTCTGACGTCAATCAGATTTATTAAAAATGAAGTGGGGTGTCAGTCAAAAATTCAGCAAGCGGCAATTGTGTCCTTGTAAACACAGGTGATCCATCATATTAATACAAGTTCATGTACGTGCGTGCACACACACGCACACATACACGCACACACTGGTCCGTCAATCCAACCCTGTTAGCATTCAGCTCCTCTCCCCTGCCCCTTTTGTGTGTCCGCTGAAGCAGAAGCTGTTGCTGCAGAGGGAATCGCAGACAGAGAAATAGAGGAGGAGAGAGAAATCTATGCTTCTCTGTACACAGAAGAAAACAGATGACTTCCACCAGTGTGTTTGTGGGAGAAATTAGAAATTCTGTACACCTCCATTTTCATCAAACTAGGGATAGTGTGTGTAACTGAGAACCGGCCATGCGGGCTTGGTAATAGGCCGCTCCATAACTGTCCGTTTAGCTTTTCCTCTGCCCTAATGACACCACTCTGAACTCCTCCCACAAACCTCGTTAATTCCAATCAGCGTTCTGTGGGATGGAGGCGATCCATCACTTTTAGGAGGGGAACGAAAGAGAAGCAGATTGTCTGTGGTTCTTTCTCAGATATAATTTATAATGTTTAGTGGTGCGGGAGAGGTGCATGCTGGGACAGATGTTTGGAGAATTGCTAGTAGTCTCTTTGTTTTGGCTCAGTTTTCAGTGTGTGCGTGGCT
The DNA here is from genome assembly GCA_039654325.1 of Tandanus tandanus. NCBI lineage: Eukaryota > Metazoa > Chordata > Actinopteri > Siluriformes > Plotosidae > Tandanus > Tandanus tandanus. The sequence continues at coordinate 25,620,382 of JBCNYH010000022.1, read as the reverse complement.
AATTCATTTAAACGTATTTTTCAGTTCGTTCCTACAAAAAGAGAACATACTGTACACAGCCTGCTGTCACATCTGAACTTCTACAGGGAGGTCTATAAAAACTTGCAAAACTATCACTAATGACATCATGCTATAACATATAAACAAAAATGTAGACACACACTTATCTAGACTATAAAGTGGCCTTTTATTCAACACTATACCTCATTCATCAAGCTTTTAATTTAAAAAAGTTACATGTAAATTTATTTTACATGCCAAAAAAAAAAAAAAAAAAAAAAAAAAGCCGAAACCTAAATATTTCCCCAGATGTCACAAACAGATGACATAGCAAAGGTGAAGGACACTGACGTATTTGTCAGCAATTGAACTGGTAACCTGTATCGTCATGTTCAAAGAAAACATCTTTCACTTTATGCAGAAGCCTGAAAAGATCAACTATCACCAGCACTAAGACGTGATGCCAGTGAAATGACTTGAGAATATGTAAAGAATGGTACTAGCTGGTCTTTAACTTCTTTTAAAACAAGAAGGCGTGGCACCCTGGAGCAGAGAAGTAAAAATATCTGTCTTTTCATGACCAAATTAAATGAAAAATAAATCGATGCTACTTATACATATATACAGTACTGTGCACAAGTTTTAGGCACCCTATTTTTTTTCTTTAGTATAAATTTTGCTATAGATTTTTATTTTATAATTTGTATATTAGCAAGTAAATACAAGATTTCCAAACATTAGTTTTCCAGCAAAAAATGAAATGTTAGATAAAAAAAGTTAGTACAGTATATCAATATATTATATATAGTATAGTATATCAATATATATTACGTATAAGAGATGACTTTTCAGACAAGTTAAGGTTCTGTAAGACACCCGGTAGATACTGTACTTGTAAAGCTGCACAAACTCTACCTGATCCATCAAATCCGTCAAAAAGTCATCAACACCTAATACTGAATTTAATTTATTACTGTTTACTGTGCTTATAGAATTTTTATGTAGAGGTCTTTAATTTAATGTCATTATTTATATGTAAATATAAGGCATCTTTGTTCTACACCATTCCTTTGTGTACAGTATCTACCGGGTATCTTACAGAACCAGCCACAGGTCTTCTGGAAATGTTGACTGTCACACTTTATTCTTTATTTTCATGTAAATCACAGCAGCCTTCATTATATTTTTTGTCTTACATACTTGCTAATATACAACTTATAAAAAAAAAAAATCTATAGCAAAGTTTATACTAAAAAAAAGGGTGCCTAAAACTTTTGCACAGTACTGTATATCTACATTGATCTCAAAAGCTTTTGTGATCTTTATTCTGAACTCATGTTTTCCATATTTTTAAAATAAACATTCTTATAATTTTGTTCAATTTGGTAAATGAGGCCACGAATATTCCAAAAGGAAACACAAATTTAATTTGACCATTCTTCACATATTATGCACAATAAAACAAGAATAAAAATTTTCATCCACTTCACAGTAAGAAGGTCCTGGGTTTGAGTCCCGGACTTGGTGAGGACATTTCTGTGTGCATGTTCTCCCGGTGCTTGCGTGGATTTCCTCTGGGTACTCCAGTTTCCTTCCACAGTCCAAAGACATGCACATTATGCTAAGTGGCTCCAAACTGCCCTTAGGTGGTTTGGCAAATGAATGAGTGAATGAATATACATTTTTTATATTTAAATGCAGCTTAATATTGCCATATATTCTGGCCAAAGAATCTCAACTCACAGCTTGATTTCTTTTACTTTTTCACCTCAGCCTGGAGAACCAGCAAATAGTTTATTACTTGAACGATAGAATCACACGCGAGGCACCTCAGCTCCATGTTGCCCTCAGGCTGTAGTCAGCTTCAGATCAGTGGAGCTTCAGACCACTGCTGCTCAGAGCATCAATCTCCCCTCAATGAAACACGTAAATGTAGATTCACAGACTCCAGCAACACCACTCTGTGCTTGGGCCTATGTCTATACTGCAGCTGTGAGCAGGGAGCTAGTGAGCTAGAATTACCGCTTCTACACTGCCTGGCCAAAAAAAAAAAAAAATAATAAAAAATAAAAAAATTCTAGCATTCTACTAGTTTGTTGGGTCATCTTTAGCCTTGATTACAGCCTGTAATCATGTCCACACTACACTATAACATCTTCTCCAGGACATCCCAAAGATTTTTAATGAAACATGTCATGTATGTAAATGATTCCTCATGCTCCCTGAACCACTTGTTTACTATTTGAGCCCCATTTTTATATCCATGCCATCAGAGAAGAAAATTTAATCTTCTCATTCGAAAAACTCATTCAATACATTCAGAAAATCAGCTGACTTCATTTTATTGCCACACTAATGTGCAAATGTTTTTGCCACAGTTACTTCTTCCATATATACAGTATAAACTACAGCTATGAGCAGGGTCCTGGTGTCATTCTATATACACTACAGCTGTGAACAGGGTCCTGGTGTGATTCTATATACACTACAGCTGTGAACAGGGTCCTGGTGTGATTCTATATACACTACAGCTGTGAACAGGGTCCCAGTGTGATTCTATATACAGTATAGCAGTGAACAGAGTCCTAGTGTGATTCTATATACAGTACAGCTGTGAACAGGGTCCCAGTGTGATTCTATATACAGCACAGCTGTGAATAGAGTCCTAGTGGGATTCTATATACCCTACAGCTGTGAGTAGGGTGCGAATATGTTCAACTTTTCGCTGTCAGTAATACTATGACTGGAAGCAGTGTGCTTATGCATTAGCAGGGAAGCATGTTGGGTTGTGCTAGTGCACTCGAACGTTAGTGTGCTATTCTCCGGGGTTGCAGAGAAGCTGCTTTTTGATTTGCGATGGCGTGTAAATTGGATGCTGCTCTGCAGTGAAAAGCAGCTCGTAAATAGCATGGCAGCTCAGAGCCAGACGGGCATGATTGATGACACCATGGGCCCAATGGATGAGAAACACGATCCAAATAAATATCACATCAATCTCATCAATCACCCACACCCGAAAAGAGATAGAGAGTGAGCGAGAAGAGAGAGACTAATCATTGTGAATAATTTAAGGCTACTGCAGAATGCTATTTTAGCAAAATCTCTTGCCTCTTCCAAAGAGGCTGGAAAATGAACTGTTATTGTTAATACCTGTAGAGGACAACTGAGAAACTTATTGTGCTAAAGAGGTACTCCTGACCACAACCACAGCCATATAACAAGCCCAAATGATATTTGTGTGTCTGACACTGAACACTCTCTACATACCTTCCATCAAATATAAAATTAATCAACAGCTTCCAACCAGAGTCAAGAATTCAGTAGTGCTGTGATATAACAGAAATTCATAGTACTATAGTAGAAAGCAAAACAAACAAACAAACAAAAAAAAGTTACATTTTGTGCAATTTAAAAAATTTCAAAACAAACTCAGCTTTTTGTTTTTTCATTCATTCATTGATTTATTTGTCAAACCGCTTCAGCCTACAAGAGTTGTGGGGAAGTGGAAGACTATCTCAACCAACTCTGAGAGAAGGTGCTCTATTCACCCTGAGCAGATCGTCAGTCCATCGCTGGGCCAACACATATTGACACTCACACTCACACCTAGGGCCAATTTGCAACTGCCAATTAGCCTAATGTGCATTTCATTGGACTGTGGGAGGAAACTGGAGTAGCCAGAGGAAACCCATGCAAGCACGGGGAGAAACAAACTTTACACAGAAATGCCCTCACCAAGCTCAGGAGTCGAACCCAGGACCACACACCATGCTCCTTGAGTTACTGTTCCTATATATTCTATAGCTGTAAGAAATGTGTGTTCATGATAAAGTAGTTTTTGTACCATGAAAAGATTATCTTCAGCAATCACTCCAGGCAGTTATGTTGGTCCTAAGGGGAATTAGGCTGTAGCTGGCAACACACGCCATAACAGATACTTAACTGTGTACAGTAATTCAATCATTCATTGTGTTTAAAATGCATATTTTCTCTAGCTGTTTGAAATGGATATGGGCCAAGGATAAAGTCAGTGGGAAAGTACATTTAGTTAAAAGCAAAGCGATATTGAAAATGCCAGCATGCATCATACAGCATTTCTGCAGCTCAACAGACTCAATTTGGAGTATCAGTGATGTATTTTGTTGGATTTTCCCCTATTTCTTTTAAAAATGAAATGAATCAAACGAAATACAACATTTCATAAATCCTTAAATAACAGTTTTCATTGCACAACAACCTAAACAAAGTTTACATTACGTGAACTGCTTTGAATCTCTTTCAAAATACAAAACTGCTTACTTTATCCCAGTTCACCACATTTACCCCATCCATCCATCCCTTCCTCCCTCCAATCCATTTTTTCTTCCATCCATCCATCCCTTCATTTGTCCATCAATCCATTCTTCCATCCATCCATCCCTTCATCCATCCATCCACCCATCCATCCATCCATATATCCATCTCTTCATCTCTCTCCCTCCATTCATCTATCCCTCCATTCATCCCTTCATCCATCTCTCCCTACATTCATTCATCCATCCATCCATCTGTCCTTTATATCTACTGTACTTCATGTTTTATTAACTTACTTTATCTGAACTGAAATACTGCCATCTCAGGATAAATTACTTTTTTGTTTTAATTTTTTTTGTTAGAAGCTTAAGGCATCTCTGAAAAAAGGCAGTGATGTTCATAAATCTCGCTCTCGAGTTTTACTAATTAAACCATTTGGAATGAAGAATTCCCAGCAGGGCCTCTCTTCTGCTTCAATAAAACCACTGCTGTCAAACAAGTACAGGAGTTCTTTAGTTTATTCAATACGGTAAACTGTCAACATTCAGTATTTACAACTTTTGAAAAAAAAACAAGTTGCTAGCTGTAGCAGTAATTTAACTGTGAGTTGGAAAAATACAGCTTTAGAAGGAATGTATTGGGTTTTTGTTGATATTTTGCAGCAGACTATCTGTGGCGATGGGGGGTGAGGTCAAAGGCCGAGGGGGAACCTAAGTAAAGGTCCACAGTTGCTGTGTTACGGAGGTGCTGTAGGTAGTAAGATCTGCAATGATAAAACTTCTTCAGTGACAGATTTGTGAACTTAGACGGGTGGTGTGCATTAGGAGTTGTATAAATGTCTACTGTCATACTTTTGTATGTAACTGTGCCAGGACACACACAAAAAAAAAGGAGAGTCGTCTATTTGTGTTCAAGCCCTGGGGCCTCATGTACAAAGACTTGCGTGGAATTCTTACTGAAAAATGGCGTACGCTTAAATCCAGAAAACGTCG
>JBCNYH010000022.1:25531408-25543186 GCA_039654325.1 Tandanus tandanus | reverse complement strand
GAGTCGGCTGAGATGGGCGCCATCCTCCCCGCGACCCTAATTAGGAATAAGCGGTTCAGAAAATGAATGAATGAATGAATGAATCTGTTGATTTTATACACTGATTTTTGAGCCTCATACCAGCGCATTCAGTCTCATTTCCTGTCAGGGCTGAACTGATACAGGCCACCAGTTCTGTTTAGATGGTTTATTCAATATGCTTCACTCATATAGTCTTCATTCAAACACAAACATTGAAATTCTAATTACCAAACCATGGCACACCATTTTCCCCAGGTGTGACATTTAGCCCAGTAGATTGTTCAATAATTCATCTTTCTCGTGTGGAGGGATGGAGTGGAGGGATAGAAGAAGGAGGGAGAAGGGGGGGGGAGAGGAGGAAGAGGTGGAGAAGAAACGGAGAGAGGTGAGGAGGGAACGATCTATCAGGCGCACATCCGCCTGCAAATCTCTTGGAATAAAGTAATCATTAATTCATGTGTCAGCGTGCCGCATATTGAACTCTAAAAGCAAGCGACCTTGGGCACCAACGCCTTCTCTAAATGCCAGAGCTGGGTGACATTTGGAAGGTTTTAGTAACTGCGTTGAGTCAAATTCCTGATAGAAATATATCCGCAATATTAGTCAACCTCTAGAAATATATGTCAGTACTCGGAGAGTTCCGAAAAGATTCAAAGCCGTTCTCTCTTATTTTTCATCGGTATGCTCTTGTAAAAAGTATCCCCATGTGCCCTCATTTTTGCATTGCTATTATTGGCTTGCTTTCATTAACAGCACAAAGTGAGCAAAACCCTGCTTTGGCAATTATCAACAACACTTCACACAAGCATAACACACAAGCACTCAGAGATATATAATGCCAAGATCAGAGTGCCAGCAAGTGACAACTCTTGATTCCGATTGGCCAGAAGGTGCTGATTATTTTTTCTTTTTCTTTTTTGTTTTTAGATAAAAGCAGCTCTGACAGTCCTGTAGTTCCGACTTCAAGGTACATAACAGGATTATATTAATGTGCATGTTCTAATATGTTATCATATATTATCTAAGTGATATTGGTTCTTGTGAGAAGAATGATTCATTTAATATTTGTGAAGAAATCTTCAGTGTCAGTGCTAAAAACTGTAACCATGTTTATTAAGAGCTGCATTTTTAAATGATTAACTTTAGTTTTCCTCAGAAAGCTCCGACAAGCCTGCCTACCCAGAGCCCTAACGACAAACTTTTATCGCTCCGCCATCGAAAGCCTACTGACCTACTGCTGTACAGGGTGGTTCAACAGCTGTACTGCAGAGGACAGGAAGGCCCTGCAGCGGGTTGTGAGGACGGCAGAGCAGGTAATTGGAACTACACTACCCCCACCTCAGGAGAGCCAGTGGAATTATCAGGACCCCACAAACCCTGGACACACCCTTTTCTCCCCTCTCCCCTCCAGAAAATGGTACAGGAAACAAAAATTAAAAACTAAGAGACTCAACAACAGCTTTTACCCTGTAGTGGCGGAAATCGTGGTATCAGGCACCAATGGGGGTTTGAATATGATTGGTAAAAGTGTATTAAATTGTAGTTGAACTGTTAAATGATGATTTATGCATAAAAAGCCTAAGGTCTGCCCAAAGTCTGCCCAAGGTCTACCACATAATGTCAACACCACCTGTTGTAAACAAGATCCTCTGTCTTCTCTCCTAAGCCAAGAAATAATGGTGGCGAACTCTTAACACTAGAAACTTACTGTATATATACCCGGCCTTGAGTGGATATGGGTGTCTTCAAATGCTCATTTGGAGATCCCACCAGCTGCGCTGAACTGCTATTGTTTTTCACTCTGACTGAATAACTGTTTCTGAACCTTTTTTTGAACTGCTAAACAATTTGCTGATTTTGTCTACTTTGATTGAATAAAACTGCTCTTAATTTTAAATCCACGTCTCCTGGTGAATTGACATGTGTCTGCCACGACAACCCACAAGCTGTTAAACGTGCAACCCCACCACCACCACCCACATTGCATGTGCATATATCACATACACAGACTGAATAACCATCATTTCGACCATCTTCATACTCATGTTTAGAGCAGGTCTCGAACATCATATAACATTTCATCTTCATGCACCTTATGATTGAAGAGCTCTACCTCTCACCCTGTGTATACCATGCACCTTTGACATATCATGCACCCTTCAGTGTATGTCTCTAAATGTGTACATATAGGTATGTGTATATATGTGTATATTGGTGTATACACATATATACCAATATACACATATATACACATATGTGTATATTGGTATATGCACATATATAGCTTAGTGTAGTTACCTTAGTTGTCTTTTGTGTACTTTTTATAATTGCTGCTAAACAGAGAGCTGCTAAACTGATTTTCATTGTTCATGCAACAGTTGACAATAAAGATCTCTTTATCTTTATCTTCAGATGATAAAAATATATATATATATATTTGAAATATTTAGAAATTCTTCTATACATGCATGGTGGAGTTTATAGAGTGTGTGCATGCTTGGCTAAGTTTACACATGCTCCTCATGTGTAAGTGTGACTATCGCTGTGAATGAGAGAAAGAGATGTGAAATGAACTGAATCTTCATGTATTTTGGCAAGGCTGAGAATGTCGACAAACAGAGATGCACTGCAAAATAATACTACTTCTTCTAGCTATTTTTATGTAACGTCATCTCAGAATTCAGTGACGCAGATCTAAAATATAATTTACAATTAGCAAAATGAGACTATGATTTCAACGGATAAAGTATTTAATGGTGGGCTAGACCAACATTTATATGGAAAGTTTGGAAAGATATGACAATTTGGACTTGTTTGGAAAGATATGACAGTTATACTTTAGCTTAACTTCTAGCTTGCAACTTCCCTGCAAGCAAAATCCAAAATGTAAACCTCCTGTAATTAGTTCAATAAGAATATCCCATGAAATAATATTTTGGTGGAGTTCAAAGAAAAGACAGTATCTAAATAGCTATCTGGAGGGACTTGCCTTTTTTCACAAGTGGTAGAAATACAAAAAGTTTATCTTCGATTTATTAAAAAAAAATATTCTGGTACAAGTTCAAATTCTTAAGTCAGAATAACAAAATAATAAAATAATTCTGTGCCTCAAATCACACTCATTTTGGTTGCTAAGGGTAACTACAGATTATAGAGCGACTTATCTGTTTTGAAAGAGTGATGAGCAAAAAGTATTGTTTTTTGAGTGAAAAACAAAAGTATTAGATAGAAGTAAAACACAATTATAATCAAGTACTTGACTACAGTATTACAGAAAATGTACATTGTATTAAAGACAAAATGAATGCAAAATGTGTGAATGCACTATTTTGAAGAGGAAGCGTATATATCAACGTTTCACAAAATCATTTTATTTATAATTCTGTTAGAATTGCCATATCGAGCATATAAATACAGTTTGGCTTAAATACGTACAGTTGAATTTTGTTATTGATACCTACTGTAATGCTCTGGTGTTTATTTTACAATTTCTTGAAAAATGTATTATATTATGGGACGCAATCTACAACATGGTCATTGAAACTAATGTAAACAAGGCATAGAGTTGAGCATGTGCTACATCACTTCAGGATTTCTGGGGTAAAAGTTTTCTGGGGTAAACTTTGGGATTATTTTCTTTGTTTATTTGTAGCTTATATTTCTACACAAATAAAAAGTCAGACTAGTCTAACTTCAGTCAGTCAGTGCAATTTAAAACGCACATCATCATCACCAAAGTTTGTATATCCAAAAAAAAAAAGGGTTTTGTTTCAAAAACTTTTAAATACAGATATTTACCTAAACAAAGATGTTTTGAAATAAAAATGAGTCTAAAACAAATAATAATATATGGATATTAGTGTTTTATTTGTCTTTAAGTTCTAAAAAAGCAGCTAGCTAGTTTGTAACATTATGCTAACATCTGTTTTTAATTTATACTGCTTATTCAACTCTTATTGTTATAAAAAAAAGTTGTATAAACAATTAAACTCAAGTTTTATAACTACCGTGTTGGATTACAGAGTTTTACTGTTACAGTGTAATGTCTCTCAGGCAAAAAGTGCTCCATCAGAGGCTTCCTGTCACCACTGACCTGACCAAGCAAGCAACTTGAAAGCCAAAGTAGTGGCAACCCAAACATTTCAGTCTACGTCTCTCTCTTTCGTCTGTTTGTAGTAATTAGTGTGGGTCTCTACTTTTGGTAGCAGACTTTTCTTGCACAATCAGTTCAGCAAGTTCCCACTTAATGAAAGACAAGTAAGGAAAAGGCCACGTAAAATTGCTTTATCACAGCTGTGGACACGTGTGTGTTTGAGTGTGTGTCTTTGTTTTCATAAAAAGCAACCTGCAGAAATATTGCTGTTAGAAAATGTAGAATGGTTTCAGTGTGTGTGTGTGTGTGTGTGTGTGTGTGTGTGTGTGTGTGTGTGTGTGTGTGAGGGTGTGGGTGTGTGAGGGTGTATATAAAAATTTCAAATAAAACAGTGTTTGAGTAGCAAAGCAATTATTATTGAAGTACTTTAAACATTGCAAGCTAATACAAATGAGGCTGAACTTGTCCATTTTTGATCTCGCTCACACTGTCCGGAATAATAAATAAAATAAAGCAGTCTTTAATCCAAAGGGAACTAGTCCAGAGTTGGATCTCATCTATTTCATCAGAGGTTTAAACTTAGCTAGGAAGATGTTACGCATCAGTGTTCGATACATGTGAACTAGCCTAGCGGTACTCTGCGGTTATTATTTACGTTCTCTTCACCAGCCATGGTGCACTTTCAGTTAGTCACATTAAAAAGTCTACGTGGGGTATTCTAACGATCTCCGCTTGCAGTTTTTGGATCCAAGGATGTCCAAATTTGAACATGTCCCTTGTATAAAGTATTCTCTCAGGCCATTCGACAAAAAAACACTGAAACTCTCATCCAGTCTCGATGGGTCACATCACTGTTCTAGTTGTTTCCAACAGAAGAATCACTTTCCCAATCTTCCTCAGACTGGTTTTCAATTCACTATTGAGCCAAAGCCAGGGGAGCAAGTCCAATAACATTTCCATTGCCACTACCGGGGCTTAATAATGTCTCCTGGGGGTTACTTCGAGGCTAGAAGCCAGAGACATTTGGCTTAAAAATTACCCATGGGTCAGGCAAGGTGCTTAAGACAGTGTCAAATTGAAAGGCAAGGTTTATCTCTTTTAGTCCATTAAACACTCTGATGAGAACATTTCGCTCCATGGTGTATTTGTAATTTGTGTCCAAATATGTTTTTATAACAAAACTACTACATAAACTATGCCAACTGCTAGCCATTTACAACACCTAAACTAGTTGACTGACTGTTAAGCCAATCATGAGCCATTACTGATGTAAATAAAAACACCTGTAGCAGTATAAAATGGACCATCTGCATCTACATTTACATCCACATTTATTCCAGCCAGTATGTTACTGGCAGGGGAAGTGCTGGGCTAATGACACAATAATAGAAATATAAATGAGTTTTTGGTTCAAGGAATGAAGTCCTAGGCTCCAAGTCTCTGGTAGACTTGACATGGCTTTGGCTGATAGTGGGATAATAGTGTTCTTATAATAGCGGAGCTCCATAATTATGCAAATGTCTTAAAGTCATGAGCTTGATTTTGTTGTCACGTCCGTGCTCACCTGTCGACACACGCAAACCAATAAATGAAGAAATTCTCTTACTTTACGTATGTATGTTTCTGTAAACTTACACATGCAAATATATTCCGGTGCTCTGCTATTAGGCAGTGCCTAAATATTTATATTAGTGTTAATAGTGTTCTAATAGTGCTCTTTACAGGAGCATCCATTCTTATTCTTCATGTAACTTCACATTTTCAGGTTCACAGATTTTCACAGGAAACTTCATAAACTATTATTTCTTTTTCAAAAATATTAAAGATATTTTCCACGTTTTTTTGTTATGCTTTTTTGTTAAATTGATTATTTCTGACTTGAAAATAAACTTTATTCAGTCCTTTTGTCTCTTCAAGTGTCTGCCAGTTAAATCAGTTCCAGAGTTAGTAGTAGTTGGTAGTTGGTAGAAATATTAACAAAAAAATATGAAAACATTTCAATGAATGTAAATTACCTCGAAAATGTTCAGAAATCCAATGTTCGATTGAAGAAAATGTAAAAAGAAAATTATAATTATATATAATTATAACAAAATGCATCTGATGTATGGTCCTAATTATACACGTCAGGATTACATTAACTGATTAACACCCTTCGGGTAAAGTGCTATCCTTGCTCTTCCTCACAGATGAGCTCAGAGATATCCATGATTGGCTAGTGTCCTTATGATTGATAGAGAATTGAAAGTATGGCACCCCTGCCATCAGTAAGCACTTTTCAGGACCCCAAGCCAAAGATGGTTTTGGCATCACCAGGATAAAATTCTCAAACTCCTGGAAAATGCCACACGGGGCATAGGGAACTCCTGGCATTTTTCACATTTCAGCTCCAATTCACTCACAAAAGGTAGGAAATTTCATTAACCACAAACTCATTAAAAAAATTCTAATCGGTACTATCCCAGTTTCACCTCTACGTCTAAGCATTTGATGATCAACCTTGTAGTTCAGGAGGAATTGTCAGCTGAAGGATTAGTTAAAATATCTGTAAAATCTGCTGATCTTTCTTTCTTTTTTTTTTTTATTTTTTTTATTTTTTTATTTTTTATAAATAATCAGATCAGCAGATTTTAAAGATCAGTAGAAGATGTTCTTGGTTATACATCTTTTCAAGGGCATTATTCTGTTGTATTCCTGGGACAGATATTAAATGGAGGCTGTTCCACTTCCTCTAACATTGGACAATAACTGAAAGCTAACTGAAAGATCTTTAGAGTCTTGCTGGTCATGTAAAATAGAATAAACCTTTATTTGCACCATATGCATTACAATTAACTTTATTTTTATGATAGCCTGTTGTTAGGAGGTTGTAATCAGAGCACAGGGTCAGCCAAGATCACTATTTCAGCATCCAAAACCACATAGTTTTCTGATTTTTTTTAACCCAACAAGCAATCAATAGAGTAGCAATACAAGACCCCTCACAAAGCCACCATGTTGCCGTTTTCGGCCAGCCTAGTTGTGTCATTTGGGAAATATGTTTGCTCACAGTTAATGCACTTTCAGCATGCTCTGCACAGTATTACCTGTAAATTACATGCCTGCAGTAACTCCATTAACATCTTAGCTCTGAACCTTCTCAAAAGTAGCACACAGCCACCACAAATGATTAGATATGTTATTTTGGTGGAAAATCTGTGCTGGGTGATATCCTTCAGTTCCAAATTTCCCATCCTGTTTGAACAGCACATTCCACATATATTCCATATATATAAGGAATGGCTTCTTGAGAATGATGGAGAAAGGTGGATATGCTAGAAAAAATGCTCCCTCTCGCCCCCAGCGAAAGAAAGGCGTGGATCCTGCCACTCAATTTGAAGGAGAGATCAGCTGGGCCTTCAAGATTTGAAACGAACAGCTACACGACATCACAGATTCATGCTCGATAAGGGATTTTTGTCATGCCCAATATTTAAGATGGGACATGAATGCAGCATGGAAAACAGCACCTTGCAATAACAGGTGCTATACGACAAACAAACTCCTAATAAGACCTGGAACAATGTCAAAAAGCTACTGGGAGTAGATAGGACCCAAGCAAGGAGAACGATGACGAGTAATGCTGAGTTGAATCGACTGTTGGACACTCGCTTTCGTCTGCAGTTGCGCCCTAAGGCCGAGCGCAGATGATGATGATGACGATTCACAATGGATCAACTAATAATGGTGGGCCTGATCGACATCACAGCTGGGCTCATGCAGATTTTCTTCAGATTTCTTTTTTAATTGTCTGAATGTTATAGCAAGGTTGCTTCTAGATGTTCTAGGTGGCATAACTCAGTTTAAAAAAAATGTTTAATACAGTGGAACCTTGGTGTTCGCTCCCTTTTCGAACAAATTGGTTCTCGAACAAAGTTTCGAAACCATAATTGCACTTGGTTGCATCACAAATGCTCGGTTGTTGAACAATCAATTTGGCAACAGCCGGCAGCATGTGTGTCAGTCTCTTCACTCAGCGCTTGCTCATGGAACGCCTACTCTGAACTTTTCTAATATTTTGGAGAGAGTTCTTGCGTTTTGTATTATTTCTTTTATATATTTTTTCATCGATAAGCCACTATGGGACCTGGGAGCCTACTGAACTGTGGGACCTGGAAAATCTACTGAGAGTGAAAAGGCAAAAAGGAAAATAGTGCGAACAAACAATAGAGGTGAAGTTTTACTTCAGTAAATTAGTTTTAAATAATTTTGAATTCTTTATTCAGTTGGGTTGTCATATTATAATATGATTGTGGAGTCAGGAATGGATTAATCCATTATACATTGTTTCTTATGGGAAAATATGTTTTGGTTCACAAACAAATTGGTTTTAGTACAACATTTGAGAACCAATTAAGTTCGAAAATAGAGGTTCCACTGTATATGGTTTTTTGGTTTGGGAAGCTGAAATAGTGAACATTCCTCCAGTTTGCACTAAACCATGTGGGTTTTTTTCTTTAACCACTGAGCCACCACTGCCTACCAAAATATAAGAGGAACATGTACACATTAAACAATAGGGCTTAACTGAGCAGTTTTATGTCAAAACAGAAATAAATGTAAATTACACAAAACCTCCATCATTTCTGCTCAAGGGGTTGATATAAATGTCAAGACAGGCCAAGATCAAGGCTTATGGAATAACCAAAACAACAAAACTACTACAGATTTTCGGATATCCCAGGTCCAATGCCAATTCATTCCTGATTTTAGCTTTGTGGAAACATCCTTAGTCATCTACTTAAGAATAAACATAAAAGGGACCTTTGGTCTGAGACCTACGCCTCAGTAGGGGAAGAAGATTTGAAAGATGTTTTGTTAGTGTTCTCATATTACATTATCCAAACCCAGCATAAGTATTCATATCAGAAGTAGATTTGTGACATTTCTGACATTGGTGCTGTGCTTTCTCAGAATTTTATAGGCTCACCTCCTTGATTACACCCTTAGGCATTCATCTCTCATAAGCTGCTGCCCCACTGAGAAGAATTATGATGAGGGTAACAGAGAGTTGTTCGCCATCAGGCTGGCTTGTGAAGAATGGCAGTACTGGCTTGAGGGAGTTCAACACCACTTTCCAGTCCCCATTGATCACTGCAACCGAGTATGCAGGCAAGCTGCAAAAAGCTCAAACCTCAACTAGCACACTGAGCACTACTTTTCACCCATTTCAATTCCACCATAACCTACAGACTTAGATGAATGGACACAAACGTAGATGCTTTTTTTTAGACTTGATGAAAATAACATACTACCACAGACCCCAGAACCGATAATATCACCCACTTGCATTATCACACCTTTTTTTTTTTAATTCATCGATGATGTACCATCAGTGGTGTAGACCTTGCTCCTGCAGTGTCCCCCGGACAAAGCATAGTGATCTATCCATGAGTACTGCAATGGGTAAAGATATTAGTACCTTCTGCACACTTCCCTTGAGACCGCAAAAAGTAATTTTTAACAGGTATTCAGGCTTTATGGATTGTCTGAGGACACTGTGTTCGAATATGGGCTCTGGTCATGTCTTGGATTTCATTAAGTAGTTTTATTGGTGTATTTTGAATACTCTGTCGGCCACTCCAGTATTACCTACAGCTAGCCTATCATCACATTCCCTTTACATTCCAATGTATGTGTTACAGAAGTGGTAAAGCAATGTTAAAAGGTGTTAGAGATTGACACCAACCCTCCCTTACCACTGGGAGTGGACAAGCAAGCAGTCTACATTATCCAAAACCTCATGGAGGGTAGGGTAGTATGTTCAGCCCTTCAAGGACACCCTTATCACTTTACCCATCTCCCGGGAGTACAGCTTCTGCTGGTGGATCAGGACTTGGTGGACACCAGATATATACCTCTCTGCCTCACTGCAAAGTCATGTCTTCTCAATGATTGCATTTCTGAGTGTTTGCAGTCCCTGCACATTGTGATTGCTTTACAGCTTCTTCTGTTTACCAAGCCATCTTGGTTTGACCAGAAATCTCATCCACATTTGGTTTTGACCCTTTGGCTTGCTAGACATTCTGTTCAAATTTGTTATTGCATATGTCAGCCTTATAATTTGTCAAGTTCAGCTCTTTTCCCAGTGTAAGATGGCAGTCTTTACATGCACTGTAAGTTAATTCCTTTCTGAATCTTCCTTAGAATTCTTGCAACAAGGCCTAGGAGTGAACTGTTACTTTCACTTAGGGGTGGGCGGTATGGTAAAGTCATTTTTCATGGTATAAAAACCTTTACATCATGGCAACGGTATACACACACTCACACACACACACACACACACACACACACACACACACACACACACACACACACACATTTGTGTGCATGGAGCATTAAAGAGCAAGTTATGATCACTTTTTTGCAGGGGATCAGCATGCTGCTTGCAATTGTTCGCTCGACACAGCTCGCTTATCCTATGGTTCTGGCTAACATGTGGCAGTGTATCCATGGTGATTCAGCAATTACTATAAATATTTTTTACTTCCGCAGTATGCACACTTTAACGAAATTGCTATCACACTTTATACCGCCAAGAAGGTACATACCATCATACCACCCAACTCTACTCTCACTCATCCTCAAGGTTACATTATAACACAGACATAAGGTATCAGTAAATTCCTTGTACTTCAACATGCATAAGGGTAGAATATTTTATATGAATCAGTCTTGTGAGTCAGTCTTGCCTGATTTATCTGGGAGGTTTTATTTGGTATGAAGTACAAGTCCATGTCAATACGGTTTCTTTATTGTTTTGATTGAGATGTGCTGAATTTTATTTAAATGGTAACAGTGTTGTTGAGTCTTCCCAACCGAACCTGATATTAACTTAACTACTAGGGTTCTTTATGCCTTTTTTGTGGTTTTGCTGGCACTGCTTTCAGTAAACTTTAATCAGTGAAGAAAGTTTGAGGGATATCATTTAAGATAATTATATTGCATTTGTTTGATGGAATGAAATGAAGGTAAATGTCTGTGTTTGACTCTGTTTATGTTTGGCTCACTCTTTAGGGGTATGATGAGCTGAGGGATGACGGGCAGGATTTTGGTGCCACCGTGTTCCAGCATGTCATGTATGCCCTGCCGGGCGAAGAACTCATAAGGATGAGACGTCTCACACAGACCATCGAAGAACAACGGCAGGTAGTGGTGGTAGTCCAGCTTTTCAATCTCCACCTGTTCAACAACACAATGTTCAGTAAATTCAATTGTATTCCTGGAGCTAAATATTACTTCAAATGACTAATAATGGTGCTACTCTGATCTCACTAAAAAGCAAGTCAAAGCTGCATATTTCTAAAATAAGAAATGTTCTTCATGGAATTCAGGCAGATGTACTCTCAACTAGAGGGAAGAAACTGTATTCTCATCGTCATGGGGACATTAGGACCCCACAAAAATACACACAGATGAAATGACAAAAAAAAAAAATAAATAAAAAAAATAAAAATTATATATATACCATGTAAAATCTCACACACACACACACACACACACACACACACACACACACACACACACACACACACACACACACACACAGAAGCACACACCCCCCTACTATATCTCGCCATATGCGTTGTTTTTATTTTTTTTTTTTCTTTTTTTTTCAAATATCT
>JBCNYH010000022.1:25501507-25520777 GCA_039654325.1 Tandanus tandanus | reverse complement strand
ATGCAGAAGAGCTGAAGGCTGCTATTGAAACATCCTGGTCTTCCATAACACCTCAGCAGTGCCACAGGCTGATAGCATCCATGCTATTGAGGCAGTAATTCATGCAAAAGGGACCGAAACCAAGTACTGAGTACATATGCATGATTATACTTTTCAGAGGGCTGACACGTCTGTATTTAAAATCCATGTTTAATTGATTTCACAGAAGTGTGATTGACTTGGAGTTACATTGTGTTGTTTAAGTGTTCCCTTTATTTTTTTGAGCAGTATATATCCTGTAAATGCAAACACATATACATCTATCCTCATATTTACACATGTACAGACTTATATATTTATATATAATACTTACATACATATTTACACATTTAGAGACGTACACAGAAGGGTGCATGGTATACACAGGGTGAGAGGTAGAGCTTTTTAATCATAAGGTGCATGATGCTAAAATGCTATATGATGTTTGAGACCTGCTCTAAACATGAGTATTGCACTTAATCATGAGTATTGTACTTAAAGAGTAATATTGCACTGTCCAGGAAGATGGTCTGAATGATGGTTATTCAGTCAGTATGTGACGGCGGTGGGGTTACACGTTTAACAGCTTGTGGGTAAAAGCTATTCTTGAGTCTGTTATTTATTGTTTTGAGGGTAGGCGGGCTTGTCGGAACTTTCGGAGGAAGTACATCCTTTGTTGTGCCTTCCCCACCTGGTGAGAGATGTTTGTGGTCCAGGTGAAGTCGGCAGAGATGCCAGTCTTCCGTGTGACAGGTGGAGATACTGTCCACTATACAAACAAGGAGACACAAAACTCATCACGTCCCTGGTAGGAGGTATGAGTGTGGTCCCCTTGTGGTAAATGAGACATGGGTGCTGTAGACCTGAATTAGATGAGGTGTGGGTTTTATTGTCCTGACTTCGATAAATGTGGGTGTGTTCTTCGTGTATTAGAAGCAGTTTGGTTGTATTAGACTTGTTAAAGTAGGTGGATAGTAGGCTCATTAACAAGCCCCAGGTGAAAGCATAGACTCCAGCCCCATTACACATGCTCATCTGATCTTCTCATTTTTTATTTAAGCCAGATGCCATGGCCTCTATGTCGGGTACTTTATGAGAGTTTAAATTTTAAACACACTAAAATTGACTGTTAATAAATATTCCACATCATAGCCATCAAGGCAGGGTCAGAAATGGATGAAACACAGGGGTTTGCAGGTTGGATACTGACTAACACTAATGGTATTTATGTACAGCCTTTTCCAGCAAGAGAATTTATTTTACCAAAACTCTTCATGAAGTCTTCTGCTGAATTTGACAGAAGGAAGGCTCCAAGAAGACCCCTATTAGAGTTATGTGAACATACATGGTGATGAGTTAAGAATAAAGCTGCTCAAATTGGTATTCATATCTGTTGTGTAACTCTTCAAAAGTTTAAATTTGCACATTTACTCTTTCTCAAATGACTGACGCTTTTATCCTAAGCTACATACAACTGATACAGGATACAACTGGGTTTTGCGCTACAGTAAAGTCCACAGATGTACAAAGACGCTACTGTTATAGAAAAATCAACTTTGCTTGAATAACTCTGCTTTGGGTCAGGTTGTATCTTACCACTCAGTCAGTTTTGGTGTTACTCCAAATTCTCAGAAATTTCCAATACAACTCTCCTGGGCATTCTCAAGCAAAATATTTTCCCTCCTTGGAAAATAGCTCATTACCACATACTGCAGCTCACAGATGAACAAAATCTGAGAGTACAATTAAACTGAGAGGAAACTAAGCAGACAAGATGGAGAAAAGACCGTTCAGGATTTTTAGAGGCTGGAGGTGCATATGAGCACTGTTTTGAGGACAGCCACGAAGCAAAGACCACGCGGAAGTGTAGCATGGTAGTTGGAGGAATATCCGCGTTCTCAACCCGTTGTGACTTCTCCTGAAGTTTACCCCGATCCTTGGTTTATCTCCCTGTGGTTTCCGTTGGTTGTGGTTCGCCCCTCGTGGCAGGTTTCCTTTCATATCCCATTTTGTGTTTTCTGTGTTTTTGCGGCTCACGGAGCCCGTGTTTATTTTGGGCTACATTATTTCCCCTATCCTCTTGTCTCCGGGAGTCTATCATAGCATTTGCCAAGCAATTTAGTCCTGCTATGGTAGGATTAAACTTTGGCTACTATGGCTGGAGCCTATTTCAGCCATCACTGGGTGAAGGCGGGGTGTACCTTGGACAACCCACCATGCCATCGCAGGGCTAACACACACAACCATTCACACACACACACACAGAGGGGCAATTTGGAACAGCCAATTAGCCTGTGCATGTTTTTTGACTGTGGAAGGAAACCGGAGTGCCTGGAGGAAACTCATGTACATATGGTGAGAACATGCAAACTCCACACAGAAACGCCCTCACCGAGCCTGTGACTTGAACCCAGGACCTTCTTGCTGTGAGGTGGATGTGCTAACCACTAGGTTACAAGGCCAAATGAAGGGAACAGCACAACTGAAGTGAAGAGAAAGATGAAATGATCCTTTTCCACGGCTTTCTCCTTAGGAATGCTCTGCTTCCTCTTCAAACTAATAACACCCCTACCAGGGTCGGGCTGGGGTTGAAATTCAGCCCGGGAGCTTGGTTTGGAGAGGCCTTTTATCTGATCACACGAAGGACACAAGTGGAACCATAATTTTAACACAAATACTTTTATTGGCAGTATAAAAACAATCTAAACATATTAGTGCGTGAGAGTATGTTTCATGATATATGCAATAAAAATAAAAAAACAAGCAGCTTATCAAAACCAAAGCAAATATTTAGAAACAGACTTCAACTTCTACTGGCTCTACTGACATCAACTGAGTTGTACTGACTCTACTGAATATTACATGATCAGCAAGCGTACACTGAGCAGTACACTGGTCACAGCCACTCTATCTATGACTGCATCATTGTCTAACGTCATCATCTCTTTTTCTGAAGACATTAGCATAAATGCCTCAAGATAGTCCTGTGTCAGGGTGGTCCTCAGTCTGTTCTTGACAAACTTCATTGTAGAGAAAGTGCTCTTACAGGCCACTTGAAAGAAAGACAGTGGCTTGTCCTATGACATTATAGGCCTTAGTCAATAGGTTGTATTTGAAAAGTATGTGAAGTATGAAAGACAAATTGTTTTTACAGGAGGTGCAACTGGTGTTTGTGAGCTCCATGTTTTCCCCCTTTTCTGCCTCTTCTGCAGTCCAGACAGTGTATGACTCCAAATGGGGCAACTTAAGTTTCTCGCAGTGGCTTGCAAGACTACAACGCTCAGCCTTCAGCCTTCCAGGTGTGGCTCTGTCATCAAACCTAAGTTAACACTTACTGAGCTGTTGGAGTCTCTTAGCATACCAAAGTTTCTTGGTCAAGGCATGCAAAATCATCATATAGAGCTCCATTTGCTGAAAAGCGAGTCTGAATGCTCTCAATGACCGTGTCCAAAATAATATTGTGCACCATGACCTTGTACTGATGCTCTGCACTCCACTTATGCTGTTCCTCTGCTACCTCACCTGGAATGGTCTTCCTGTTTCTGATCTTTATTTCAGGTAGAGCCACCTCTTTGGATCCGCTCTCCTCCAGCTGGGTCCGTCAATTTGGCACATTTGGTCCGTCAATTTGGCACATTTGGTCCGTCAATTTGGCACATTTGGCTGCATACTGCGCTAACCTTATTTTCTTTTTTGCCCTCAGCTTTTCTGCTCCACCCATCTTTTTTCTGGCTTCTTTCTTTTAGACATGTCCGCTACTCTTTCTTTCTTTCTTTTAACAGGAAAACAACAGTTTAATGATTGACTGAGTGGCTGAGCCAATCACATTTCAACAGAAACAAGGATCGGCTCAAATTGGCAGTAGACGTAACGTCATCTTCAATGCTCTGTGGCCACAGCTGTTTGCCACCGGGCAGCTGATTGAATGAATGTTTGAAGCGATTGCAATCACGGTGAAATCATCACAGGAAACGCAAGTGTGGCGTCGCTACAACACATTGGGTGTGCTGACGTTTGTATCTGTTATTGTCGCGTTTATCGCGTTCGCCTGCCGCCACCTGGTGGCGCTGGCAGCCGCTCGTTGGCACAGTGTGGCATAGTGTGGTGAGGGGCGAACACCGGACACAACTGTGTACTTTGATCATAGCTCTTCTTCTCCGAAGGGATATTCATTCATTCGCGAGCTTACAGATCCCTCAAAGAAACAGACAGAATGTTTTTTTTTCTAAAAAAACAAGTCTTAAAAAAAAAGGGGGGGGTCCATCTTATAATCAGGGTCGTCTATTCGGGCCAATAAGGTAGATCATTGACCCAGTCTGTGCTTGCTTGCTACCTGCGGCTGCGAGGGCAGGCTGCTGCGGTCAATTGCGGCTGCATTTAGGAAAAAAAACCAAACAAACAAACAAACAAAAAAAACCTTCTGGCCACCGGCTTGGAACAGACCGGCCGTTCGGGAAACCTCCCGAACCTCCCCATGGCCAGCCTGCCCCTGACCCCTACCGACAATGTCCTAATTTCCTAATTTCAGGTAGAGCCACCTGAACCACCTCTTTGGATCTGCTCTCCTCCAGCTGGGTCTGTCAATTTGGCACATTTGGTTCATCAATTTGGCACATTTGGATGCATCCTGCTTTTTTCTTTTTTGCCCTCAGCTTTTCTGCTTCACCCATCTTTTTTTCTGGCTTCTTTCTTTTAGACATGTCCGCTACTCTTTCTTACTTTCTTTCTTTTTTTAACAAAAAAAAGGATTATGAGTCAAAATCTTCAGCATTGGAATATGGTTACTGACCAACCACTCCACACTGATGATAATATCAGTCTGTTAACAATGATTTGAAAATTAAAATCCTATTGTGAATGTATTCATACTATGCTCAGCATCTGATTATAAATTCGGACCTCTGACAGCTCAATAAAGCGGCCTTCACATTATAATGAATTGAAAAAATGAACATGAACGAATTACAAAAGTCCAAATACGCTCAAATATACACTAAATTCCTTACAGATTGATTCCTGATTGCTAGACAGAGCAAACTGACAACAAAGGAAATAAAATCTAAATAAAATTTAAAAAAAAATCATAACAGTTGATTAACTTATCATTAAAAAAACAGAGAAAATGCTTAATGAATAATAAAATCATTAACAAATGTTTTAACGGATGGATAACAAATTTAAAATGATCATGTCACGTTTTCACATAGGCATAGAACATTTGATCACTGACTGAACAGTTTTTTTCCCCTGTCGTATTGTGCAAGTTCCAAAGATACCTAAAAACGCCCCAGAAGAACCAGCCATCCTCCAGGCAACCACACAAGGCTCCATCTCCACTACTCACACCTTCACCTGAAAAAGCAGCTGCATCCCAAGAAGCCTCAAGATCCAGGTCTCCCAGTCCAAACATCTCTTCTAGTCCATCAGTTCAATTCAGTTGTATTTGCATTGTCGCAAAGCAGCTTTACATAGTAAAAACAAATTTGGTAAAGAATTTAAAATTTTTTCTACAGACCCTAAACATCCCCAATGCAAGCCCATGGTGACGGTGGCAAGGGAAAAACTCCATCAATTGACAGGTTTGACCAGGCTCAAACGGGAAACCCATCCTTATTTGGGTGAAATAACAAACCATGTAGCAGAAATTTCACTATAGTTTAACATGTAGTCTAGTTTGTTATCTTATAACTGTGATGATAATTGTAGTCCTACATCATTTTAGTAAAAGAGCTTATATCACCAGAAGTGAAAATTCTTCAGTTTCTGAGTGTATATTTAGGTCCACATGGATCGTCATCAGCAGGAACAAGGCCTCAACTGCCTCCACATCTTCAACAGTACCAGCAAGGAAGCCCAAGAAGCCCATGGCCATGAAAAAA
The DNA here is from genome assembly GCA_039654325.1 of Tandanus tandanus. Lineage (NCBI taxonomy): Eukaryota > Metazoa > Chordata > Actinopteri > Siluriformes > Plotosidae > Tandanus > Tandanus tandanus. Next base: position 25,514,880 of record JBCNYH010000022.1, on the reverse strand, counting down.
TAATTTAAGCTAAGGAATGTGGATGATGAATAAGACGTCCGCTGAAATTAACTCGCTTGGAGTGGACGAATGAGGCCGTACCGGTAACTATCCGGAATCTTACTTCAGACAAGCAAGACGTTCCCTTAGCGCAGTCAGGGCTTTCTTGCTTAAAAATTAAAACGTTAAAAATTTTCATACATGCATCCTGGCACAAACAACTACATACAGGAAATTAAAAGAAATAACAACGAAATCAAAACAAACTTCAGCGTATGGCAGCGAATGGCAAAAATTGTCAATACGCTGGCATACGCTGGGCCAATTCATTATAGTGTGAAGTCCACTTTAAGCATATTTATTTGCCATTGTTTGTCCTGTCACACTGAGAGACACTCATAATGTAGCCATGATAACGAAAAAAAAATTCAAAAGCAAAATCACGTCACAAGCCTTGGCAGTGTACGCATGGCTAAAAGCAGAGTCCAGAGTTTACTCATTAGTACATAGTCCCTTAGCAATATAGAGCTTTCCAGGATTAACCTAAATAAAGATCAGATTTTGGATCTGCTAATGTTGACCTAATTTGTAGAGCCATGACCCCGGTTTGTCCTGTGTACTGCAACTCCAAAACAATTGAAAAGAAACACATTATTTTGACAAAAGTGTGTGAATGCAAACAACTTAGGTCTGATGTGGATGTATTTCAAAGATACAAAGACCAACCTTAACTCATCTCTGCCTGAAAGTATAAGCCTATTTATTATATACTACATGAAAACAGCATGCTCTGATTGGTTTACTATTTTGGGATACTTGACATTAGTAGATACTACACGGGAATGGCTTTAAAATGGAAGAATAATTCATAAAAATCACTTTTTAGTATATTTAGTAACTTTACTGAACATGGCATAGTATGTACTAATACTGACAAAAACCTCATCGATTATTCATAATTATTCACCAAAGGTGAGGTGGATATCACTGAAGAGACGCCAATATATATATATACTTATTCTACTTTAAAAAAACATTACTGGAGTGTCCATCACACATGTACTGTACTTGTATAAGTTACTTCAAAAATGCAGATGAACGTAAGCAACAATATCCGAATATCTGACCAATCAGATTCAAGAATTAAATGAAATAGAGTCTATCCTTCAAGAAGGTTTTTTTTTTTTAAGCAAAAAGGTAATCAAAATATGCACATGGTTATGAGTCAATGACAGGCATAAAATGTGTTTGTATTAAAATACATACTCCAACAAAACTAATTATAGAAATAAAGTGGTCCATTAAGTTGTTTTTAGATTGAGGTTTTCTCAGGAGAAGCTGGTGTTGACTCTGTGCCAGTCTTTCTTAAATGCGTTACAAATAACTGCTCAATCAAGTGCAACTTTCTCTAACATTTTTGGGTAACTGAAGCATTTGTTCCATGTAAAAACACTATATGACATGCAGTGTTTATAATCACTCACCCGTGTAGCTGAGATTTTGCTTCAGAATGTTTAAATAGTCACTGATAAAATAATGCTAGCAAACACTGGTGAATTTGGTTGGAGCAAAGTTTGGGTATTTGATATGTTTATCTTTAAAATTAAAATCTATTTGTATTTATTTTATTATAAAATTCAGAGCTTTGATTTCATCAATGTATTGGTCTATTTTTACTTCGAACTACCCCCACCCACAGTGCTGTTTACTACCTGCTTTTAGTAGCAGGGAATGGAAATGGGATTTTATCTCCTGCTTTATCTTTACCTAAAGAGAGCAATACAGCAGTACTCAAACAGATTAGCTTCTAAAGCTTTAAATCAAATGTTAATAGTCATTGTAGTTTAAACTGAATTTGTCCAAATCTTCAAATTTTGTCCTATCCAAAAAGATACGCAACCCCTGAAAGCTTACTTTATTAAAATCTTTTTTAAAAATTGCTCCATGTGACTGGTTTGGTGTTGGACGGTCACATGTGTTTCAGGATAGAGTTCTTTGATTACATATTTCATTTTGTAACTAATGAAACCATATTTCATAATTTTATGAGAATATTTTTTCTAACAGGATTTATGAGACATTTTGCAGGTCATCTTTCTGTTCCTCTCTTTTCCTTTCCGTTGCTCTGTTCTTCACTCAGACAGACACTCATGCCGATGTGTCTGAAGCAGAGCTGCTGTTAAGTAAATCACCCTCTGCTCCTCTCTCCCTCTCTCTCTTTTTCCTTCTTACTGCTCTGTTAAAACAAAGCAAGAATGATTAAAGGTCAGGGTTGGCATTCGTACCCCAGGGACAGGCCATGCATCTGATTTTACCTTGCCAAGCGAATGTAATTGATAGGAATGACAACTGCTCATCTCTTTAACTACAAAACACACGTCATATGGAACTGTGTGGGGGAGGGGGGTTGATTCAGCGAGGGATAAGGAGGACAAGAAGGAGAGTGAGAGAACGAGTCCACAAGGGCAAGGAGATTAAACGCAAGGGGAAGGAAACAATTGACAGAATTATGATGAGGAAGAGCATTCAATGGTGAGTAAATTAATTAACGAGCTTGAAGATTGAAGGATGGAGGGACACACACTTCTCACTAGTGACCTTGCTCTGTCCTTTTTCAGATATCCACTCTATAGATCACAATTCAAAAGAGGGACGAAAGCAGTGAGAAAAAAGACTGGTTCTTGATCGCGATAATGTAAGCGAGAACTTCTCCCATGAATCAGACAATGCAGTATATATAAATGTTAACCTGAATCGAAAGTAAAATAAAATCCTTAACACAGCAAAAAGAAATTCATGAAGAAAATTAATTGATGACGGAACTTATCAGTAAAGACAGAAAATAATAAGTGATTACATAAGGGGCATGGGTATGAACTCAACAAGACCTCTGAGGGTGTGTGTGGTACCTGTCACCAAGCAGTTCACAGCACATACCTTAATTCCAGTTAGTTGCAAGGTGGTGCCTCCATGGTTTGGACTTGTTTGTCCAGCACATCCCACAGATGGGGAATTTGGAGGCCAATTTAAAGAACACTGTCTACTGCCTTTAAAGATCACCGTTGCCATAAAGGAGTGTAATAATGTTTAGGTAGATAGTACACATCAGATTAGCATCCACATTAATTGTAGAACCCCACGTTTTCCAGCAGAAGATTACAAAGAACATCACACTGCTTCTAGTGGCTTGTCTTCTTTGCATAATCCATCTGTTGCCATCTCTTCCCCTCGAAAGCAGTGCAACATGCACCCAGCTGCCCATAAAATGTAAAGGAAAATGTGATTCATCAGACCACTCCACCTTCTTCCAGTGCTTTATGGTCCAGTTTTGATGCTCACATGCCCATTGTACTCACTTTCATTGGCGGACAGGGGTCAAACATGTGCACTCTGACTGTTCTGCAGCTACACAGCCTCATTTGCAGTAATCTACAATGAACTGTGTGCTCTGACCCCATTCTGTCATAGCCAGAATTAACTTTTTTCAGCAAATTGTGATCTTTTGTGGGATCAGACCACACATGCTAGCCTTCACTCTCTATGTGCATCAGTGAGCCCCACGTGCCTGTGTATCCATTCCTGGTTCACCATTTGTCCCTCCTTGTAGCATTTTTGTTAGGTACTAACCACTGCATACTAGAAACACCCCACAAGACCTGTGCTTTGGGAGATCCTCTGACCTAGTCTTCTAGCCATGATAATATGACCCTTGTCCAAGTGACTCACGTCCTCATGGTTGCAAATTTTCCTGCTTCCAGCACATCAACTTTGAGAACTGACTACTTGCTGTTTAATATATCTCACCCAATTACAAATGCCACTGTACTGAGATAATCACATGACAGTCATTCACTTAAATTTATTTAACAATAATTTGTCAGAAAAAAACCATAAAACTTTCTTTGATTTGTGTTTAAATTGTGCACTGTTTGAATTGAATTTAAATATCTAAAGAACCACTAAAAGTAAAGCAACTATGTGGCTAGTTCCACAGACACAAACTACTTGATGATGCAAGGAGTTATAGGAGACTAGTCCAGGGAGGCTAAAAAACACACTTTACAAGCATGGTGAGCAAAAAGGCATCTCAGAACGCACAGACAGATGGGCTACAACAGTAGATGACTGCATTGAGCCCCAGTGAGTAAGAGAGAGAGAGAGAGAGAGAGAGAGAGAGAGAGAGAGAGAGAGAGAGAGAGAGAGAGAGAGAGAGAGAGAGAGAGACTGGCATTGTGTTGTGACTACATTGGAAGAAAAATTGATGCGCCTGATAGGAGGATGCTAGATATTTTTAACTGATAAGCTCATGTCCATTTTGCTATGACAAAAACAAACAAAACTTGATCAAAGCCTAACTTTCATTGCCCGAGGAAACACACACTTAATTAGCAAGCTAGCAAATAAAAGATTTCCAGGAAGGCTGACTGCTTTTATAAATGCAGTATTGAGCAGAAGGTTGAGGGAAAGCAAGAGGAAAGTTTAAATTCAAATTATTATTTGTTACATTGCACGAGATGATCCAAATAAATGGCCTAGTTCAATAACACTCGGTACAATAATGTGTTCACTGTATGTGACCCGCTCCAGCATAATACGGATTAAGCTGCAAGGTCGTGTTTTGAGTAAGAGCCAAAGTAAGTTGAAAATGGTTAAGCTGGACAAAAATGCAATATCACCAAAAATACATCCTTCAAAGCAAAATCTTCCACATGACCAAGTTCAAATATCCATAAACACAATCTATCCATGCTAAAATGCCTGTTTAAGAAAGGGTTCCATGTCCAAGTTGTAAAACAATGGAAATATCCACTTATTTTGCCGATTTTCAAACTGCTTTCGTGATTTCTCAGGATATTTCCTTATTATTTATATTTACTACCAAAATACTCTTCCTACTTACAGAATCCCTAAAGAATTCCCCCAACCATACAATTGTAAACCAATGAGAAGCCTCAAAACTTCTCCTCATGTCTCCTTTAAAGACATGACTTGGTGTAAATAGAACTCATTTGTTGCTAGGAAGATATCAGTATCATCACGCTGATTGGTCGAGAATCGGATTCATTTAGTTTATGGTTGTTAGGGAGTTTCAAATGCGGACATTCAGAAACTGGTTCTGTAACTGTAATTACTATTTTCTAAAAAGTAGCATTTCTTGATTAGCGACATATAAAGTGATGTAACTCAGTTAATGTTCATGCTATAATCATGGATTATACCTCAGTTTAAAGCCTATTAAATTCTCTTTCTAAATATATGAATATCTCAGTATGTCAAATTTCCTACTTAATCCGTATTATGCTGCAGCTGGTCACATATAACAATTTTTTGGCAAAAGGGATTTTGCTGAATAGTAAATGAGAAGGAATGTTGAGGGGCCTATTCAGCGATATCCACCAAATCAGGTAAAAAATTATTTTAGGATACACTACACAGAAACATTAAACAGTACACTGAATTAAGATTTTTATGATTCATTTTTAAATTGTAACAGTGGTCATGCATACTCCATTAAGGCTTCTTTTAATTTTTTTCTTTGATTCAAGCATTATGCCAAGTTTGTGAGGTGGATAATAAGCAATTATTGAATGTGGCGAGGTATGATATATTCGTTTGAGATCGATTTATTTGCAGCAGCTTTAGGCCGAGGGGATAAAACGCTCTAAGACTGAATAATTATCCATATCCTACAAAAGCCAAATTCTATAATTGTTTTACAATTCATTTGAAATACTTCCAAAGGAGACAGCGTGGGATATGTGATAATTATCTTTGCCACTAGTTAGAGCTAGGCACTTGGAAAAGGGAAGGCTACCAGCTGAGAAAGCTGAACAGAGCAGAGAGAAAGAAGACCTCATGCAATAGTCACGTTAGCTCTTTGTACTTTCAGTTAGTGAATAAAATTAATTAAAGCATTTGAATGCATCCTTTTCTTCACAATACAACAGTCAGTCATGTTACTAAGCTGCAATCTGGCTAATTAGCATCATTGAGCTCTATGAGGTAGTGTGCTATACAGCTATCACTGTCTCCGACTCATCCCAGACACAAAAAAGCAACAAAATATGGAATTAATGTATTTGATTGTAGGAACCTATTTTTTAATTTCACCAAACAAGACTTTAATAGTTTTTTTGCGATGATCAGGAAGTTTTGAAAATGGGTATTCATGTGCCAGTTGTGCAATAATCATTCAACTTCTGAAACAATGTAATAATTCAGTTATCCCATGGCAGTAATGCAATACGATGAATTATTTGATGGCTTTTAGATAAGAAACGAGAAAATCTGTACAATTAATAAGAATAGCCCATCGCTGAATGAGGCGAAGTATGATAAGGAGAATTTGAAGGCTGAGGTGAATAACACCACATGAAATCTGTATAATTCTCCATATTATAATATAAAGATTTAGACACTGGATAAAAACAGGGCTTCCAATAGATATCATAAGTGATAGCTATCCATGGCTGGTGTTATAACAGTAGGGTGGCTCCTTTAAGGAGTAAATAAATAAGTCTCCTCTGCATTTCCCGAACTCGTTCTGAAGCTAGATGACTTTTTATTACTTGGTCTCTAGTTGCAATAACTGGATTTCCTTTTTTACTGCCGCCAGTCCTCAATGTGATATCTGATGTTGTGTTTTATTTTAAGCTTTTTAATATTCTGGTACACTCCATGGAAGATGTTTTTCTGCATACTATACTTTATACTTGAGTGGGGAGAAGTGTGCAGTACATGGTGTATACTGGGCCAGTATGCAGTGTGTACTACACCAGTAGAGAGTTCTTTACACAACTCTTTACAAATTAAAAAACATTTCTATATCAGTTGGCTGAACTAATCGTGATATTCATTCATTCATTCATCTGCCAAACTGCTTCATCCTAGTTTGGTCACGGGGAGGCTAAAGCCCCTCTCAGCCAACTCTGGGTGAAGGCGAGGTACACAACGAACAGCTCACCAGTCCATTGCAGGGCAACACACACACACACACACACACGATCACTCACACCTAGGGTCAACCTGGAACGGCGAATTAGCCGAATCAGAACTACAATCAGAATAAATTTTATTGGCCAAGTTTGTGAACACAAACAAGGAATTTAACAGGTTTATCTTGGCTCACTGTACAGAAAAAGACATTAAAGTAGGCTTACAGAAGAAATTAGGCAAATAAGGATAAATATAAAGTGCCGAGCCTGGGACTCAAACCCAGGACCTGGGTGATGATGTGGTGGACGATAGTGATACCCACAACACCTACACCTGTAGTTGGTTGGGGTGTGCTCCAGCCTCACCGTGACCCTGATAGAGGACTAAGCACTTCAGAAAATTTTATGAAATAAAATGAAAATATGAAGACTATATTATGTTGATTGTCATGTTGATTGAGAGTAGTAAATTGGGTTGTAATCATTTAGCCACAAGAGAATTAGTGAGGTCAGGCAGGATGAAGGAATCAGATGAAGAGGCCACGCATGTAGTCAGCATTCTAATTCTTCCCAAAGTTGTTCAGTGGGGTTAAGATCAGGGCTCTGGGCAGCACACTGGAATTCTTTCAATGGGATTGCTTTGTGCATAGGAGCATTGTCATGCTGGAACAGGTTTATTCTTTTAACTTCCAGTGAAGGAAATTTTTAAGGCTACAGCATCCAAAGACATTCAATACAATTGTTTGTTTGTGGCAAGAGCTTATGGAAGACTTTCGTATTTAGGCTTGGCACTCTAGGTCTATGTCGGTTTCTCAATAGCGATATCACAAAGTTCATGCTCCTGTACTTGAGATTACGAAATTATCAAAGTTCAACTTGGAAGTATAAACTCAGAGGATGGGACAGCAGTTGGGACAGCAGCGTACTTAATGATGTATCCATTTCCGTTTGCCCTCTGATGACCTTCACAATAAGGTATATTTACAGTAAAATGATGGATGATTTAAAACAAGCCTACCTTTAAGCCTCCCCCCCCCCCTTTTCCTATTTATTTATTTATTTATTTATTCATTTATTACATAAATTTATACACCGACCCTGAATACTTTCATGCATATGTATGTAATAGCTATTTATACGAGTGGTAAGGAAAGGGATATCCATTCACTCCATTCTTTATTCACTAACTAAAATTGTTTAAAGATTATTATTATTGTGACTTATTTTTATACATTTTTCTATCATTGTTCTTTATCTCATTTTTTCTTTTAAGTTCTTAATATTTTTCCCTCCATTACCACTGCTTTTATTATTATTATTATTATTATCATTATTATTATTATTATTATTATTATTATTATTATTATTCATTCATTCATTCATTCATTCAGCTCATTTTTAAGCCGCTTAAGCCTAATTAGGGTCGCCGGGAGGCTGGCGCCCATCTCAGCCGACTCCAGGCGAAGGCATAGTACTGAAGGCAGAAGTTATTATAATAGATTTATTGGTACCCTCTTCTTATTTCTTTCTTTGTTATGTTAGTTGGTAGATATGTTGTATGCTATTTGTTTGTTATATGTTTTTGTATTTTGTTTATGTCATTCAATAAATAAATAAATAAATAAAACAGGCATACCTCATGCTTCATTTTAAGATATTAATAAATATTAATACATATTATCCAAGCTCTGTGTCGTACATATAAAAAGCCAGGGGTGGGTAAAGGCTGTGATTTGATAGAAGATACAAAACAAAACTAAAATGAATGAATGAAAAACAAAATTGGACTTAAATTACACAAATACAAAATGCATTCTGGGATACTAGACAGTCATAAGTCCACAGAAGTCACCACCCAATGCATCTTCGGTAAAATGGGAAGAGCAAGAACACATCCGAATATTCAGACTGCACTTGGATAGATGCAAACTTTGAAATGGAACAGCACTTGGGCTGTGAATGATTATGTTTCACAAGTATGCAAGAATGTAATTACAGACAAGTATGCATATTAAGAAACAGCCTGTCATCACAATAGATGATATGAATTAGATATGTATGTATTCTAACCAAATCGTAAATGCTCTAGTCCACCGAGTATGCTCTACTGAACATACGCTGAACTTACAGATCTGACACATTATACCATAAATAACTCAGAGCAACACCAAGACTGAACGAAGACCCCTCTTAGACTGGGAGCAGGTGAGAGCCATAGGAAACCAATGAATATTTAACTCAGGCAACAAAGAGGGGGATAGAGAGAGAGAGAGAGAGAGAGAGAGAGAGAGAGAGAGAGAGAAAACACTTTCCACACTTTCCACTCAACTTGCACACATGCTCTCGTGGTGTGCTCTTACGCACCTTAAGAAACCACAGAGCTTAACACACCTTGCACATCCTCTAAAGCACTCGCAGACTCCTGCTCTATCCCATGGAGAGCGTGATGAAGCAGAGAGAACTATAAGGTTGGAATGATAAGAAAAGATTGACAGAAAGTGCGAAAAGAAAGAGAAAGAGAGCGTGAAGCATGAAGGGCAAACGTGTCTGAGAGAGTGAGAGCCAGACAGAGACAGGAGTGACAGAGGTGCAGTGCACACAAGCACGCACACACACACATACACACACACACAATCCAAGTTGAAGGCATGAGGGAGAAATGAGGGAGAAACAAAAAAGGTCAAAAGGTAAGAGATAAATAGTGAAATAGTGAATAGAAATAGTGACAGAGGAAGAGAAAGTGAGAGAGAGAGAGAGAGAGAGAGAGAGAGAAAGAGGTGTGACAGGGTGAAATGCAGTGATTTGCAGCCACGCATCAGCTTTCTGCCCTTCGTTCCTTCACACAGTATGTCAGACAATCAATGCGGACGTTGTTCTTGATTGATACCAACCTTTCTTCTCTCTCTCTCTGTTTGTACTTGAAACTGTAACATTTAAGTGACATTTCATGCTCACATAACACTGCATTCTATCTTTCATATTAGCAACCTGAGCAGATTCCAATCTCCACCACCAGCACTGATGTCTGTTTGTGTTTCAGCGTCATACTGACCCCCGTATACACACTGAATCTAGGCCAAAAGCAGCTGAGTAAAACAATTGAACTTGGATGCGCCTCATATGTGGATAAAACCAAACCCTACGACCAGACCTGCCCTTTGCGGAGAACTTCTATGTATTTTGATCTTAATTCATTCATTTTCTAAGCTGCTTAATCCTAATTAGGGTCACGGAGAGGTTGGTGCCCATCTCAGCCAACTCTGGGCGAAGGCAGGGTACACCCTGAACAGCTCGCCAGGCCATCACAAGACAAGTGGGATCGAATCATGATGATCTTGAAGGAATTCGGTGGATTCATGATGATTGTGCTGATCGTGGCAAAATTTTTGTATCTCAAATATTTTCCCATGATTATTACGATGTATTACGATTTGATGCCAATCATGATAGAATGTGGGAAGCGCGGTAGAGCGCACTTGAGCTTAACAGACCTTAACAGACCTTACCAGAGTGTAACTGACCTTGATGCGCCGTCGTAGGGGATCTTCAACTTGGCAACACAACTCCTTCAAGTTTCATCTCTTGGATGCAAGCTGCCCCCTTTTTTATACCAAATCATGCTCCAAGAGTGGTCATAAATCGTGGAGCTCCATGGAGATTTAAACACAGAGATCGTGGACATCATGCCCCAGTGTAAACCTGGGGTATCAAGACCACATGATCAGATGAGCCACCTTGCACATTAGTGATAAATTGGCAGTGCAACATTGATGAGGTTTTTAAAAACAGAAGGCACATGATTACAAGGGAAATAAAAAAAAAGTTGATGTTTACTAATATAATTGTGCCCGGTGCAGGGGTCACTGACACTCACATACAGGAGTATGAACAGTTTGAAAAAGACATCATGGATGATTTCATTTTATTTACAGGAGATAACACTGTATTTCATGTTTATTTAATATCCCTGGTAGGTGAATGAACCCCTTTAACCCAGACCTGGTTATTAGCTGTGGATTACAGGATGCCATTTCCCCCAACTGAACTGTAGGCAAACATGTTACCTCGGCCAAGGAGGTTCTGCTTAACCCACAGTTTTTTGTTTATTTATAAGTAGGATTACACAAGAAGTTATCTGATGATTTTCATGTAATTTCTAAAACAAGAGAACAAGAAATACTCCTTTAGATTTGGGAGATGATCTGGATCAAATTCTGGATTCAGTCATTTTTAAAGAGACATAAAAGATTCTTTAACACTGCGAGATAGGACCAGGCTTGGTGGAGGTTTATAGTCAAGACCACTCTGCATAAGTCATATAAACTACCATTATTAGTTTAATAATTTCAAATCAAAAGACATTATTTTTGGTCAACAGCAAAAATATCTTTTTTTTTTAATTTTTTTTATTTTTTGGCTTTTAAAGTTAATGATCCTACTACTGGAATTATCAACAACATTAAACAACAACAAAAAAGTTTGAGAATATTAATCACATGTGTATTTAAAGTATGTTGTGTACCAGTTACTTTTTTATTTATATAATTTTATTTGTTTTATTTATTTGTATAGATTTTACAATACACCAATTTTGTCATGAAATTAATAGAATTAATATGACATAGTATTAAACAAAAGGACCTACATACTTAGTCTATAATCTTGACATTGTTTTTACTGTGCTTTACTTGTTGTTAGTAAGTAACGAGACATAGAAAGTGGCAATAATATACATAAAAGCTACTTTTCAACCGGCACCAAAAATAGCAGCATTCATTCATTTTGTAAGACGCTTAATCCTAATTAGGGTGGCGGGGAGGCTGATGTCCATCTCAGCCAACTCTGGGCAAAGGCAGGGTGCACCCTGGACAGCTCGCCAGGCCATCGCAGGTCGAATATAGCCACAATTATTCACACTTACACTCATTCCTAGGGGCAATTTGGAACTGCCAATTAGCCTACTGTGCATGTTATTGGACTGTGGGAGGAAACCCACACAAGCACGGGGAGAACATGCAACCTACACACAGAAACACCAAAGACAGGGAATCGAACCCAGGCCTTCTTTCTGTGAGGAGGATGTGCCACCGTGCTGCCAATAGCAACATTAATAAAATAAGAAGAAGAATTTAGTACCACTGATCTAAGCCAGATGTCAGGCATCTTGGTGAGACTACACTGCAGTACAACCTCAGTATGGAGTAGTAGGGTCGGAAGAAAACACCGCCCTAAAACCTGGAAAACTTTATTGCAGAAGATTCATTCAGTCATTCAAGGCTCTTTCTTGGGGATCCTATCTCAGCCAACTCTGAGCAATAGTGTGGTACACCCTGAACAGCTCGCTGGTCCATCGCAGGGCCAACACACACACACACACACACGATCAAATTAGTACAGCAAATTAGCCTAATGTGCATGTCATTAGGCTGTGGGAGGAAACCGGGATAACCAGAGAACACCCATGTAAGCATAGGGAGAACATGCAAACTCCACTCAGAAATGCCCTCGCCAAGCCCAGGACTCGAACCCAGGATCTTCCTGCTGTGAGGCGGACATGCTAACCACTATGCCACTTTGCCCCAACTGAAGAAGGAGGGAAAAACAGGTCTGTATAACAGGTGTCTCAGTGGTTAAAGGTCTCGGTTATAGCTCAGAAAGTCAGGGATTCAAACCCCCAGTAGCACTGCCACTGTTTGGCCCTTGAGCAAGGCCCTTAACTGCTCAGTTGCACAAATAAGATTATTTAAAAAAATCCAAGTTGCTATGTATACGGGTGCATGCCTTAAATGTTACTTTCCCATGTGCAAACAATAGGATGTGCAATCCAGTTTTTTTGGGATCAGTGGTTACCATGGCAGTAACACATGTGTTTCTCTCTTCATGCTGGGGGTGATCTTTGAACAGATTGCGGTTCTAATAGTTCCCAACAAATATCGAATAGCCTTTTTGCTTGAAATGCCCGTCCCTGATCTCCAGCCTGGATGAACTGTTTATACTTTATTGTTTGAAATTGTACACTTAACACAAAAGATGTGTTTAAAGCAATGGCGCTCTGAATCCCTTAACAAAATAAACCTGTGGAACAAATGTCTCAGCATCTCCTCAACTTTTCCAGGGCACATAACTGAACACACTTCTCCACCAGGCTGGTTGACATGCAGTGCTGTAGATGCACAAAGAAGCGTGTCTCTTTATTTTCCGTCTCTCTAATTGGATTAAGCGCTCAAATATTCGAGCAGATGTAAGCATGTGTTCTGCAACAAAAGCCTTTCTGTTTCCCAGCATGCACTGAATCATGCTTGCAAAAGAACAATGCTGTTTACGCAAAAGCCCTTACATAAGACACTCTGTTGGCATCACATCACACACCATTGATTACTTCTTGTTTTTGTGTGTGTGTGTGTGTGTGTGTGTGTGTGTGTGTGTGTGTGTGTGTGTGTGTGTGTGTGTGTGTGTGTG
>JBCNYH010000022.1:25487114-25501407 GCA_039654325.1 Tandanus tandanus | reverse complement strand
GTGTGTGTGTGTGTGTGTGTGTGTGTGTGTGTGTGTGTGTGTGTGTGAGTGTGTGTGTGTGTGTGTGTGTGTGTGTGATTCAGATGGCAGTGCTGATATTTAGCGGTGAGGTCATAAACACCAAAATTCTGACTCTGACTCAAGAACATTTTCTTCATCTGCAGTTGAAACGCTCCACGCTGAGAGCGGTGGGTGTGTGCACACTAACAGAAAAAAGAAAAACAAAACCAATCATAACAAATACAAGTACAAAAAAAACAGACTTGGATACAGATATCACAAGGACGGATCCAGCTGTGGCGCATCCATGTTAGATGTTGGAATCCATCCCACATGGCTGCTGCGTGCTAATCCTAATCAAACACAATTTCCTTCTCTCTTTCCGTCTCTCTGTCCTTCTCTCTTTCCCTCTTTCTCTGTGTGTATTGAAAGGCTTCATTAGTAGGGCAGAATTGAGCTATTAGCAGAGGTTTTTGCAGGCTTCCAGTGAGTTAAAAAAAGGATTTGAGGTGAGATCTAATAGAGTGAAGTGCCACAGTGCGCTAAGCTCAGCTATGGGAGCAGCAGCTAATGGAAACCTGACCTGCCGAGGGGCACAGCGCCGAGAGAGCGAGGGGAAAAAAATCCCTAGGCCAAGATGGACAAAGAGATTGAAAGAAATCCTCCAAGGCCAAAAGCTGAGCCCCGAGTACAGTCTTCTGCGCCAGCTGGTTTTAGAGCGCACTCTTATAGTTCCAGCTAACATTAGAGAGCACAAGGCAGAATGGTTAAGGGCAAGAAGAGGGCAGAAAGGGAAGTAACAGTCAGTGTGAGAGAAGAGTTTTAAAACACACATGTACAAAGTTTTGTCAAGTTGAAAACCATTAAATTGAACTTGGAGCTGAAATAATGCTAAATGCAGATCAGGCTCCTGGTATTAACTCAAGAATTTAAATCTTATTTGCACTCACCACACACATAAATTTTCCTGAAACTATTACGAATTCCAGGCGTTCTATGTGTCTACTGCCATTATTATGGTAATATTTCATAATTGGAATTAGAATTAGAAAGATAAGATGGCATATAATGTGCATTATTTAGACACTTACGGTTATTTTCCTCTAAAAAATGCTCAGCAGTGTTAATGGGAGTTTGAAATAAAAACAGAAATGCTGGTTGTCCACTGAACAACTTCTTGACAGTAAAAAGCTTGCCCACATTTAAATTTGGATGTCTGTAATCAAATAACATTAATATAATTATTTTTTCTTATCATATACTAGTATAAACATAGGTACTTAACTCCTTGTGTATATTGTTTTCTGAGAAAACTCTGCTCTCAGGTTTTGATATGCAAATCATTATGACAACTCGATTAATATGCAAATTCATACGCATGTCATATTGCGACATTCAGAGCATGTATTCACCAGCTTGAAAATAGTTGGAACTACTGGATAATTTACATTATTTTGACCTTATTTTGGATTTTTTTAACACAGAATGTTAGAGATTAAAATGAGAGTGTGTGTAATGTCCTCACCGTTTCCACCCCTCTTCCATTTCATTCTGAGAGAGAGAGAGATAGAAAGAGAGAGAAAGAGCGAGAGAGACTGTACAACTACAAAATATGATTTCACAATTAATTAACTTTTAATTTAATTTCATTTACTTGCAATCATACATGCAAAGAGATTGTCCATATCTATTATTGCAATCAAGAATTATTCCAAATAAGCATGCTCATACGCTAGCAAGGTAAATAAATGGAATAAATGTATTTTTATCTGACTAATTTTTTATATAGTCATATTTGTACACCTAGTTTCAGTAAAACAGTCATGGAAACGGATACAATTACATTATATTCACATTATAACTCGATACTAAGGAGTTTTGATGGACAAATCCCAAATGACTCCATGCTTCCCTTAGAAATGCACTCCATAAAGTATGAAGTAAAGGCTATCTAGTGAACTACTCTCTTACAGAAGTGGGAATTTGTAATTTATACCACATAAACACTGCAAGACAAAGGCAACCTTAGCTTATCGGCTTCAACGTAAACAAAAACAGAAAAAAGGAAATTTACCAAAGTAACCCAATCTAAGGGTCGATTGTTTTTCGACTCCTCATACATTTTAAAACTCAATATGCTGGTCATTGGTTGTCCAGCGGACAATCATTTTATGAATATCTGGTTGTACAGTGTGGTAACTGGTTGTCTTGGAACCCGAAAACCCGCTTATTTCAAACACTGCAAAATATTTCCTTACTCCAAAAATAGAGTAATCCATATGGTGCTTAAGAACCTAATAAGGATGTAGTATAGACAGCATTGACATAGTAACAATTTAACTTATACTTAGTAGGGACTTCACTGACATAGTACAAGTGTGTTGCGGGCTTGTTTATTATAGATCTGGACACAGGAAAACTTGCAAAATGAATAAAAAAAACAGCGCATGGCACTAAGGACCAGACGGATGCAGTGGGAAGACAGTAAGCAAGTGTTAAGTGTATGAAATAAAGGGGCAGAAAGCGCTTCCCTCCGAAGTGTTTTAAGCTGCCCCTGAATATGCACTTGCAGTAGTTCGAACAACTGTGGGCAGCACGTTGAGAGGAACCAGTTGAGGTGGCTCGGGCATCTGATTAAAATGCCTCCTGAACGCCTCCCTGGTGTGGTGTTTCTGCATTTCCAGCCTGGGAAGAGACTCTGGGATTGATCCAGAACACGCTGGAGGGATTACGTCTCTCGCCTGGTCTGGGAACGCCTCGGTGTCCCCCCGGAAGAGCTGGAGGAAGCAGCTGGGGAGAGGGACGTCTGGACCTCTTTGCTTAGGCTGCTGCCCCGCGACCCGATACTTCCAGATACGTAGACATATAATATTTGAATACTTTCGAATATCAATAAGGAATAAAATTTTATTTTGTATTGGCATCAAAAAAGCAAACTTTTAAAAATATTGCATAAAACACAGAGGTCAATAGCTGTTTCCACACAGGGAACTTAAGACTTTCAGAGATTTAGCAGCTAGCAAGGTTTGGGAAACCTTTGTGTTTTATAGCTTCATGTATAGTTAAGCAATAAAAAATTAAATATGCAATGGTAAACAGTTCACTTTCAAATGCCAACTTCGTTCTGACAGCATTAATCTGATTCTGACCTGAGCTGCTTTTCTTGCTCATGTTAAGGCGGGTGTTAATTGTATGCGTGTGATGCAGGCACACAAAAAGGTTATCTTTGTTAGCTAGATTAAAGCTTTAAATGCACTGTCATGAGCAGAATCGATGAGCCACTTCATGGCAGTGCCTTATTGATCTATCTCATCAAGGGGTCACGCACTGCGTCCACAGGGCGCAGGCTGATAAACATTGGCTTCATACCACACTGCATCACACCTCCGTGATAAACTTAAAAAAAACAAGTCTATAGAAAATCTACCATACTGTTAGATAGTTAGATAGGCCGAATCACTGGTGCTGTGATACTCTACTGTATGTACGAGAATCTGACTGCCTTTGAAAGAAAGTGAATTGGTGGTATGTTCATGGATATTTTCTCCTATCTTCATACACATACAGTAAAATACCATCAGCGATGACTTTACTTGCTTTAAATTATTTTATTGAGTGATTATCGATCTTGGTTGGATCAGGATGAAGATGTACATATCTCCTTCAGCAGCCCTCACAAACCCATCACTGGAAGGCTTCCTTCTCTCTCTCTCTCTCTCTCTCTCTCAACACCCACTCTGTCTTTTTCTCATTTGCTGAGACTGACCTCACCTTGTTTCTTTAGAGCTTTTCTGGTCACTGAATCCAGATGCTATCAAATCTGACCCCTAGCCAGGATTAATACATCCCGAATTAATATGTCCTTTCAATCAAACAGAGTATTGCCAGGCATAGCTGTACAGACAGCCTCAAATTAGCTCAAAATAATAAAATTCATCAAAACCCACACATCCAGACTAAACCATATAATATCAAACTATTCTCAAAGCCAGTAATAATACATTTACATATCCAGACACTATAAGTAGTTATACCCCAGGCCTGACATAAAACACAGTTACTTTTACCAGTTTTTTTAAGAGCATGTCACAAAGTGTTTTACTCCTATCCACAGCTGTGAAAATAAATAAAAATAAATAAATAAATAAAATAAAAAACCTTTTTTGAATCTATTTCTATTCACATTTATTAATTCATCCATTTGACAAACCACTTAATAATACTGGATTGTCAGGGAGGCTGGAGTGGGGTACACCCTGAACAGCTCACCAGTCCATCACTCGCACACACAACACTTCACACTTACACCTTGGGGCAATTTAAAACAGCCAATTAGCCTAATGTGCATGCCTTTTGACTGTGGAAGAAAACCAGAGTACCCGTAGAAAACATACACAAGCACAAGGAGAACACGCAAACTCCACACAGAAACGCCCTTCCCTGGGACTCAAACCCAGGACCTTTTTGGTGTTAGCTGAATCTATTAACCACTTCACCACCACGCCGCCCACATATATACATACAATTCCTAATTATTGCTTCCATACTTAACTGAAATAATTATTTATGATAATTGATTTTTATTTATAATTGTCAAACAAGATAAAGCACTCACATAAATTACTAAAGCTAGTTTTACATACTATTTATAGTTACTCAAAAAAAATGAGTTCTTCGCATTTTATCACTTTTACTTTTTTTTTATAATTTCTAATTAATTTTACTGAAATTAATCCCAGGTTAGCATTACGAAACTGTGATAAACAAGAGAGCTCAAAACAATGGTTAGACAGTTCATTTAGACACCAAAAGCAGAACCGTGCTGCTGATAATGCTCGTGTTCCTCACAGCTCTCAGCACCAACCAGACAGTCTTAAAATGAAGCCAATGATAAATAGGATTTATGATAAGAAGAGAGCATCATTTCATTGAGCTCACTGAAAAGCTGTGCAGGTTTATGGGCTGGAAATAAGCTGAGACAGCTCCTGTTTCTGCCTTGCAGGTCATTTTGCATTTTCTAGCTAAGCATCACAAGTGCTGTAGGGAAGATTGCACATTCTGAGACTCGGGAAAAGACAAGGGGAAAAAAATTAAATGTGAAAAATTTCAATGAAATTCTGTACTTGCAGGATTTGATATCCAGAGCGCTGTGGCATTCTCAAATGTGATTTGTCAGAAGATGCAGAGATGCTGAAGATTTGCACAGGGAAACATTTATTCAGGCGTAATTAGCATGTCCTGGAATTTTCCAACATTTTGGTACATATGGGGATTGCTGGGCTTGGCGGTTTACATTCTCTGAGTGCTTTTGTTCTGAAATAGAAACATCTGGCAGCATGAATTCTCAGCCTTGAAGCATGGAATTGTACTAATTGTGTAAAAATCACCTATCCTCTTTTGCAAATAACATCAGTACAAGAACTGTGCATTGAGAGATTCATGAATTGGGAGTCCATGCCCAAACAGCTGCAAACAAGCCTAATGGCCAGAATATACTTAATGTTTAAAACACATAGGACTCATGGCTGCCAAGCATTCCCAATGTACTTTCGACGTGTCCTCTGAGCAGGTCCTCAAAAATTAACGTGACGCCTGTGCCAGTTGATGTACCAGCAAAAATTGGGAAAGCAGTGTGGACACGCTTTGGTACATGATGTTAGCATCAATGTTTACTTCGCTGAAGTCATCAACATGGTTCAATGCTTCAAGGAAAAGCTGATAGAGAAGGTCATCTTTCCGACATTCCGGCCCTCAACATTCTGAAAAATATGTCTGTTAGAACAGCTGGCATCAAACCGTCAGCTCTTTCAAAGTGGATGTTGAAACGTGCAAAATGAAATGGATGCGAATTTGAGGCACAGACATCCGTACAAAGCAGAAAATGTATGAAAAATTAAATGAATGGAATTTGGCTGATGCTGTGTTTTGTCCTAAAAATTGTCACGCATCCCACATGGCTGCGAAACTTTGTGACCAATCGTCTAACCGACACAAACTACAGTAGTGTGCTAAGTGCTACAGAGTCATATTTACCATGTAGTATATGTAATAGGAGCCCTAGTCAACCTCACCTTATCCTGTACTTACGGTGTAATATCCCCAATCGGGGTAATCCAGATGTTATAATATTCAGAACAGGCTTCTGCGTATGCGATCCTTCTAACAAAATATGAGTTCTATTTATACCAATTCATGTCTGTTTTAAGGCTTCTCATTGGTTTACTGCTGTATGATTCGGGGAAGCATTTTGAAAATCAGCAAAATAAGTGGAGTTTTTCAATGTTTTACAATAACTTGGACAGGAACCATTTCTTATACAAACATTTTAGCATGTATTGATTGTGTTTATGGATATTTGAACTTGGTCATGTCGAAGATTATGCTTTAAACAATGTATTTTTCGCAATATCGCAATTTTTGTCCAGATAAACCATTTTCAGCTTACTTTAGCTCTTACTCAAAACAACTTGCAACTTAATCCGTATTATGCTGGAGCGGGTCACATATTATAAATATAATCCATTATAAAAAAATTTTAAAAAGCAGAATATCGGAATTAACTTTGAAAAGTTATCAAGAAAAATAGGAAGATAGGTGTGTTGGAGAGGCCTATAGACAGTGAAACCAATCGTAGGAATGGCTTGCGGTAATGGCTACCTTTGGGGCCGGAGGTTTCACCTGTCAACTAGCCTTGGTTTCTTCCCCGTGACCGGTAGCCCCCTGCATTTCAGCCATCTCTTCAGTTGACAAACAGAATGTTGACTGATGTCAGCATGTACAAACTTTGCTCCCGGAACATCATTTTCAGGAAGCTTAATGTAAAACTCTCCAGAACTTGCCATGACTCGCATACTGTCACTTGATGCAGTAGGACAAATGTTTGTCCTACTTGGCCCAATGTGTGTACTACATAGCACGCAACACAGAAAGTGGTGACGTATAATCGATCAGCGATATTATGATTGACTCCAATTTCTTTACGTAATATTAATCTTAATCATTTAAATTTTTAACAACTTCATAAATATTAATACATAAAATTTGCATACATTTAATTTTTTGTTTGTTTGTTTTTTCATGTGTTACAGTCATTATATTTTGCTGACAGAAATAAATTGCTTTTTTCATTGTGATTACAGACAAGCAACCATGTAAAATCCTGGAGACTCCTGGATCAAATGTGCCTTCACATTCACCAACAACTGAGCTCCTTCACCCAGCCCTTCAGCGTGACGTCGATCTTCAACACCAACACCGTCATAAACCATCAAAGAAAAGAAAGCAAAACAATAAATTTGACCCTGTTGATGCTGTACTTTTCCAGACTTTTTCTAAACTGCACAATGAAAGTCAGCTAGCATGGTTCTTTCTGCAGCTTGCAGACGTTGAGACAACAAAATTGATAAAAGCAATAAAGCAATTCATTTTCTCGTATAAGTAGGTACACAAAACCTCTAAAGATTTGCAATAATAGTTTTTTATTGTTAAGGGTCCTTACTGTACTATATATAAATATACACCTGTTAACATATGTTGTTACCATGTCAAACAGTCAATAATTGCATATGCTCATGTTTTGCATATAAACACTTGTGTATAAGATTTTACAGATCTGTTTAGCATTTCTGCAACAAAATAGCCAGTAAGCATCTGATTTAAATTACAATCTCTTAAAATCGTGTTAAATATTCACATTCTAAATACCCTGGGTTTACATTGGGGCACAATGTCCGCGATCTCCATGATTTGAGAGAATCAGGATGAGCGTAGGGGGTCGAATCATGATGATCTTGAGGGAACTTGGTGGATTAATAATGACCTTGAGGGAACTTGGTGGAATCGTAATGATCGCGATTATTGCGATATATTACAATTTGACGCCAATCGTGACAGAACGTGGGAATCGTAGTAGAACGCTGTAGAGCTTAACAGACCTTAACAGAGTGTAACAAACCTTGATGCACCATCGTAGAGGATCTTGATGAACTTGGAAACACGATTCCTTTTGGTTTCATCTCTTAAAAAAATAAACAAAAAATCACCCTATGTCCTTTTTATACCCCAATCATGCTTCAAGCGTGGTCATAAATCATGGAACTCCACACTTTTTTGAATCACGGACTTTGCGGACATCTTGCCCCATTGTAAACCAAGGGTTAGAGGAACTGATAATAAGAAACAACATATATAACATTGTCTTTGGCCGTTGTTTTCACACCGTAATGATTTCTCACACTGCTACCTTCCAGATTTTCATAAAGTATGCACACAAGTATAAAGAGTAGGATGGTCATGTTGCAGCCGCAACCACAAGCTCATACGTTCATTCATTCATTCCTTTATTTTCTAAGCCGCTTAATCCTAATTAAAGTCATGGGGAGACTGGCGCCTCTCTCAGCCGACTCTGGGCAAGGGTGAGGTACACTCTGAACAGCTCGCCAGACCATTGCAGGGCCAACACATATACAACCGTTCACACTCACTCTCAAACCTAGGGGTGATTTGGAACCGCCAATCAGCCTACTGTGCATGTTTTTGAACTGTAGGAGGAAATTGGAGTACCCAGAGGAAACTCACACAAGCACAGGGGGAACATGCAAACACCACACAGAAACGCCCGAGCCGGGAATCGAACTCAGGACTTTCTTGCTGTGCAGCGAACATGCTAACCACTATGCCATCGTGCCATCCAAGCGCAGTGTATATCCCTAAGATCACTATGTACAATGTTAGGCTGCAGTTGTGTAAAACAAGCACCTTCTCAACTCTAGAGAAGTGGAAATATATATTCTCTTAAGTGATCAATCATGCAATAACTGGCAATCTAAAGGGTGAATCTGGGTGTAGTGGACACCAGGAGAATGCTACCAGACATAGCGTGAGCAAGAAAGAATTTAGCCATAGTTTTACTTCTTCATACCCTTCTGTTTATTTTTCTGACCACCACTGCTGGTGCTGTTGTGCTTTGTTCATTAAGATATCAATTAAAAAAAAAACTTAAAAGATTTGTTAACAGTACAAAAATCTTTTGTGGATAAAAATAAAACCCCAATGTCCTTCTTTTGAAGACAGCGGACCATCATTCAGCACATCCATGGAAGCATCATTGTTCCATTGTTAAAGGTATTTTTTCCCCCGTGCTTGTCGTCACAACATGAAATAAGCACATCAGAGCGGAATATTGAGGAGGTTGATCTGAATATTTCTAGACGACATAATTACATCCTGTCAAATGTTCTGGTCTTAACCGCAATGCTGTAATCAAAATGAAGGCAGCTGCATACAGATGATTGACAGCTCTGTATCTATAATTTGAGACTATTTTTGCCACAGGCATTTTTTTAATAACTGAAGTATATCATGTAAAATGCGCATTGTGTTTAATTTTTTATTTTATTTTTTACATCCAAAGTGTTATGACTTGGCTAACCTGGCAGAGTGGATATCTTTAAATGTACATATTGCTTTAGGGTACAGCATGACATTTACTTTATATGCATACACTGCAAGAGAGAAAACATTCATTGAGTTATTGGATATTTTGAACAATTGATGCACACAACAGCTACTTGAGTAAGAGCTCCTCCTTATGGAGAATCTTCAACGGCTTGAACCTGAGGGTAGAAATGAGTTACAAGTCTGGTCAAAGGATGATTTTGCATCTAAAAACAAATAGCTTGTAGCTAAAGAATCTTCCGTATTTTTTGTTGACATTTTCTACGATTCATTTTGTATCAGGTACAAGAACAGGAACTTCCTCAACCCAAATGCATTCTTCTTTTGCATGTGTTGGTATTTGATTTTGTATATATCTGCCTCATTACAGCACATATCTATGCAATAACAACATCAAATATTCTAGCAAGGTTATAGACAACATTAAGCAGACTGTTTAGATACTGTGTTTTTTAAACTGGCTCTTTCTATGAGATGATCTTCGCAGGAAGTTAGCTAAGGAAGGACTAAAAAAAACAGAGTACTCACAGAGCGCAAACCTTCCCCAAGCCCATCAATCCCCCATATGAACCAAAATGTCTTAAAGAATCCTTTAAAAAATTCCTAGAGCCAGAATTTGATCCAGATCAGCTCCAAAATTTAATGCTGTTTTCCTTGTCCATAGCGCCACCTCTGGTAAACATATAATGAAAATCCATACAAAACTTTTTGCATAATTCTGATAACAATCACACAAACAAAGGGTAAACAAATAACCTGGCACATGGCGGTAACAAGACATAAATGTGTTGAATGTGAATCCACTACATATTTGGTCATGCAAAGTAATAGAGTTTTGTTTTTTTTTCTCCCCAATATGCATGCGTTCATAACTGACATTATTTAATTTTAGTGTCATGATGTGCGGATGAGGCGGAAGCAAATGCAAAAGATAAACATAATTTAAATAAATAACTAAAGATAAAAAGCAGAAAACACAAAACATAGAAGTAAACAAGGCATATATGGGAATGAGCACCAGTGTACTAATCATGTGACAAGTTATTTGTTCAAAGTCAGGTGACTAGAAGCAGTGCAGGGGTTTCTGGGAAATGTAGTAAGAGTTCGGGAGACAGCGGAGACAGGCTGTAGCAGTGACAGTCAGCAGCGTGGCAAAACCACTAAACGCCGGTGCTAAAGCCAATGAAATAATGGAGAAACCAATGACTTCTCTGATATTTCGAGAAATTAATGGATTCAAGCAAAGCTGTAACAAACAACTGGCCAAGTGTGGTCACTAATAAAAGTTTCTAGTGTGTACACATAATTTTTTGGCTAGGTGTACTAAAACAGCAAAAGCTCCCCATCCCCAGCTGATCAGCCATAACAATAAAAGTATTAGGATCACGAAATTGATTACCTCGTTACAGTGGCACCTGACAAGAAGTGGGATGTATGAGGCAGAAAGTCTGTCACTGCAGACCATTGAGGTGGTGGTAATGTTTTGGTTGGTCAGTGTGTTTGTCAATATAATAAAAGTATATTTTCTATATATATGTAATTTTCTTTTCCAGTGTTTTTTTTAGCAGCACATTGACGTAGCAGTTAGCACATCCATCTCACAGCAAGAAGGTCCAGAGTTCGAGTCCCGGGCTCGGTGTTTCTGTGTGGAGTTTGCGTGCTCACCCCATGCTTGTGTGGTTTTTACTCTGGGCATTCCGGTTTCCTCTCACAATTCAAAAACATGAATGTTAGGCTAATCAGCTCTTCCAAATTGCCCCTAGGTGTGAGTGTGTGTGTGTGTGTGTGTGTGTGTGTGTGTGTGTGTGTGTGTGTGTGTGTGTGCGCTTTGGGTGTTGGCCCTGCAGTGGTCTGGTAAGCTGTTCAGGGTGTATCCCACCTTCGGCCAGTATCGGCTCGTGACCCTGATAGGATTAAGCGGTCTGGCAAATGAGTGAGTGAATGTTGTTAACCACCAATTGTTTCATGTCACATCTGTACTCTTAAATCAACTAAAAGTTCTGTTAAATGAAACAGATGTTTAGTGCCCATCAGTGTTAGTGACATTTTCTATAATAAATCTTCTCTCTTTAGTCGAGTCTTCATTCAGTTCAGTAAGTTAAGACAGCACACGTGTTCAGCTATATCCTGCTGAGTCCCTCTTCACTCCACTGAGCAGCTTGCAGCATCTCTCTACACTCCAACTCGCTGTTCCCGACTCCTCGGCTTATCGTTTACTCTCCTCATGACTTCTTATTTCTTGCTCGCTTTCCCTCTTAGTCTTCAAAAGGCATTAGCCATTCAGCCTCATTAAGGTAATTGAGATAGAACCTTGCAAGACTTAGAGACTGGAAAGGAGCCACCCATTCATACATGCACTTAATCACCTTGTTGAGTGTGTGTGTGTGTGTGTGTGTGTGTGTGTGTGTGTGTGTGTGTGTGTGTGTGTGTGTGTGTGTGTGTGTGTTTTTCTGGAGTTACTGCTGCTGGTTATATAATGTGGATTGTGTGGGATTTTTTTTTTTTATACCTTTCTTCTATGCCGCTGATTCAGTTACAGCAATGTCCAAAGAGTCCAGACATACACTACATGGGCAAAGGTATGTGGTCACTTGGGTGGCACAGTGGCATATTGGTCAGCCTCGCAGCATGAAGGTCCTGGGTATGAGTCCCGGGCTCGACAAGGGTGTTTCTGTTCGCAGTTTGCATGTTCTTCCTGTGTTTGCATGGGTTTCCTTGAAACTCCAGTTTCCTCCTATTGGAATCTTTTTTCGAGTGACAATGGCTCCAGTCAGCCCCAATATGGTGAATATAAAATTTAGCATGTTCGTTTAGATTTCTCCAAATTATTTACTTGACTTAGAAGACTCATTTTTTTGAGTTTCAGTTGCGTTATTAATATTAAATCTGTTTTTTTATATTGGTGATGCAGCAGCCTCATTGGGTTTCATGTGGGGGCATGGACACGGGACAGCCATCCAAATCATCTTCCATGCCTATGGGGCTCTGCTCAGAAGCTCTGCTATAAAAGAAAATGACGTACACACATATGCCGAATTATGACATCGCTCAGTCAGTAAAAATGCCGCAGAGTAGAATTCAGAATTCTGAAATGACAACTAGCGCTGTAACAGGGGTAGGAGATTTTATTGATAGGTTCTTTCAACTGTCTGATAGGAAAAAAGCAATTATGCAGCGATTTATATTTTTTGAAGAGGGTTTTTTAATGTCGTGTCAGATTTTCACCCATTTATTCACTCTCTATACTGCTTATCCATTGAGGACTGTGGGAGAGCTGGAGCTAATCCTGGCTGAGACTGTGTGAGAGTTAGGGTGCACCCTGGACAGGTCTCCAATCTATCACAGGGCTAACACAAAGACAGCCAACCATTCATACCTATGGATAATTTATATTAGCCGCTTGACCTCATCTGCCGTTGGAGTAAACTGGAGCATGTGGAGGAAACCTCCACAAGCATGAGAAGAACATGCAGTCTCCACACAGAAAGGCCTCATGCTAATGTTTGTTTATTTTTTGCTAGTGGGTTACAAATTAGCCTGGCTATTGTAATATTCATTTCCATATATCAAATGTATTGTTTTACCAAACACTTCACCTCCTATTTGGGTCATTTTCTGAAACTGGTACCATAAAGTATGACATTCACATCCTCGATATTGACCATAAATTCATGAACCATTGTTACAAAGACAGTGAAAGAACTACTTCATGCACATAACTGCACTTTTATTAGCACCAAACAGGAATAAATCCGTTTGTAACACCAAATTCATATTTGAATTAATTCACGTATGAACGCAAAATTCATCCCATTTGTTTTTGGTGAATAAATTAATTACCGCTTGACTGCGTGTGAAGTAAATACACTTCAGGAGGAGCGCCATTGTACATTGAACGTTGTAACATGGAACCTCACCCCTCACAGGAAAAAATGGGTTGGTTCCGTGTGTAACTGGCGTGGACACCACCGGTTACGCGCGGAACCGTAAATTGATGTGCAATTCTCAGTCCACAATGTAAAAAAAACAGGAATTTCTACTTTGGATATACATTTTAATGCAAGATCTTTATTGCAAGCCCTACTATTTGCACTTTGAGTTGATAGTATGGCATGAAACATAAGTAACTAAAAAATGTCACAGTTTTCATCCACATATTGCAACCAACTTTGCAGAAAAATAAAATATTTTTCCGCTGGATGTATCCAAATTATTTTGTCTGACATGTTGTGTGTGTCCATGTGCTATGTTTTGGGCAGGGATTGCTTGGTTTAATGTTTTTGGAAAACATTAGGTCAAAATGTGAATAATTAAATTTGACCCAATTTCAGAGAATTACCCATTTGTGTCTTTATATCTGTTTAGAATGCAATATCTGAATAGTCATCTTCCGTCACGTCCTACGGCCTGAATCTGAGGTATGAATAAGGGGTGGGGGGCCAAAGAAAAAAAAAAATAATAATAAATGCTGAATGTGCAAGAAAAGGAAAAACGTGCCAGCTCAGCGGTTTTTAGGTGCTGCTTACCTGAGGCAAGCATCAACACACAAGTATACACACACACAGTGAGAGAGAGTAATGTTTGTGGAGGGTAATAGGTGTGGTTTCGCAGCAGCTCTGGGTCAAGTCTCTACCTTATTGAGGTTTGAGTCATGGTGAGACCTCGCTAGCTCATCTTTAATTCATAGCTTTAATAGACGCTCAGAACAGACGTGCTCAGAGAAACGTACGGTAAACCTTGATATGTCATGTGAGCACGCGCACACACACACACACACACACACACACACACACACACACACACACACACACACACACACACACACACACAGAGAGAG
>JBCNYH010000022.1:25450928-25452349 GCA_039654325.1 Tandanus tandanus | reverse complement strand
TGTGTGTGTGTGTGTGTGTGTGTGTGTGTGTGTGTGTGTGTGTGTGTGTGTGTGTGTGTGTGTGTGTGTGGAGAAGGAGAGAGAACACGTGTCATCTTTTTCTCTCGGAGGTTGTCCCGATTTTCACCCTTCTTCGTACCAACTCAAAACTGCCATCATCTTTGCTGCACTGCTGCGCAAACACAATGACAAAACAGGTGCCAGTGTTCTCCTGTCTCTCCTTCTCTCTTATACACATACACTGAAACACACACACACACACACACACACACACACACACACACACACACACACACACACACACACACACTCAGCCTTACTGCAACTTCGCTCTGTTCCACGGATGATTCACACAGAGAGCAAAGCAGCAGGAGACACTAAGGAAGGAGACGAAGGAGACGAAAGGGGTGGAAGGTCTGGATCTTGCCGGCTGCTCAATCTCTCATCTCGTCTATGCTTTTATTTCCTGCCACCTTGAATAGTGCAGAGCAAATGAAACACAGTGCCTTGCCTTTTCATGAGTTCTGACTATTTTTCACACTTTCTGTGGGCTTATACAGGAAACCTGGCTCCACCTTGTCTCACTGTTCTTCTGAGTTCACCGTGATTTTTCACCTAATGTTGTTCAAAAGTCTACGGTGCTAGTCACTAGTACGCATTCCGGCCTGTTATAAGTATTCCATTCCCAAAGCTTTGTGACCTTGCTCTGACCTTGACTTTTGACTTTTGAAATTTCAAAATCAAATTATCTCTGACTCAGGTAGGATAATGGCCTCACCTAGTTTGGTGAAAATCTGTGTATGGGTGTGGTCCCGACTTTGTTCATGGACAAACTGGCAAGCAGGCAAAAAATGTCAATTGCAGCATCTCTGCCACAACTGTGTTTCAATGCAGGGGTAATTAAAAAACTGATATACACTAGACTAGACATACCATTACCATGGAGCACTAATAAAAAAATCATATAAGGACCTTCAAATGAGACAATGACCTTTGACCTTGAGTGACCTTGAAAGGTTAATCCTTATTCATTCATTATTCATTCATCCTACTAGGGTTGCAGGGGGGCTGAAGCTTATCTCAGCTAACTCAGGACGAGGGAAGGGCACACCCTGAACAGCATGCCAGTTCATTGCAGGGCCAAAACACACACAACCATTCACACTCACACCTTGGGGCAATCTGCCAATAAGTCTAATGTAGACATAAAACATATCATAACATGCGCCAATGGGTAATTAAAACCAATACCCATATTACTATGGTACATTATCCATATTGCATGCCGGATGAGTGCCTGTCTAATTCTGTTCTTGAATAGAGATAGAAAGACAGGTCCGCAACAAGAAGGGGTGGGCACATTACTGGTAATATTATCAAATAAAGCAGAAATAGACGAATACGAATGAACTCCATCATGC
>JBCNYH010000022.1:25435928-25448428 GCA_039654325.1 Tandanus tandanus | reverse complement strand
AAGAGCTCAGCTGCCTCCTTCATGGTTAAAATATGTATAAATGAACTATAAAAAATCTTGTTTCAGTTTGCTTATGTTCCCCTGTAGTATATACTAAAGAAATCATTTGCCCCAGTGGATGTCGCTTGTTGGTTGCTTGGTGGATGACATTTCTATAAACTAGGCTGTGGCATCCACCTTGCCTTTGGCGAACAATTATCCAAGTCACAAACTCAGGATAATGCTTAAATGCTTTATGAAAATGGCAGACAAAAAACAGTTACTGATTCTGAAATCCTAGAAATAATAATAATAATAATAATAATAATAATAATAATAATAATAATAATAACAAATAAATGTTTTCCCTAAAAACTATGAAGAAAGCTTTGCGATATGTCGATACGACTACAAAGTTGATCATAGAACTGTGACCTAGGGTGTCCTGGTGCCAAGTGCACTTATGGACCCCTTATGTTCGAACATGGTGTTCGTGATGGACAAACCGTGACGAGCACAGAAGTCCAACAACGAAACACCATTCGAGTTCAGATCAGAGAGGCCGTACCTACCAATTACACCCTTCCAGGTCACACTGTCATTGCCCACATGGGTGTTGAAGTCTCCCATGACAACGAGGGAGTCCCCAGGGGGAGCGTCCTCTAGCACACCCCCTAGGGACTCCAAAAAGGGTGGGTACTACCCATCCCCCCACCTGGAGGCGGAGGGATGCTACCCTTTCGTTAACCAGAGAGAACCCCAACATGTGGGCACCGAGAGGGGGGGACACCTGACGTGAGGGAGGCCGTCAAGCTGAAGAAGGTGGCCTATCAGGTCCTTTTGGCCTGTGGGACTCCTGAGGCAGCGAACGGGTACCGACAGGCCAAACGTGCTGCAGCCCAGGCTGTAGCTGATGCAAAATCTCAGGTATGGGAGTAGTTCGATTAGGGCCTGGAAGAAGACTATCGGTTGGCCTCGAAAAGGTTCTGGACCACCATCCAATGCCTCAGGAGGGGGAAGCAGTACTCCACAAACATTGTTTACAGTGGAAGTGAGGAGCTGCTCACCTCGACTGGGGATCTTGTCGGGAGGTGTAAGGAATACTTCGAGGACCGCCTAAATCCCACCAACCCACTTGTCTGTAGAAGAGGAAGAGCCTGGGGGTTTGGGAGGGGGTCTGACCATCACTGGGGTGGAGGTTGGCAAGGTAGATAAAAAGCTCCTCAGCGGCCAGGCTCCGGGGGTGGGTGAGATCCACCCTGAATTCCTCAGGGCTCTGGAGTTGTAGGACTGTCTTGGTTGACCCTTCTCTGCAACATCACGTGGTCATCGGGGGCTGTATCTCTGGATCTCTGGATTCCTTAAAAATCTCTGGTCATCGGGTGCTGTATCTCTGGATCTCTGGATTCCTTAAAAAAAGGAGACCGGAAGGTGTGTTCAAACCATCATGGAATCAAACTCCTCAGCCTACCCGGGAAAGTCTATTCAGGAGAACTGGAGTGGAGGATCCAAGCGATAGTTGAACCTCGGATTCAGGAGGAACAATGTGGTTTTCGTCCTGGCTGCAAGACTCCTGACCAGCTCTACACGCTCTATAGGATCCTGAAGGGGGCATGGGAGTTTGCCAAACCTGTCCGCTTTGTGGACTTGAAGAAGGCTTTCGACCGTGTCCCTCGGGTTATCATGTGGGGTGTGCTCCGGGAATATGGTATACCGGACCCGTTGTTACAGGCCATTAGGTCTCTGTACTGCCGGAGCCAGAGCTTGTTCCGCATTGGTAACAACAGGTCGAATTCGTTTCCAATGGGGGTTGGACTCTGCCAAGGCTGTCCTTTGTCACCGGTCCTGTTCACAATATTTATGGATAGAATTTCTAGGCACAGCCAAGGCATTCAAGGGTTCTGGTTTGGTGGCCATAGGATCTCGTCTCTCCTTTTTGCGGTTGACGTTGTCCTTTTGGCTTCATCAAGCCAGGACCTTCAGCTCTCACTGGAACGATTCACAGCTGAGTGTGAAGCGGCCTGGATGAGAATCAGCACCCCCAAGTCCGAGGCCAAGGTTCTCAACCTTAAAAGGGTGGAATGCACCCTCCGGGTCTGGAATGAGGTCCTGCCCCATGTGGAGGAGTTCAAGTATCTCGGATCTTGTTTGGTCATCTGGGAGGAGCTCGGAGTAGAACCTCCGCGTTGAGAGGAGCCAGTTGAGGTGGCTCGGGCATCTGATTAGAATGTCTCCTGAACGCCTGGTGTGGTGTTTCGGGCATGTCCAACTGGAAAGAGACCCCAGGGTCAACCCAGAACACGCTGGAAGGACTATGTCTCTCAGCTGGTTTGGGAATGCCTCTGTGTCCCCCCGGAAGAGCTGGAGGAAGTGGCTGGGGAGAGTGACGTCTGTACCTCACTGCTTAGGCTGGTGCCCCTGCGACCCGACCCCGGATTAAGAGGAAGAAGATGAAGAAGATAAAGATACAAGATGTGGAAAAAGAAGAGTTAAATAAGTTTCTAATGAAATTTTACATTTGTGCAGGAAGCCATGTGAGCAGAGGTGACTATAGCTAAGCAAGCCTTGTAACTATCAGGGCCTATATGCCATCATTCCGTCTCAGGGACTGTTCACCAATATCCACCTCACCATGGGCGAATTATCGTAATTTCTTCAAATATCAGACCATTATTTAGAATCTGTGATTTGTTGTTTTTTAAATCAATCTTTGGTTTTGATGAAGTCCTTCATTTCTAAATACAACTCTTCACTGTGACCTTCTGCCAAAAGGTCAGGTCAACTTTATGGCAGGTATGCTTCCATTGATTATTGGGGGCAGGGAATGACAATTGCCACCTCTGTGTGTATTGATGTGAGGAAACATAGTGTGTGCGTGTAAGGGCTATTGATCTGTTTTGAGCGATTTCTATCCTCCTACTGAGTGTCACATGTCTGCCTTTCCTTCATCTACAAGGTATGAAATCCTTTTGATAAAAAGTAAGGAACATTCACAAAGTCAGGAGATGATACCCTGATGCTCATTAAATTAAAAATTTTCAGTATCCTTTCTTCCTTTTTTCTCAGAAAAGCCACAGTGATACATTATTTTACTGTTCGCCTCAAATGATTGGGAGGGGGGATCTTTAGAATGGCCTCGGTGTTGCTTATTGACTTTTTTTGTCCGCCTCTCTAACCACTATTGACCAAGTCATCCAATCATACTTTTCTAAGTTAGCTGTCTGTAA
The DNA here is from genome assembly GCA_039654325.1 of Tandanus tandanus. Taxonomy (NCBI): domain Eukaryota; kingdom Metazoa; phylum Chordata; class Actinopteri; order Siluriformes; family Plotosidae; genus Tandanus; species Tandanus tandanus. The sequence continues at coordinate 25,445,222 of JBCNYH010000022.1, read as the reverse complement.
AGAGCAACAATCCAGTCCTGATCTGTGCTCGGACACTGCGTAGAGGACTTATCTGGAGCAATGGTGTGTGTCCTGTCAATCATCCTGATCAATCAAAGGGGCTAAAAGAGTCACAAAACCATTCATTCAGGGCTTTAATCAGTGGATCCTTCTGGGTAATTAACAGATATAGATTGAGAGCTGTGCATTATCATTAGTCATCATTGTAATTCTTGATTATTGGGGAGGGGGAGCTTAGTTCAAGGTCTAAACATCCTTCGCTAAAACGTAGAGTGCTACTCGTTTCTTCAATTACAACACTTTAATTCCTTTCTTCTTTGCATCAAGAAGATACCAAATGAGACATTCTTGCTCACTGTGGTATTACTCTACAGTGACTTAAGTGAATTCATTTATTACCTCTGCCCAAAATTTTATTTTGGTGAAGGTATTGTGATCACCGGTCCATCTGTTTGTTTGTTTGTTTGTCTGTTTATCTGAGCAGAATCCTGACCGCACTCATACACAGATTTTCAACAAACTTGGTGGGGCCACTATTCAACCTGAGTCCCCCACATGACTTGGTTTTCAAACGTCAAGGTCAAAGGTGATGGTCAGAGCATGGTCAGAAAAATATGAGGAAATGAATGATGCAATGTGGAAACAGGGAGGTGGATGTGGCAGGTAATGGAACAGCACCATCTATAAAAATGGTGTAAACAATTAAAACATTTTTTATGAATTCTATTGAAAAAAATATAAATTTTTTAAGTTTGGGACTATTTGTGATGCTTGGTGCTGTAACTACTTTTCCACAGCTTAGTGAGCCCCATCTTTCTTCACCAGAGTAAAAGGGGACTGTGTATTTTTTTCTTGACATGAAATACGTTTGGCAACTTCAGGTACTGTTTTCAAATCTGAGTTTATGGATTCAAATAAACAACTTACTTTTAACTGTATAACACTTTATACAAATATTATGCACTGTTTGGGAGACTGTAGGAGACATATATCAGGTTAAGAAGGTTGTGTACTTTTCTCATTGATATTTGAAAAAAAAATATGAATTCAACTTTACCAAATTAATCATGAAATCTGCACAGAACTTTATATTTGTGGACTACCATTAAAAGCCTCTAAATGGCATTCCTGTCACATGATACAATTGTCCCATATTTTACACAGGAAAAGTTAGTTTTTTGCATAAATACAGCATGTCATAGGCCTTATAATGGGGAAAAAGGCATTTTGACATAATATTTTTACTGTCAAAAATGCTCTGCACAGAGGCGTTTTGCCCTTTCAATCCGTTACTTCCGATAATCCAGATTCAATGTTATTGTCACATTGCGAGTGTCAAACTGTTCAGAAAACGCAAAATGATGTACAGAAGTATGTGGACACATGGATCCTTTTAGGATTATGTGGTTCGGCAAATAAATAAAAGTACGTGGTTAATGTATTCATTTATGTAGCACCACGTTCTTGGAGGAATGTTGCATCATTTTATTGTGTACCGTACAAACTATATAGGGTTAAAATGACAATAAAAGCTACCTGAGTTGACCTGACTCAGCTTACACCTTACATTAATTTTGTCTGTATCTATGCATATTTTCGGAAAGCTTGCTGATGTGGACAGAACGAAGCAGTACCACCAGCAATGATGGGGGTGCTATAGCCAATAGCTCAAGAGAGTCACATGGAAGAAATTAAAATAATAGTGAAAGTTTGTGAAGCGGGGTTATGCAAGGTTGTAAGAACTTATAAACATCATTATGATGGTACTTCACCACAGGGACAAACATTTGCTACAGAACAGCTGGAAGGACACTAGAGGTGAATTAAGCGCGAGTTGAAAGGTAGCACAGTAAAGAGTTTGAGACCAGTTTGTTTGTGTTTGTTGTTGTTGAAACTATGGACTCTGAACTGCTCTCTAGTGGATACATTGCTTAACATTGATGCCAGTATAAATGATGTACAGAAGTATGTGGACACTGTCAGAAACATTTGAAATGGGTGTCTTTATTTTTGCATGTAAAGGGAGCATGAATGAGCCTTTAACCATAAGAGAACCTCTGAATACTAACGCTGCCCATCACCCTAACCATAACTATTATGCTGTTATGTGCAAATCATTACAGGTCTGCATTCATGTAGCACAGTTGGGAAAATGTCAAACTACAGTGTTTCACATTAAGACACAGAACTGGCTATTCACGTCAAATTCCTTGTAATACAAATATCCATCATATGAGTTACAGGCAGGTGTCATGCTTTTGCACTGAACCTTGACCATATAAGTGGCTATGTGAGTTTTAGCTCTGTTTTTTTCTGAGTACTAAGAAATATCTTGTTTACATGTTAAATGGAAACCCTTGGTTACAGTTATTACAATAAGTGGTAGAAAACCATTGTTCATTGTGAAAGCATGAAAGCATGTGAGCAGAAAAAATACTATATGGGCTGGAGACCAGTGGTACATAATAACAGAATATTTGCATTTCAAGAATGAACAGTAATGTGGTGTGGTGTGTGCAGTGAAACCCTTTACCAAGTGGAGCTACTACTACCACTTTAAAGTTGATTATTTTTCCACAATAGCATGTTACAAAGCGTTAAGGCAATAAGGCCAATGGTAAATACAAACTGCATGATACTATTCATTATTAGTATTGCTTATCTGGAGGACCGATTTCCTGCACACACATTATGATTGCATGAACTCAATTTAACAGGAGCTCTATATTTTTCTATAGATTGCTCTTGCTTTATGGACAATTTGTATTCTGCTTCACCTCAGTCAGGCTTAGCCCATGACAATGTAGATAAATACTGAGTAGGGGCTATACACCAGGGCTTTTGCATGACAACCATGAGTATGGGTCATGTAGCACATCAAACTATTGTTGTAATTGCTTCACTGTGAAACCACTTATAAATTATCTACATCGGCTGATGTGTATAGTTTTTATTTGTGATACAAACAAATCCACCATCCAGCGTTTCAGCGTGTTGGAAAGTCCATTAGGAGGATGAAAAGATCACCACTTTCACCTCATTTTTCTGGCCATTTAGTCAGAGGCACAAAAAACACTAATGGATCTACATTGCCTCTAGTTTTCCTGCTATCGCTGAGTTATTTTAAAAGCCCTTCACTTTGTTTTATTGCTTTTCTGTGCCGTGATTCTCCTCATGCTCAATGAATTAGGCTCCAGTTTATCTCTGGAGCAAAACTCATCTCTGTTCAGTTGGTGCAGCAAGTGTAAGACTTATGGCTTTGTATGCAAATTACCAGCAAATTTAGGGGCCGTATCCAGAGCTGGTGGTTTTACAGTGGGGAAATCTAAAACTTATGTTAATATACATATATGCAAGGGAAATCATGTGTATTCAAAAACACATTTCAGAGTCCACGTCCCCCGAGTGCAAATTATGCAATTTACCTGCAGGTAGTTCACATCTCTGTAGCACCTATCAGTACTCATCCATCTTGATATCCTTGATCATTTATCAGCCTTCAACACAGTCACCGTGGTTTGCTTCTTACCTCAATACATGGTCATTTCAGGTGACATGGACAAGATCTACATCATCTACACTGGAGTCCCAAGGCTTAGTGCTGGTTCCTCTTCTGTTCTCCTTTTATATCCCTGCTTTCTCAGTGGGGACATATCTTTACATGCGTTGTAATGGCACTGCTTAGCTGGTCACCTCCTCCCTCAAACACTCATGGACCTTAGCATCTCTCAGAGACATCTCATGGATGGCAACTCACCAGCTGAAACTAAATCCTAGCAATGCTAAGCTGCTGTATACGTCTAATCAATGGAGATGCAACTCAATGACAAGATCTTGTGATCTCCCTTGACAAAGTTCAGAAAGTGCATGCAGCCTTGGACTAGTTCTGTATGTACATTCATGTACATACAGAACTATATATATATGTACACTGTATATGTACGTTGCATCATTCATGTTTCATGTCCCAAATCCGACTGGTCATGCAGGTTTCTCCTTTACAAATCTAATTATTTACCCAGTTCCATCCACATGGGCCACTCAGGTCCTTGCAATGTTCCTTGTCGTCCTGAAATTGGACAACTGTAACTTGTTCTTAACAGGAACGGACTCATCAGCCCTTCAGCTGCAAAGAAGACATCAAGACTCTTCTGTGTCCTGGTACCCACATGTTGGGATGAACTCCCACTTGATATCAAGCAGCTGAGTCACTGGTGGTCTTCAAATAAAGACTTAGACACCCACCAGTTCTTGCAATCTTGTGTTTTCTTTCATTCTCTACCATCCACTAATACGGTTTTCACTTGATGATATTCTTAGTCCCTGACCTAAATAACCAGCATGGGGATATGCTCTGATAGAGAATACAAATCACTTCTGCAGGTATATCAGAATAAAGCCATTTTATAAATGCTGTAAATGTAAAGTAAATGTCTAAAACACCATCTTTAAATACAAATATGAAAATGCAATGTACTGTTATAATAAGAACGTTTAAAAATTAAAAAACAACACAAATGGGATAACTAGAGGAACACTCATAAAGTACAAGGTTCCTTTGCCATGTAGCATGGACACTGTAGCAAATAGGGCCTATATGGCTACTGGTTTTAATTATCCAGGCGCTATTTTCTATAGTACATGGGTGTGAAAAAAACTCTGGTTTGAAAGCTTTATGGGAGGGATGATGTGTGAACTTAAGGTCACTCAAAGTCCTTATATGGTTTCCTATGAGTGCTCCATATTAATGACATGTCTATCTTCTCTCGTTTAGAAGTATGAAGTGCTCTATCTCCAAAAACTGTTCAGAACTTCACCTTTGACCTAAACATTCTCAAATTTAATCATCTCTGAGACTCAGGTAGGGGAGTGTCCCTACCAAGTATGGCACAAATCTTTCAGGTCACAGGTGTGATCAGGATTTTGTTCACAGGCAAAATTACAAATAGACAGACATATGGATGGCTAAACAAATGTTGATGATTACAATACTTCCACCAAAACTTCTTATAATATTCCAGTATAATAGTGGTATACTACCTGAATATTCCTTATTAGTTCACATTAATCGCTGTATATTTGGTTTAATTTAACAATGCGACTTTCACCTTTATTATTCAGAGGTAGTCCAGAGCACATTTTTGTTTTAATTAAACAATAGCAGTGATATATATAATGGTATAATAGTACATGGTATAGAGTACAATGTGTCCTCCTGGAAGGAAAACATGGTGCTGGTTTGAGAGATAAGATGACCAAATGCACATCACCAAATAGAGCTCACTGATGTTGATGATGTCACTGATGATGTCTTCTCCAACAGTACCAGTCAAAATGTGTACATACTTACTCGGTCAAACGGAATTAGATATACCGTAGGACACATACAAAATTTAAAAAATTTAATTTTCATTCTGTAGAAGCTTCAACAAATATTAAAATAATTTCTTTGGTTTTGTGTCTTTTTCGCTTTAATACCAGTGTGTGCTTGAGCTGGTACAGGCTTCACAAGTTTGTTTAAATGTTTGTGTATGATCCATGGTAATCGAATCCATTAGCATGCCATCTAAACACATAAATCAATAATAGGGATAAAACTTGCATGAAATCAGAACTTTTGTGTACAAATGAGTTTATCTGGTCGAATTTGCTTACATTTAAATATGGAGCTACCTTGGAGTTGCTAATGTGTTTTAGGTTTTACAATTGCAATTGATGTGTGATGGTGAATTTCTAATATGGTTGCACATACTGTCCACACAACACACACCACACACACACAGCAACTAGTAAAGCTGAATTTTGTAAAAGCTGAATATTAAAGCTGAAATTTGTAAGAAGTGGCCACTTGGACAAATTCATACTCCACACTCCAAACAATAGGGTATCACCAGAAAGTTGGTGTGTCCAACCCCATTGTGAGAAACTAAAATGTTCATGAGCTTCTAGGGATTTGTTACTTTTAAAATCAAGTGTAAGACAAATACTCAGACAAAAAACAAGAGAATTTACAATTATGTATGTAAGTAGAGCCGTGGTGTAGTGGTTAGAGTGCTGGGCTCATGATCAAGAGATTGTGAGTTTAAATTCTGTAAGACCCCACCATACTAAGAGCCCTGGGTAAGGTTTTAACCACAGTTGTGCCTTTGTCCCCCAGCAGTATAAATAGGTACCAGTGAATGCTGGGAAGGTAGCCTGCGATGGTCTAGCATCCCATCCAGGAGGAGTTGATCTCCTAGTCGCTTCACACTACAGAACCCAGGGTAAGCTCCTGCCTGATGAGCCAGTAGGCTCGGGTGTAAAAGCCCAACAGACTCAACCTGATATATTAGCGAAACATCTCTAATCCAGACTTTGGCTGTTTCTTTGTTCTTAGTTTGGCCAAATAATGTTACTTGGCATTGTGATTCAGTTTCTCCCAGTAGTGTCCTTTTTTATTTCTCTTCTTCCTTGTTTCTTGCGAATTGCTGTGATTCATTCGTTTCTCTTCTCTTTTCTTGGTTTTTGTCAGTCCACATACAGTGACATTACAGTCATTCTTATTCTCCTCTTATTTCGGACTGAGTACAAACTGGACGCTACAGTATCTCACTGTTGCCTCTTGAGGTACAAAGTCGTATAACGATACGGATAGACCATCGGAAGCAGCTTCAATTTGTATTTCTGCTATATGATACATAGCCATCTTTGACATAAGGTTAAAAACATTTGAGTAAATTTTATGAATGTTTTTAAGTAAAATTCTTAGTTTTATTTTTTAACACATGGCACCTTTTATGACAAAACCTTTTTTTTATAACGCTGTTTGTATTTTTCTTCTTTATAATAAACATTCTTATACACTAATTAAATATTGCAGCATTTGAGGTGCTTGTACAGATTAAGATCCCAAAAGGAATGCTACACACATTCACTATCCTAGAATTGTGTTTGTGTCCGGCAGTTGTACTCTGCAGAATGTAAGCTAATAAAATTTAAATAACCGCACTAGCATAACATACCGTCAGTGAGTGGGTCCCATCAGGGCAACCTATTTATCTTCTGCTCAGTCTATTAGATCTTTCCTCTCTAAAGAACAATTTCTCTCCATCCTCAGATTCACTTATACTCTCTAATCTCCTTAGTCATTATGGGGTTTATGACTGCACATTAAACCCCCTCCACCTAAACTAGAGTCAACTTTCTGGTCTAAAAACCACAATGCTATACTGAACAGATCAATGGGAGTGCCACATTAAACTGACATGCTCTCATATCTATTACAGACTCGTCATCCGTCTTCATCAGCAGGAAATTCAGCACACACACACACACACACACACACACACACACACACACACACACACACACGCATGTACACACAGTGAAGTGGCTGATCTACTAGACAAAATTTTAGAAAGAAAGAAAAAAGAAAGCTTACTAAGATTTATGTGTGATGGAAGTGGCTACCAGAAAAACCCAACCTTCCTTTGTTAGGTCAATTTATATACATAATGTATCATTTAAATATAATACCCAAGGTACAGATTTCTGGCGCGGTGGCATAGTGGATAGCACGTTCACATTGACGTTCAGCATGAAGGTCCTGGGTTCACGTCCCACACAAGGGTGTTTCTGTGTGGAGTATGCACATTCTCCCAATGCTTGCATGGGTTTCCTCCGGGTACTCCGGTTTTCCTCCCACAGTCCAAAGACATGAGCATTGGGCTAATTGACTGTTCCAAATTGCCCCTAGGTGTGAGTGTTTTACACTGAAACACAAACAGCTTGAAATTGAAAATAAAAGCAATATCTGCACATTTACTCAAAGTAAGTCTACGTTTTTACACATAACCAAACAACATTCATTCATTCATTCATTTTCTGAACCGCTTAATCCTAATTAGGGTTGCGGGGAGGCCAAAGGCAACCCACTGGCCTACTCTTTTCAAACGACAGCAATGGTTCTTTTACATGCCTCTCACCACAGACAGTGAGAGACATGGCTGGCCTTTGATAACCCAGTTAGCTGCACTGGGGAGAAAGCAGTGACAACTTGGTGATAGTGGGGCTTGAACCCCCAAGCTTCGGATCAGAAGACCACCTAACAACATATCAATAATAAATGAATATACAGTTAAATGAAGAGAGAAATAAATAATTAACTCTGTATTTGTATTTGGCGGCACAGTGGTGTAGTGGTTAGCACGTCACAGCAAGAAGGTCCTGGTTCGAGTCCCGGGCTCGGCAAGGGTGTTTCTGTGTGGAGTTTGCATGTTCTCCTCGTGCTTGCGTGGGTTTTTCTCCAGGTACTCAACCCACAGTCCAGACATGACATGCACATCCGGCTAATCGGCTGCTCCAAACTGCCTGTAGGTGTGAGTGTGAATGGTTGTGTTTGCTCTGCGATGGTCTGGCGAGCTGTTCAGGGTGCCCTACGCCCAGTGTCGGCTAGGCTCTGGCCTCCACCGCAACCCCAGTATAAGGCAGTTTGGAAAATGAGTGAGTGAGAATATATTTTTATTGAATTTTATAAATATTTTCAGAATAATACTTTTACAAAGGGCAAAAGGTTGTCTGGTGTAAGTTTATCATATAAAGATTTGGTGGGTCCAAATCAACCTGAATAACACAGAAATGCAAAAAGGGTTGCAACGCCCCAATTCCGTTACACTACATTTATTATAAGAGATGACGTCATGGGCCAGTGAACTAGTTTAAGCAGTGAATTTGTTTGATTTCCTTTGTAGTTTTTCTAAAGCAAAAAAGACGAAGGTCGCAAAACTCTAAAGTAGTAAAGACTTTTGTCATATTTAAGGCTACTGTAGTGACCATCCTTTTTTCCTTCACTATCTAATCTTTTTAATAATATCTTGCATTAACAGCTAGCATGTTAGCACAGGACACAACTTACCACCGAGTTCTTCATAGTGGATTTCACGGTAAATCCTTCCGTCTTCAGCTTTGGTTTCGTTCCGTTAAATGTTTTCATGTTAGTACACGTCCCAAGCAAAGCAAATCGTTGTAATAAACCTTACAGGTGTCTGGGCAGCAAATGCTCTTCTCTAAACACCATAACACCGCTGAGCCTTCTGTTTGAGTTGCTAAGGACTCACCGCCGTTGCTATGCGCGTGTTACAGCACCTGCAGCGGAAGCCGTTAATTTACTTCCTCTCTGCTTCAAATCTTTCTCCTCATTGTGTTGTTTAGTTTTATATAACAGCAGCTCTGTCCAGTGCTGTTATCTATCTATCTATCTATCTATCTATCTATCTATCTATCTATCTATCTATCTATCTATCTATCTATCTATCT
>JBCNYH010000022.1:25385765-25400215 GCA_039654325.1 Tandanus tandanus | reverse complement strand
TACCTCTTTCCAGATGGCAGGAGGGTGAAGAGTGTGTGTGAGGGGTGTGTGGGGTCATCCACAATGCTGTTAGCTTTACGGATGCAGTGTGCAGTGTAAATGTCCGAGATAGAGGAAAGAGAGACTGAAGAGAGACTTCTGAAGCAATGGACACACAGTAAACTGTGGTCCCAGCATCTCTTAGGAGATTAGCTGTCCAAAATTCATGGATCCAAACTTATGGAGATTGACATACAGTATTTTACCTATCAGCTAATCTAAAACACAATGAATTCATTGATATCTTACCATTTTTCCCCCGTAAATTTACTTTTAAGAAAATTTGTAAGAAATGTCTAAGTCAAATTTATGACTTGTCCTTAAATCTCAGATTTGCTCGCAGCTGTGTTCTTAGATTGGTGAATCCCATTGTCTTCGCAAATTGAAAGTGTGCCAGTTGCTCTAATTAGCATAGGTGAACACCCCGTAAATCCCCATAAAAGGACATGGGGCACACAAATATTCATGAAGATGGAAATGGCAGAGTCTAAGGGGAAGGAAGACGTTTAGTAAAAATTTAGGAAAAGGAAGAATTTTAATGCTTCTGAAGCAAAAATCTGTTCCAGGGGGTAAATTCCAGATGAGATATTATATTCAGTAGTGTGAATAGTGCATAGAAGGCCGCAGAGATGAATGAAGTCTGGCACGCAGTGAACGCCCAGAACGCGCAGTGAAATCGCACCGCTGAAGAAATAAATTTAAAAAATACCGGTTTTTAATCAGAACTTTTTGAAAACCTAAATGTTTTAAAAAGGTTTTTGGAAGTAGTCTTAATAATTAATAATCCTTAGGAAAAAAAGGTTACATTTTGGGCATTCTGGATCCGGGAGGGTTTTGAAGGATTTTTTAACATTATAGGGATAAGGTTGGATAAAAAAAATATCGGTTTCTAAAAAAAATTGGTTTTACCTGAAATCAGTGACTAAGAAAAAAATACACAACCGTGATATGCTGGCCACTGGAGGTGGGGTGGCTGGCCCTGAGTTGTCTGAGCAGGACCAGTGCATCTCGGGTGTGCCATTGGCGGAGCAATAATGACTTATATTCTGTGCCAATGGCGTCAGGGTCAAACCCTGACAGAGAATCAGTAGGCTTTACTTTGTTTATTTCAGGTTTGATAGATTTTTACTCTAGCTTTTAAGAAAAAGCAGTAGCTGTAAAACAGTGGCTTTCATGGTGATCTGCTATAAAATAGCACTTCTGCAGCAATAACAGATGGTTTCAAATTGTTACAATTTATTTACAGATCGCTCACCTGGGCAACATCCACTGAAGCAGAACCTGGGACCTCACATTCAGAACCCGGCAACAGGACTGCTACTCATGCTCCCAGGTCTCGTTCTCCTCATCAGAGACAGTCTTGGACAACCAAGAACAAATAGCCCAGACACTAACACAAATAGCAGCAACACTGGATACAATTTCAGATATACTCAAAGAAATGAAGCATTTAAAATTAAACATGCACTGGTATTTGTTTTTAAGTGACTCTAAATGTTTATTGTAAAGTTATAATTCCATAATTGTAATTATAAATCTACAAACTTTCAATTAGCTGTTGACTTAATGTGCATGTGTGTGCAGTCTATTGCTCTTGTAATGTTGTGTAGACCAGCAACAGGAAGGAAATCCTTTTTTGACTACGAGCTATTTATGTTCAGGATAGGAAAATTTTATATATTGTCTGATCAGTAGATTTATACTCTCCTGGAGGACATGGCTAATGCCTGTGATATAATACCCACCCAGTCTCAGCACCCTCTAAAATGTTCCTGTGGCCAAAAAGTTAGAATACGTGAACATGTGGTGGTACCGGGTTGGAGTGTCAGTTATGGGGTGGGGTTGGGTACTAGTTTTACAAAGCTCTATGTGGCAAAATCTGTTTAATAAGATATTCGCCATTACAAATAAATTTGTGTGGGCTTCAAACATGCATTCTCTCCTAAGTGGACGAGCTGCAGTTTATTCTAGCTAGACTAAATAGGCATTTTTTTGGGCCAGTCTGGAAAGAATTGGTCTATGATCCCCCTGTAAATAGCATTGTTAATTATTAAATAAGCCATGGTTTCCAGTCAAAATAATTGAGTTATGAAGTGATATTTACTTGCATGATGCTTTGTGACATAATGAAAATAATAATGAAAAAAGTTTAATATGGTGTAAAAATAAAAATTCCGTCTCTGACATGTTATAAATTGTAAAATTGAAGATAATGAAAAAAGAAAGGAAATAGCGATTTCGCAACACCACCGATATGTCTTGCTGTGCTCCAAACTAAACAGCAAATTGAAACATATAAATTTTAACAAAAAATGTACTTAGTTTTGCACTTCTACCAGTTTGTTGACACTGCCATCTTTTTAAACTCATTTACAGTTTAAATATAGTGCTTTTTTCCTTTAAAACACTTACTCATTTACCCTTTAATCCTACTGGGACCGCAGGGAGGCTGGTGCCTATCTCAGACAACTCTGGAGAAAAAGCGGGATTCGCTGAGACCAGCTTGCAAGATCATCGCAGGGCCAACACACACAACAATTCACACCCACACCCAGGGGTGATTTAGAAAAGCCAATTAGCTTAATGTACATGCCTTTGGAGTGTGGGAGGAAACCGGGGTACCCGGAGGAAATTCATGCAAGCACGAGGAAAGCATGCAAACACTACACAGAAATGCCTCTGCCGAGCTCAGGACTTGAACCCATGAACTTCTTGCTGTGAGGCATGTGAAGAGTTTTTCAGGAAGGCAATTTGCTGAATTTTTAGGATTTCATTATTTGTGGTCATTGGAATATGTGAGTGCTTATCCACTTGGAATAATGATTTTTAATTCCAAGATAGTGGACCAATCAGATCGCACTGCACCTGTGCAGTATATATTAAGATCTTATAGCCTGCATAAGTAAAGACAGCTAGTTTTGCCTCAAGTCATTAAAATAATATAGAGATGAATAAATAAAGTCAAAAACATATTTTGACATTGCATATAAACCACACTGTGACACAACTTTCTGTTCTACTGGTTCATCTAGCAATTTTTAATGGAAAATGACAACAATACACTTGGTGTTTTATTGAATTTCATATTGTGTGTGTGTGTGTGTGTGTGTGCTGAAGCGATATGATCAGGACTTCACAGCTCACTGCCTGATTAATAGACTGCTGCCTCCATCTCCCACTCTTTGTCTCTCACATTTTGCAGAAACTTTTACTTTTTTCAGACTTTGCCTTTCTTTTGGCCTCCATCTGTTTCCTTTCTATCTTTCAAAAGTCATTCTGCACCCCCACCCCCCAACCCACAAAATGCCTTTATTTTTCCTGTCGGCCATTTTTCTAGTGTCATTGTACTCGTATGACTCCAGATAAATCTGTCTATGTATCCGAGACTGCAGCAGCTTCTCCCTTCTTCCTGTCTCTGCTGTGTGTTTCCATTCTCTCTGTATAACAAGACACAGCTGCAAGAAAACCTTCAACATTAACAAGATTTACACAAATGGTGAAACAAACTGAATAAATATTCAGTCCATGTTGGAAAAAGTATGTGAACCTTCGTATTTAATCAGTGGTGAAAACTGGTCGGGATTATTAGCATCACAAAAACAATATACAGTGTGCCAATTGATTATGATGTGACATTTTAAATATTCGCTAGATTTATTACTGTACCGTGCTCTCAAATGGTCGAATATGATCAGGTCTGGATTCATTTCCAATAAGAGCAGCTCTGACATTTACATTGACGAGGCAGACACTCTATATGATCATATTAAAGCATTTGTAATTCTTGATAAGAAGGGTTTTTTAATGAGATGGTTCTTTAGCTCTTTTAGAAGGACAATCCCGTGCCAGCATTTTGTAACAGTCAGATAACATACAGATTAAAAAATATTAACTCATAAAGGATAAAATCGGAGCTCCCCATGAGATGTTTGTGGGCTGTGAGTTTCATTTACATTCATAATTAAGCATTCAGTCGATGTTTTGAAATTTTAAGCCATATTCTCCAGAGAAGTCAGAAGAATAATAATCTATAAAATAACTTTAAATTGTTGTTTGTTGGATGTGGGGTTTTTTTTTTTAAACAAAACAGAAATATTTTGAAACAGAAAATAGAAAACCTCTTAGTATATGAAGAGGTCTTTTCCAAAATGCCAGAAATCCATTTCTACTGTTTCAAGAAAAATAAGATTTTTCTACCCACTGCCCACTATCTTGACAACACCTTTGTTTTTTGTATTAATACTTTATTTAATTTGGTTTTAACACTCTCAACTATAATCTGTTATTTAAAATTGGCAGCAACACTAAAGTATTTTTTTCCAAAATTATATATATCCACATTTTTGTCAAATCACAATAAATCCACTAAGCTCAACTATGAATACAAACAGTAAAAAACACTTTTACACATGAAAATCTACTCTAAGAGTAGACCACTATTAAAAAAAAAAAAAAAAAAAAAAAAAGAATAAAAATTGAATGAAAAATCCACTCAGCAATCAATTTCATGTCAAAGTTAGTTAGGCAGTGGTGTACAGTGTAGTGGGGTACCTCACTCCTCATCACTATCTACAGTGACTGCATAATTTCCAACTTCCAAGTAATTGATTTAAGCTCTCTGTGAAATTACTATTAGTAAATAAATAACCGAAATGAACTACTCCCAAAACTTCCACCAATAAATGTCATTTGCTCCAGCATAATACAGATTAAGTAGATAATTTGACATACTGAGATATTGATATATTTTGAAAGAGAATTTAATATGCTTTAAAATTAGATATAATAAATGATTATAGTATGAACATGGAGTTTCATCACTTTGTATGCTGCTAATCAGCAAACGCTACTTTTAAGAAAATAGCAATTACTGTTACAGAACCAGTTTCTGAATGTCCGCATCCATACGCTAAATGAATCCGGCTCTTGACCAATCAGCGCGACCTTCCTAGTATCTTCCTAGCAGCAGATGAGTTCTTACACCGAGTCATGTCTTTAAAGGAGATATGAGGAGAAGTTTTGAGGCTTCTCACTGGTTTACCGTTATATGATTTGGGGAATCCTTCTGGGATTCTGTAAGTAGGAAGAGTATTCTGGTAGTAAATATAAATAATAAGGAAATATCCTGAGAAATCACGAAAGCGGTTTGAAAATCGTCAACATAAGTGGATATTTCTATTGTTTTACAACTTGGATATGGAACCCTTTGTTAAACAAGTATTTTAGCATGAATAGATTGTGTTTATGGATATTTGAACTTGGTCATGTGGAAGATTATGCTCTAAGGATGTATTGCAGTTTACTAGAAAAACTGGCATTGCGTTTATTGCGAGATGGAAAGAAAGGGCCAATTGGCGTGCTTGATAATAGGGGATAATATCATTTTAATGACAACCGAATGCAGCAGTTTGATTCAGCCTCTGAACGGGGCGCTACAGTATCACTAATTCGTTTTTTGAGAAAATGGCACTTATCACGTTTTGGAATAAAGCTCTTCATATTTTCACGGATGTTGGCACACGTGAACAGCCAATCAGCAACACAATACATAACAGCCAATTAGCATCATGATGCATATGAACACCAGATGACATCCAAAACAAGTCAATAGTTTCTTGTTTATGGTGCTTGGCTCCAAGGCCAATTCATTCATTCATTCATTCATTCATTCATTCATTTGCCAAACCACTTTATCCCACTAAAGTTGCCTGGAGGCTGGAGAAAATCTTAGCTGACACTAGGTGAAGGCGGGGTGCACCCTGAACAGTCCTCCACAGGGCCAACACTCACATTATCGTGAAGTTTTTTTTGTTAACTTCACGATAAAAAAAAAATGGCTGGTGAGGGTTTATAGATGTCACATAGTAACTTTGCTTCGCAGGCATTCCACAACATTAAATGAAACTGTTCAATGGTTTAAAAGGATGATGTCATTCTACAATAATAAGACAATGCTTATTATAGAATTTGCTGTTATCTAGAAAAGAAAAAAGAAAAGGCTGCACGGTGGCACAGTGGTAAGTATATTCGACTACTAGCAAGAAGGTTCGATTCCTGGCTCGGTCATTTCTGTGTGGAGTTTGCATGTTCTCCTTGTGCTTGCATGGGTTACCCCTGGGTACTCCGGTTTCCTTCAACACTCCAAAAACAGGCATAGTAGGCTAATTGGCTGTTCCAAATTGCCCCTAGGTGTGAGTGTGAATGGTTGTATGTATGTTGCCCTGCGATGGCCGGGCGAGCTGTCCAGGGTGTACCCGCCTTTGCACAGAGTCGGCTGAAATGGGTGCCAGCCTTCCCGCGAACCTAATTAGGATTAAGTGGCATAGAAAATGAATGGATGAATGAATTAATGGAAAAAGAAAAGAATCAACTTTATCTTGGTAGCAGTAAATTTGCTTCACACTGGTTCAACCTTTTTGCTTTATTTGCTTTTAGCCAGAATTCTTTACAGTATAATGAAGTTATTCCTTTTATAGGCAATCGATGATGTAGGAAAACACACACACACACACACACACACACACACACACACACACACACACACACACACACACACACACACACAGTAATTTCCTCTTTTAAGCAAACATGTTCCTTGCCATTTCACTGCATTTAATTAGTTTCCCATAGTGGAAAACAGCAAATTTACATTTTTATAGATTTCCACATTAATTAGCTTGTTCACTCACCCAGATGCATTCGTTCTTTATTGGGCTTGGCTTATCACATCTGCTTTGCCAATTTTTTTTTTTTTTTTGCTTTTTTTTTTTTTTTGCAACATTAGATTGAAGCTTCCTTTTGTTATGGTTTCCCTTAAAATGTTCTAAAATTAAAGCATAAAATGTGGACGCTAATTCATTATTTACCAAATATCAACCTTATTTTTGATCTTTTTCTCTGTCTCCTTGCCTGTTTCTCATTTTGCTGCTTGGGACCATTTTGTTGTTACAGCAGATGTTTTTGTGTCTCACAAGAGTCTTTAATGTCATTAGATGAGCCGGTGTTGTGACTATTTGTGCTACCTAGTTAAAAAGAAATGCTACCATTGCATTCATCACTAATAGAGAACAGACTCTTAGCCCTAAACCTATCCTTAAAATTGTAAGCTTCAACCTATCGCTCCATCGACACAACATCGGAATGGCTACAGCACAACGGTTTATTCAAATCATGCATCCACAATCTTTTTAAATTTGAAATATGCACAGGCAGATCAACTGCATGTTTCCACTTAGACTCATCTATTCCTGACCACTTCTACTGTACCTATATTGTACTGACTTTACTTTCTGCTATTGTTAGCTTGAGTGAATGTTAAACATTTCTGTCTGCATGGTAAGAAGAAAATCAATGCTGAAAAGAGAACAGTTCAGAACTTCATTCTGGCAATAGATGTTTTGTCTACCCAAAACAAGTGTTACATCACAAAATTCACTCTGCATTTAATATCAAGCTACTATACTGATATACTTTTTTTTACTATTCCAAAACAAAGTTGGATAACATTGTTACATAGAGTGACCTGCGATGGCCTGGTGAGCTGTCCAGGGTGTACTCTGCTCTAGACCAGAGTCAGCTGATATGGGCGCCAGCCTCCCCGCGACCCTAATTACGATTAAGCAGTTTAGAAAATGAATGAATGGATGAATGAATAATAATGTGCTCCACTTTTTAAAAATATATTACAATAATTGCTGGTTAATAATGTTACTATAATAATCCTAGCTTTAAAATATTTGTACATTTTGCTTAAAAAAACAGAAGACGCTCAGAGGGCGCAAACCTCCACCAAGCTGGAAAAAATAACTGAAAGAATACAGAACCCCTGCTGGGTCTGCTAAAAAACCACACATCATGTCCTATATAAAATAATCTTTAAAAATATCCTGGATCCAGAAATCGATCCAGATCATCTCCAAAATCTAATGGTGTGTTACTTGGGCCATTCTTCACCTTTCCAACATAGAATTTATCCAAATCTATTCATAAGTTTTAGTGCATAAAAGTTTAACAAACAAATAATCCAACAATCCAACACTGACAGAGATACAGTGCTTGAAAGTCTATGAACACTTCATAATGCTCTGTATTTCTTATTGTCTACAGTATGTGTAATTGGGTTCTCTTTATCCAATTTTAGGACTTATGTGAAAATATGATGCTTTAAATTATATTTATGGCGAAATATAGAGAAAGCATTCTAAAGCGTTCACAAACTTTCAAGCACCACTGGGACATTGAGTCCTATTGATTCCCTATCATTCACATTAGCATTAACACGATTATGTGTGAATTAAACTCTAGGTCTACTAGGTTGAAAGTCTTCAAAGCTTCGGAGTCCATTTTCATGGCACATTTTACTGGCACATATAGGCGTCTCCTAGGGGCTGCTCTAAACATTTCCTGGAGATCTCATACAACCAACAAAGAGTTATATGACAACCTCCTAAGCATCAGCAGTGTCATCCGATGTCATAGGCTATCTATGGCAGGCCATATAATGAGCCCAATGAACCTGCTAGGAAAGTTCTGTTATGGCAACCTGAAAATGCACTTTGTCGCGGTCATCCTATTCTGATGCTGAAGTACATCATTGAGGAAGACACACCGGTCTTACAGGCAGTGACCTGGTTAAAGCAATGCAAGACAGAGATGAATGGTGGAAACTCTTTGTGTCACCAGCTCGAGTCGGATGACCCGGCAAGGCAAGGCATTTGTAAATATCCTTATAAGGACACTTACTATAATGCAAACTTCCAGCTTCAAATTATGAAATTAGCAATGATTTGCTGTTGGTATTATGTGGTTTATGTCATCAATTCTGCTTCGTTAAAATCACTTATTTATTTTAATTACACAAATTAATTTTGTAAAACGTTTTCACTGTTTAGTTGCTATTTTATAATTTTCGGCTCTCTGTGAGGCGGCACAGTGGCATAGTGATTAGCATGTCTGCCTCACAGCAAGAAGGTCCTGGGTGTGAGTCCCAGGCGATGGTGTTTCTCTGTGTGGAGTTTGCATGTTCTTCCCATGCTTGCATGGGTTTCCTCCGAGTACTCCGTTTTCCTCCCACAGTCCAAAGATATGCATATTAGGCTAATTAGCCATTTTCCTAGGTGCAAGTGTGAATAGTTGTGTGTGTGTATTGGCCTTCCAATGGTCTGCTAAGCTTTTCAGGGTGTACCTCTTCTTCGCCCCAGTAATGGCTGAGATAGGCTTCAGCCTCCCTGCGACTAGTAGGATTAAGCAGCTCAGTAAATGAGTGAAACTGTGAGCACTCTGTGAGTATTGCCTTTTAAGGAGTTTGGTGAGCGTGACTAAATGTAAATTAGCTGTGTTGTAAATGTCCTTGGCAATTTATGGGTTATTGGCATTTATCAACCTCATGTATGAATTTAATCATTGTTAAGGAAACTTAGCCTGCCTTGCTTATGTGTATCAGTTGATCGTTATGTTTGACTTTGTGAACTCTCACCTTCTTAAAGATTCTTTGTTACACTGCACCTACTGGGAGATTGAGCTGAAAATAGGGGGTGTTTTGTGATAGAAAAAGTACATTCTATTCTGACTTGCATGCCTAATTACATTATAAATGGGATGCCATTGCATAAGTGGATTGCTCTTCATGTTTCCAGATGCTCACAGAAACACTTTTCATTCTTGTTGTTGTACGTCAGTCAGACACATTCCTCTGTCATTTTGCAGGATTCACTAGGAGGAGTGGTGTGTCTCCGGCCGGCTGCAGCCCCTGCATCCTTAATTAGAGCTATTCACTAGCCAGATGTTTATAATTAAATTTATACAGTGCAGGGCATAGCCAAATAAAAAGAACAGATACGGCAGCTCGTGTTTCGGTAACAAGGGGAAAAGACACTCGACAGTATGAAAAAGCTCATTAAGGAGAACAATAAAGTGAGAGAGAGAACGAGAAAAAGCCCTCAGCTATCCTGGCGTCTTTTGAGAAGGCCTGTCAGCTTTTTCCGCCTTTTCTTTTCCACTCTTCCCTCTATTGTGTTAAGAAATCCAGCTTGTGCTCTATCCTCCTCCATGCTTATCTTTCCTCCTCTTTTTATTGCTTTTCTTTTCTGTGTTGCACTCAGTCTTGCTTTCTTTTCTGTCTCGCAGCAGGGTGGGTCTTCATGCTGACGGGATATCCCCAGGACAGGAAGAAGCGCAGATGGAACAAGTTTGTCTCCAGTCGTGTGTTGGCCCTCTGCCTTCTTTTCCCATTCAGGCAGCTGCAAAAAGAGTAGAGAGGGCTAATCAGAAAACACAAAAGTGACCAATTGGACGAGAAGACAGAAAGAAGGCATTGGAAGGACAGTAGATGTTAATTAGCACTCAGAGCCGTTTTAAAGCCCCTCATCAAGGATAAACATGTGGCAGCTCATTAGCTGAGGGCTATTTGGCAAGTGGTGGCAATGTGGTCCTTTAGGCCATGGCAGGAGATGAGGTGTATTATCATTTGTGATAATTTGTGTTAACACACACGCACACACACACGTAACATGCCATTATACATACCCTTTGAATGGTCTGTACCCATTCAAAAGTACACATAAAGGCAAAAGTTTCATTTAATAATTAGAGCAATCAGGAGCTGGACTAAGTAATGTCCTGGAATGGCCGTGGACACCCCTAACATATAATTGGTCACCCCAGAACAGATCGGAGGTTGTTAAATTTGAATAAACCCAGCTTTCAGTGATTATGTGATTCATTTATATGTGTATGACAGTTAACTCTAATTGTTGCTGCCACACACGTTCCGGGTTCAATCATGAGCCCAGGTTCCTGCCTGTGTAGACTTTTACATTCTCCTAGTGTCTACATGGGTCTCACCCCACCTCCCAGAAAAAACAGTGGGTGAATTTAAGGGGGTGAATGAGTGTAGCAAACCAAATAGATTCACACATCATGGTCATACTTACGCATAAGAAGGTCCTGTTTAGTTCAAGTAATACAGTGTATTGGCCAAACCAACAAACAAATAAATAAATAAAAACCCTGGTTCTAGATCAACTGGATTAAAATATCATACATATAGCTCTGTGAGAAATAACCTGGCAACCCTGAGAAAACATATATCTACTACCAGAAATGCAGCGTTTAGCAGGTGCAATACTATAACTATGGTGCAAGCTTAATAAATGCTATAGAAAGGTGCGAGCTGGCATCTGTCGTAGTCTAAGACATATGAACTTATGAAATAATATGGATGTGTTTCTTTAAAATGCTAAAAAAATAAAAATAAAATTTGCTTTTTTCACATGAGAAAGCAGACAAACACTAACTGTAAAAAAAAAAAAAATAAAACAAAAACAGGAAAGTAATTAATTGTTTAGCTGGAATTGTGTTAGTAGATAAAGAACATGTCTATACATAGCACTACATTATGTACGTAATTCAAAGCAGAGAGATTTAAATACACCTGTTGAACTTGCTACAGTTTTTATGCATCAATAATGGAATTGGAATAAACACAAAAATAAAAAAATATATATTTTGTGATAAGTGTCATAATATTGGCTAGATGGGCTTAAAACTTTCCAAATTTACCAAAGAAACTAATGCTTTATATTACAAGAGCTCATTGGTTGCAAAACAATAAGAAACAATATGGTATAAGAAAATCTAACTGAGGTCAGTGGTTTACATGCACTCATCATTTACATAATTTCATGGCAAAACTAAACTTTTAGTGATGTCTTTAAGAAGGGAAGATATGATGCTTCTGATTAGCTGCCTTTTGATTTGCTGGCCTTCCCCTACTACCTGCCCACCATGCAGAGCTGTATATCCGCCCATCCCGGTGTGCCCCAGTGCACTGAGCTTGGAGCATTCAGGTAATCGATCAGAGCAGAGTGGCCATTGAGAGTGGAAAGACCATAAGTAGAAGGAATAAAGCAGAACAGGCCGTCCAGCATGCGCACTCAAAGCATGAGCACACATAGTTTCAAGTGGAGGGGAAGAAGCTTCTTGAGAAATTGTGGATTTTCTGAATTAGGAATCATAGTTTGGTGCTTCACTGGAGTCCCAAATGGAAAATAAATGTATTGAAATGGGTGTAATAATTTTACTTTGACCTGCTCTTTGTCTGATGAAGAATGATTATACAACATGCAACTTAAATAGAAGAAATACACGAAGCACACCTGACATGTTTAAATGCTCCTTGCCAAGTTTCACCTTAATCAGACACTTTTGGTAGCTATCAACAATCTAAAAACAGAGCATACTCTGAGTGCCGTAAGACTGCAGAGAAGCTGTGCTTAGTGGGCTTTAAAAGGGCCCATTCACTTACCATTTATAACGAATAACTATGAAATACAGTGTTTTCTCTTGGAAATAAAATGGAATAAAATGCCACATCTTTGTGAAACCATTTGCTTACTCAGTGACCCCTGCACTGGGTGTGATGAAACATCACCATCTTTTTAATGTATTCTCATGTCTGTTCATCATATGCCTTCTTCTGTTTCTTAACACTTGATCTTGGACTTTCTACCAATCGATGATGCACTGCCAAGTTATTGTGCATAAGCAAGATTGTTCAAGATATCATGAAGAATGTATGTAAATCAAGATATAAAATAGGTGAACAAGAGATACTAAGCCCATGAGCTGGTGTTGTTTCAAAATGAACTAATAATGGAAGATAAAACACATAGAATATACACTAGTGATAGATTACATGGATGCCACTGTAACATATGACAAAAAAATTATCATGTTTGAAGACCTGTAAGAAATTATTAATGATTCTGAATTAACTAACCTTGTGTTGGTCTGGCAAGCTGTTCTAGGTGTATCCTTCCTTCACCGTGTCAGCAGAGACAGGCTCCAGCCTCCCTACAACCCTAATAGGATTAAGCAGTTTGGCAAATCACTGAGAAACAGATGAGTGAATAAACGAACCATGAAGTTGAAAATGTTGTAGCATCTATTTGTAATATTAATGCAAATACATATTTGAAGAAATCTTTTTATTTGACATTTTAGAGGAAGCACTAGCTTCACTTGTAGACTTAGAGCAGCCACCAATGATCAGTAACAGTTTCAATCCTTCCCCTAAAAAAGAAAAGCTCAAAAGAAATGAAATATGGCAGTATGGGACAGGGATACACAACACTTAGTGGGGGTAAAAACATACAGTCTATTAGATACAAAGCATTTAGCAGCTCCAGTACAGGCAAAACAGTTAGAAGTGTGAGTCACAGCATCAGGCATAAACTCTATACTACCTGCCTTTTATACACTGCAAGACAAAAAGAAAAAAAAAAAAAAAAAAAAGCACACAATCACCATTGCATTGTTGATTTAATTGGTCATGGGGATAATTGTTTACATGAGGAATCATTTTTATGAGGAATCATTTTCACATATGAACTAGCACCACAAACTCCTGACATCAACCCTATTGAAAGTCTTTGGGATGTGCTGGAAAATACTTTATGGAGTGGTTCAATTTACCCTTCATCAATTCAAATGGCAGTAAAAAAATATTCCAGCTCTGGATGGAAATAAATTTTGTGATGTTGCTTAAGTTCGTCAAAACAATGTCATGGCAATTATGTGCTGTAATCAAAGCTAAAATCAGCCCAACTAAATATTAGAGTACAGGTTTTTTTTTCTTTGGCCAGTGTACTTAATGCTCCCATGTGATATCTGTCTGGAAACTAGTAAGTAATTAATGAGGGCAGCCCCAGGCTCACTTGAGTAAACCAAAAGGCAAGTTCAAGATCACTGCATAGTGTTGTACATAACTATGGCACCATTCTACAGGTATTCATACTAATACGCATTGAAAGCTCAGTGTTAACAAGACATTCATGTCCATGATGAGTGTATGTAAACTTCACAACTCAACTGCAGGGTTGCAACTGCAACATTCATAAATTCTAAAATGCCTCATATATCAAACTGAGTTAGTATTTGTTCTTTTTTTATACAGTATATTAAGCTATGGATGGAAAATCTATAAATCCTAAAATCTGCAAATGTACTGTACATACAACTGAACTAAATGAACTAATCGACTAAGGAAGCTTTGGATCTTCATGATTCAGTAAAGTGATTCAGGCAGTGCAACAATTAGTTTAATTCCTGTATATTTTCTAGTAGTATCAATTACAAGGCTAAATTCCTGGTGACTCTATTGGACCTTGTATTGATTTGCTATGACCCTTTCCTTCTAACAGACCACGTGGACCTAAATCATGTCAGCAAAATAAATACTTCAACAGCAGAACAGAGCCAGACGATTTTCCTTTAACAGCTGTATTTTATTTTTATTTTATTATTTTTTTTTTTTCTTTTTTTTTGGGGGGGGGGGGGGGGGGGGGGGGGGGGTTCAACAAATGGTACCACGACCTTAAACGTAAACAAGTTCAAATTAATTTCGAAACAAC
>JBCNYH010000022.1:25366580-25377980 GCA_039654325.1 Tandanus tandanus | reverse complement strand
ATGTAAAGCTGCTTTGTGACAATGTCAATTGTAAAAAGCACTATACAAATAAAACTGAATTGAATTGAATTGAACTGGGGGGACAGCAGTGACATCCCATTGATAGTGGGGCTTGAACCCCCGACCTTGGGATCAGTAATCCAGCGCCCTACCACCAGGCCACCACTGCCCAAGCCTTTTAGTTTTCACTATTAATTTTATGTGCACACTTTACACACGCAAGCACACGCATACAAAAGTTCCCGGCTCTCCCTCCAGTTGCCAGCTTCTCTCTGTCTGAAAGACACACACACACAGCATGCACATAAATAGGGTTCTTAATTGGCCACAGGTGCATTCAATCACCCACCTGCCGGCTTTATCTGACTTCTCTCCACCTGCAGAGGGCGCTCGATCACACCCTCACTGCCACAATGGGGTACAACTTTCACATCACAGCAAGAAGGCCCTAATTAGAGCCCCGTGTCTGACAAGAGCATTTCCACAGTCTAAAGACATGCACATTGGGCTAAGTGGATGTTCTCGATTGCCTCAGGCATTAATGTAAGTATGAATGGTTGTGTGAGTGTTAAGACTGGAATGGTCTGTCAAAGTGTTCAGGGCATACAACGCCTTAATCCCAGAATCAGCTGGGATTGGCTCCAACCTCCCCACAACCTTTATAAAGGATAAAGTGGTTTGGAATGAAATTAATGAATTTACTGGTATAATCAGACCTCATTGTTCCATTAATGACGACAAACTGTCCTGGCCTAGATGCAGAAAAACAGGCCCAAACCATGTTGCTACCACCAATGTGTTTCACAAATGAGACAATGTTCTTATGCTGAAATGCAGTGTTTTCCTTCTCCAAACATAAAACTTCTCATTTAAACCAAAAAGTTCTATTCATCCATCCACAATTTTTTCCAGTAGCTTTCTGAATTGTATTCTCCCAATGATGGAAGTAATAATATTAACATTAGTCAATATAAGAAATGCCTTTAATTGCTTGAAGGTACATGTAAATCACCATAATTTAATGCAGTCCCTCTTCCTCTTGCGCTCTCTGTCACCAGGTATGTTAACAAATGATTCTGCTAATGAAAAAAAATGTGTCTCTGGCAAGTGCTATCTTTCTAAAATGAACTGTAGTGTGCAACTCGAGCCTTGCCGCAGCATGTTAGCAACTTCTCTGTATTGTCTAAGTGGGTTTTTATTGCAACATTATATAGTATAGTCTCAGTTTTTCTAATGGGTGCCCTCTTTAACAATGAGGTTTTTTTAATGTCATTCTTAATCTTTGTAGTGGTTTGTTTGTATTTACTAGATGCTGCAAATACTAACATTGCTAGAAAATCAGACCAGTTATTTGTTTACTCATGTGACCCAGTCTCGCACTGAGGCCAGATGCAACAGAATACAAAATTATCCTTTCGGGTAAACCTGCGCACTGGTGTGCTGGGTAGCATGGGTGCTACCCAGGTGGTCATGGGTGAGGTGGCCTGTTTGTCTGGATTTGAACGTTTTTCAATTTTGCCACTAAACGGGATTAGTTTGCTGCTGTTATCTTGTATTAGCAAGCAAAGAGCTAGCTAACTTTTGCAATAACACTACAAAATGTGGAAAAGGTTATTATATTTATTGTCTTTCATCAGAATTATGATACTTTTACAATTTCTAATTGCTCTCAATTAGACTCTGAATCAGGCTCTGGAGAGGAACCAGGTATGGGTTCTGGCAGTTAAATAGGTGTAGGCTCTGTTACCTGCTCAAACTTAGATGTGAGTGATACTGAGGGCTCTGGCACTGAAATACACATATGTACAGACACAGGGGAATATGTAGGAACGAACCCCAGAACATAAGAGAGCTTTCTTGGGTTCCGTGGCAGGCTCAGCAGTGGGCTTAGCGGTAGGCTCAGCGGCAGGCTCATCAGTAGGTCAGCTGTCAATGAGAATACACTCACTCACAATTCACTTTTATCATAGTCAAACATTGGTTCACAGGCAAACACTGACTCATTGTCAATCATATGTTCATCATCCAATTCATGTTCATTATTGTGTATAAGTTCATACAACTCATACAGTGGCTTACAAGTATTCACCACTTTGGCATTTTCCCTATTCTACTGCCTTATAAATTGGAATTAAAATGGATATTTATGCATTTTTAATCAGTCGATTTACATAACCCCCCCAAAGTCAGTACTTTGTAGAACCACCTTTTGCAGCAATTACAGGAATTTGCCATCCTCATTCCTTTAATTTAGTTACCCAGACCTTGCTGATGAATTATATCCCCACAGCATGATACTGTCACCACCATGCTTTACTGTGGGGATGGTGTTTTTGGGAACGGTGTTGGGTTTGCAGTACTATTTTCCTTGGGAGCCAAAAGGTTTGATTTAAGCCTCATGTGATTACAGGAATTCCTTCCATATGTTTGGGGCATGTCCTATGTGCCTTTTGGCTAACTCTAAATTTGCTTTCTTGTTTTTATTTTCTGAAAGCAATGGCCTTTTTTTGTCTGGCTACTCTTCCAGAAAGCTGACTTCTGTTGAGTGTGGACAGATACACCAGTCTCCAATGTGAAGCTTTCCAGCTTCTTCAGGATTACCTTTGGTCTCTTTATTGCCTCTTTGATTAAAGCCCCCCTTGCCTGGTCTGTGAGTTTTGGGGGATGACCCCCTCTCTAGGCAGGTTTTGGATATTCTTTATAAACCAGCATCTCCACAATTATTTTTTTTTTTTCACAAAGCAAACAAAAATTGCTTTGTGGTTGCAGACTCTGAGGCCTTTCAGAACAAGTGTATATATACTGAGATCATGTGACACTTCAACACAGATTCACAGATTCAACACAGATGGAACTAATTATGTGACTTTTTAAGGCAATTGGTAGCACCAGATCTTATTAAGGATTTTCATATTCATTCATATGTGGGTTTTTTAAATATATTTTTGTTTGATTTTTTTGCTTGCTTGTTTGTTTTATTTTACTTTACCAATTTAAACTTTTTTGTGTAGGTGCATTACATAAAATCCAAGAAAAACATTTAGATTACACTTTGCAAGGCAACAAAATAGAAAGAATAAAGGCCATGGTAGGCAGGCCTATCCACAATCTCACCCTCAAAAAAACACATAGTGTCACCAGGGATCATCTAAAGTCAATGAATCATTGCTAATTGAAGCATCATAATCCCCACACCCAAGTTCATCAGCATACATTTCCCATTCATAAGCCCAATTATAATTATGTTTTGTTTTCATCTTACATTCATCTTTAAGGACAAATTCTGTCAGATGTTCACTTTCAGCATTAGACATCAGTTTAGATGCAGGCAGGGACAAAGCATCTTAAGAACAGCAGGTTGTCCAGTCAGCTCCTGGATGATGCTCTGGGGTGAAGGCTATCCCATTTGGCCTCTGAAGTGAGATCAAAGCTGAAGGCCATTCCAGCTCTGGGTTGGAGGCCGCCCTTTTGGCCCCTGGCAAGCGCTCTAAGTTGGAGGCCGCATAGAAAGAAGCACACTCCAGGCAGGATGCCACAAACTCATAATTGTCCTCATGTCTTTGTGGCCACCAGTACCTGCTTACTATGAGACCCAAGGTGTGCTGAGTGTCAAGGTGATCCATAGTGTACAAGATGTGTGCCAGGATGAGGAAATGTCTGCACAGGCATTGTGGTACGTAGGTCTGGTACTGGGGACAATTGTCAAGAACATGGCATGCAATGCCTAGTTTGATGTTCTAGAGGCCAAGCACTGGGTTGGAAAACAATCTCTTTGTCCTTGACAGGCTTTTGTAGATTGAAGCCTGCCTCATTAGCCTCCTCAGGATGCTCAAGGTTTGAGGCTGCCACGTTAGCCTTCTCAGGCTGCTCAAAGTTAGAGGCTGTAACATTAGCCACCTCAGGGTGCTTAGAATTAGAGGCTCCCTTACATTTACATTTACAGCATTTAGCAGACACTCTTATCCAGAGCGACTTACAGTGATAATTTTATTTTAATACAACTGAGCAATTGAGGGTTCAGGGCCTTGCTCAAGGGCCCAACAGTGGTGATAGTGGGGATTGAACCACTTACCACTGACCACTGATCAGTAACCCATCGCCTTAACCACTAAGCCACCACTGCCCTACCTGGGTTTACACTGGGGCACGATGTCCGCGATCTTCACGATTTGAGAGAATTGTGATGAGCACTGGGGGTCATGGGATTGAATCGTGATGATCTTGAGGGAGCTTGGTGGATTCGTGGCTTTTGACTGTCAAAAATTTTGCCACTAATATTACAATGTACAGTACTACGGTTTGACATCAATTGTGATAGAATGTGGGAATCATAGTAGAGCGCAATAGAGCTTAACAGACCTCAACAGACCTTAACAGAGCATAACAGACCTTGATTCACCATCATAGGGGATCTTGATGAATCTCTTGGATGTACCCTGTCTTATTTTTTTTTTTACCTCAATCGTGCTATAAGCATGGTCATAATTCTTGGATCTCCACGCTTTTTTGAATCACAGAGATCACGTACATCGTGCCCAGTGAGATCAGTGTTCGAAGCTGCCACATTAGCCTTTTCAGTGAGATCAGAGTGCTTGGCACCCCTTCCAAAAAAAATCCAGCGGGGTCCTTCTGGTCACGCCTCTCCTTTTGAGTATCTTCCCTTAACTTTTCGAGTCTCTCAGCTATGGGTGTTTGGTCCTAATAAGATATTCATTGTTTCTCATCTACAAGACAAAACATGAAACTAACACAGCACTGCATTTCCTAGTGCCCATGCCCAACTGGTGACACATTCCAGTGTCCAACTTTGACAACTGTTGTCACAACTCAGCGAGGCATAACAGCCAAATAGCTTTGCGATGCATAAGAGCCAATAGGCTTTTCAAACTTGGTGATTGATTATGAATCGTGGGGCACTAAAATCAGGGTATGAGTAGTTCTAGTGCCAGATTTTATTTCTAAAAAGAATACACAAGTAGAGTAACTAATAAAAAGTTTGGTTTTGAGGGTGGGTGGGGGCATAATGAGCACAACATTTTTTAGTCTTATCCAACGCAATGTCTACTTAAACTATTAAAGAGGGAACAGCAGTTGCAAACATCTGCCCAACAGCAGGCATAAGGTATAATGTCTCATCTCCTGATGCTAAGTGCATAATTGAAAAAGGTTTACAGGAAGAGACTGTGGTTATGGTATGCTTGTTTCACTGCAATCCACTATTATGTTTTGAAATACAGTCATTAGATATTTATTCCTGTTCACCTCTTGCCCGTGTGGGTGAGAGGATGCTTCCTTGGTCTCCTTGTGGCACAGAACTTTGGCACAATTGTTAAGTTTGGCACCCTTTTTTCCTTTACTTTTTGAAATGAGACATAAATATTTAGAGGGTAATTCAAATGTTAAATCAGCAAGATCCAAAAGAGACAGTAAAGTGCAAGTGAGATCATGGTAATATTTACACATGAATTGTGAAGGAATGTTAAGTGATTGGCACCGTATTGGTTAGAATGCCCACCTCACAGCGATAAGGTACTGTGTACAAGGCTCGACGAGGGTGTACTGGCGAGGGTGTACCACGCATTCACCCAGCGTTGGCTCCAGCCTCCCCATGACCCTAGTAAGAATAATTGGTTTGACAAATAAATAAATGTTAAGTTAAAGCTTTATGGGAACACAGACAGTAAGTGTCTTACCAGAAGCAACATATTCAAATATGCCAATGATGTTTTGGACAAGCAAGGTCCATAAAAATATGATTTGCTAAGGTTGGTGTGGAACAACTTGAGTGGTCCTGACCTCAACCTCAATTGGGATGTTCAGGGATGACACCCGACATTAGTGCCCAGGTTCGATAATCCATACAGATGTATTCCAAAATGTTATATATTGAGATGGGGGTAATAGCATGCATCTCATGAACTTTGCACCAGGAAAGATTAGTTTACTTGTTTATATAAAGACCTACAAGAATAACTCTAGGTAATATTAAATCCCACTAAGATTGATTATGGAGCTAGCAACGTTAAAAACACAGAACATTAAAACCAATAGAACATTTAAAAGAACTTACTTAGTTTGTCAGAAAAGTGTTTTATTTATTGTACATCCATGTGGGAATCCCACCTTTCATTGTCACAAATTTTGTCTCCAAGCCAGCATCACTGGACTGGCATCAATGACTTAGCAGATAACTAACTATAAAAAAAAATAGCTAAGTGCATGCTCGTTTAATTTAAGTTTAATTTAAGTGCAATAGTCGATCACATTAAGTGAAAACAGAACAGCAAAATCAGGCCAAGTATGTGGGGGTGCTCATATGTGTGTATTTGTATAGACATCCATCAAGAAAATGATTTAAACCATGAATGGTAGAAACATAGTGGAGGTGTCAGTGTCTGGCCATTCATCAGCTACTCCAGCACAAGCATGGAAACAAGGATAGATCAAACACACTCACACACACAGAGAGAGAGAGAGAGAGAGAGAGAGAGAGAGAGAGATTGCAGTGTGGAAGGTGGAAGCTCTATTTAAGAGCTTGGAGACATCATCATGGAAGTATACTAATAGAGCTGCTTTTTTGATCCAGCAGGAAAATGAGCAGTGAAGAAAAGTGCAACACTCATAGTGATTCCGATTCCAGGGAATGATTGGCCTTCAGAGACCCAAGCATAAACCTTGTTCACAGACATTTGTAGTGCATTCAGTTAATTCATAAATGGGCTAAATACAATACTTCTTAATAATATTTGCAAAATTATTTACATGGTGAAAGTTACTTATTCACAGTAGCCAGATACAACTTCTTAACTCATTTTTTTCAGAGGACAAAATAGTGTAAATTTTCTGGGGGTAAATTTGTTTGTTTGTTTTTTAACTGTTACACATAAATCTAGGGTCACACCATAACATAAAGTGTCAGCAGTACCCAGTGAACTCAAAACAAACTGGAATGGGTATGATTGATTGGTCAGTGTTAGGTGAAACATGGAAATTTCACTGCCATCTTGGAACACTGCACTGTATAGATCGCTTATTTAACAGAGGTCATCTTCAATCAAAATGAACAGGAGCTGAAACCATCATTTTATGAGTTTACCATCATTTTATGAGTTTTAATTTAGGTCAGTATCATCACTGCTGGACATCAAACTAAATGTTCTGACTGTCCAGCTATAATATTTTCTGTTGGCAGTTCTTTGTAAACCAGACCCTTTCTTAACCTGTCTGGCCACATGTCAACCCGCAGAAAGATAATAAATTAATGCTTGAGACATACAAGTCAGCCATGAAATAGGTAAACTAGCCAGTCAAGCAGAACTGGCAATCCAGTGTACACTGTGTTTATTCAATGCCAAGAGGTTGTCAACCACTGCTGGTAGAGTGCACCATTCTTTGAACATTTCTTGAACCTTAAGGAAAAAGGAAGTACATATGCAATGTCTCAAGCATAGATACACTACATATTTTTACCCTTATCTTGTATTAGTAGTAATATAGGACACCAAGGCAAGTAATAACAGCAGAACTGTCAGTCATCAGTGTCCGATATTACCCAAGTGCCACCCCAATGTTTCTCATGCGAAATTTCTTTTTTAACCAGAGGCAATGTGACATAGATTTGGGCTTAAATTAATCTCTTGTTTTTGAGATTCACAATGATACCCAGGAGTCGCTGTTGTTTTGATTGATTATGGAGCAGTGAAGCATGAAAGCCATGTGTCTAGTATTACCCAAGCCGATTCTATAATTTAATGTCTCTTATTAAAAAATATATAAACTGATCTGATGGCAAATGCAATCTACAACTTAAGTACAAGATGCTTAGTTGTTTGCTGGCGAATGCCTGTGTTGTTTACATAGAACCACGGCAACCATATACAGTGTTCCAAGTCCATTTTTCCTGTCTGTATTTAATTCAGTGGTAGTACCCACACCCTCTCAGTTGCCAGAGCTCCACAACAACACAAGCATTTACTACCAAAATTGGTTTTATTTATAAAATGGGCTAACTTACAGTAGCACTCAAATTTGGACACACCTACCAATTCATTTTGAATGAGAAGGTCTGTACAAAATTTTGACTGGTACTGTGAGAGAGAGGTGGTCAGAAAATAATAAACAAATTATCTGGGAGCTTTATCAACATTACCACTAGTGTATAATCCTTAAATCAAACCACCCAACGCTCACATTTATGGAGTGTAGTTTATTTACATTACCTAGTATGCACTAAACTCTAAATAAGTACGTTCAAAATACACCATTACCTGCATAGCGCTATTGGTTCGGATTGATTCTCTTTCCAAATATATCAGTATCTCAGTATGTCAAATTTCCTACTTAATCTGTATTATGCTGGAGTGGGTCATATTTATTTGTGAAAAAACTATGCAGCTTTCAAATCTACCTCACTCAAATCTATGTCGGTCCCTTTTGTCGTAGCCCTGCTAAATTCGTACAACAGGAAAAGTGCAATTTGTTTGTGAAATCAGCTTTACTGCTGAAATGCAATAAAATGCAATTTTTTAAAACAACTGCAATATTTAACAGCATCATATTCTAAAATGTTTGCCTATCAATTTTCAAAATTAGGTGCCTCTCAACTTTCCTCACTTGTGTGCATCTCTGTCTCTCAGCTATCAATTTCACAAAGGCTGCAAGCCCCACCCCTTTTGTACTTGGTTATGACAGCAACCAGCATGAAGTGCGTTATAAACTTATAAACTTAAAATTTACACTATTTTAAGCACATCATCTGGCTGTTAATAGTGCACTGCATGTTGCCATATTTTGCAGTGTGAACACATGTATGCACTCAAAATAACAAGTACAAGTATAGCCACAGCCACAATATCTTTCTGAAACTGTACATGAGTGTCAATAACCCCTTCACCAGGTGCAATGATATTAGTAAACATTGGCCAATCTTTTTTATTTCTCTTGAAACAACTTTTCTTTACTTAACTTATCTCGGACTTTTCCACTTTCCACAAATCAGTGTTACACTGCCAAGTTATCATCTATGCACAAGATTGTTCCAGTAAACAGACACAGATCCAACAACGAGATGTAAAACAGGTGATACTAAGACTGTGAGCTGGTGTGATATCACCTGGAATCCTCTATGTTCAGCCAAAATAAACTGATAACACATGGGATATTCACTAGTAAATTGACCCCCTTTAAAAGCCTCAAAGTAGGAAATCATGCATAACTGAGGTGGAGCTCTGTTTTAGACAAACCTCAGGCTTCTGTACACAATTCTCTGTAGCATCTGCTTAACCTCATAGTGTGGAGGTCTATCAGAGTTTCCTCAAAGCTGTGGGACAACATGCCTGTAAAAGAATTATGATGCAGTAAAACAAGGCATGCACAGAAAAAAGAGCATTCAGCTTTTAATTACTGAGATAACAGCAGACAAGACCATTTAGTTAGTGTAGTTTGTGTGAGAATTTCCTCCATGTCTTCTCCTAATAGTGAGTGTCTCTTAAGGTTTAAATGATACAAATGGTTGTCGTCATCTCTTGTTCTGCCAGATGAGATTTCCACACAGATGAGCTGCTGTGTGTGTGTGTGTGTGTGTGTGTGTGTGTGTGTGTGTGTGTGTGTGTGTGTGTGTGTGTGTGTGTGTGTGTGGTAATAAGCCCAAAGGGAGCTGAGGAGACAAAGTCTCCCTGCTCATCATTATGACGGCAGTGATTACTTTTGTATGATAACATGAGCACTGCTTAATCTACCTTTCACACATCACACAGTATAATTCAGCTAGATTTAATATAACATTTGTTGTTTAATTGCAGACACTAAACTTTAATGTATATAGTTTACATCACATCTGCTGAAACCTGTAGGAGTTAAACTACAGCCTTTGTTACCTTTTCGCGTACTCGATTCATTTGTTGCCATGTGACTTTGCTATTATTGGCATCATAAGCTGGGATATATTAAAGGGGCCCATTCCCTTTCTAGGTAAATTACATAAACATGAAATACAGTGTTGTCTCTTGGAAACAAAATGTATTCAACCACATTCTCTTTCTGAAGCCATTTTCTTACTCCTGTACATAAGTATCAATGACCCCTGCAATGGGCGTGATGATATTAGTAAACATTGCCATCTTTTTATTGTTCTCAAAATCATATTCCTTCTTCAGTTTCTTAACACTCGATCTCAGACTTTTCCACTTTCTTTCTTTTATGACTTGGTGTTGCACTGCCAAGTTATCACGCATGCGCAAGATTGTTCCTCCGGTAATGCAGCCTTGTTACATCGAGCCAAAACATGATGTAAAACTGATGAATAAGAGATACTAAGACTGTAAGCTGGGGTGGTTTCCCCAGGTGGAAAACTGTGTTCAGCCAAAATGATTTGATAATAGAAGTTAAAACACATAGGATATTCACTGGTGAATGGGCACCTTTAAAGACGAGATGGTCTTCCACATAACCAAGGCTACTGCTCACGAGGAGGCCCTTGACAAATATAAATATTTCAAGTTAAAGGTTATTCAGACACCTATGATCCTATTTTGTACTGGGGCAGCACAGTGGTGTAATGGGTAGCACAAGAAAGTCCTGGGTTCAAGTATTTGGCTGGGGCATTTTTGTGTGGAGTTTGTTCTACCTGTGCTTGTGTGGGTTTCCTCCAGGCATTTTGGTTTCCTCCCACAGTCCAAAGACTAATTGGCTGTTTCAAATTGCCCCAAGATGTAATTGTGAGTGTGAATGGACAGTGGTGGCTCAGTGTTTAATGCTCTGGGATACTGATCAGATCAGTTCAAGCCCCATTTCAAGTGTTGCCACTGTTGGGCCCTTGAGCAAGTCCCTTAACCCTTAACTGTTCATAAAAAAGTAAGTCACTCTAAATAAGGGCATGTGCCAAATGCCATAAATTCACTCACTTATTCACTTATTACAAATCATTTAATCTTTTAAGGGTTGCGGGGAGGCTGGAGCCTATCTCAACCGACACTGGGTGAAGGCAGGGTACACCCTGAACAGCTCGCCAGACCATCACACACACAACTATCCAAACTCAAACTCACACTTAATGGCAATTCAGAACAGCCAATTAGCCTTATTTGCATGTCTTTGGACTGTGGGACTTAACCAGAGTACCCAGAAGAAACAGGGAGAATATGCAGACTCCACACAGAAACAACCAAGCCTGGAACTCAAAACCAGGACTGCTTGCTGTGAAGCAGGCATGCTAACTACTATGCCACCATGCTGACCCAAAAGCCATAAATGTAAAATGTAATGAAATGAATGATTGTGTGTGTGTGTGTTTGCCCTGCAGTGGTCTGGGGAGCTGTTCATAATTATGAGCTTTGGGTAGTGACCGAAAGAACAAGATCGCGAATACAAGCGGCTGAAATGAGTTTCCTTCGCAGGGTGGCA
>JBCNYH010000022.1:25325585-25341845 GCA_039654325.1 Tandanus tandanus | reverse complement strand
CATTCATTTGTCGAACCACTAAATCTTACTACTTACTAAGGTCATGGGTTGCAGGGAGGCTGGATCCTATCTCCGGCACTGGGGTACATTAATCCATTTAGGGACACAAGGAGGCTGTAACCTATCCGGGCAAAGATGGTTTATAATATATATATATATACATACATACATACATATGCACACATACACACACACATAACATGTTCTCCCTGTGCTTGTGTGGGTTTTCTCCCACAGTGTGAAGACATGCTCATTAGGCTAATTGGCTGTTCCAAATTGCCCCTAGGTGTGAGGGTGAATGGTTGTCTATTTGTGTGTGAATGGTTGTGTGTTTCAGGGTGGACCCTGCCTTTGCCCAGAGTCGGCAGATAGGCTCCACTCTCCATGCAACCCCAGTAGGATAGTAAGGGGGGGAGCAGCAATCAGAAGACAAATAAGGAGAAGAGGAGAGACAGGAGCGAGACAGAACAGAGAGAAACAATGACAGGGACTGAAAGAAAAAAACAGAGAGAGAGAGAGATTGAGAGAGAGAGAGAGAGAGAGAGAGAGAGAGAGAGAGAGACTGGTGCCAGACTGCTCTGTGACAGCTGGCCAGTGGGAGGAACGGAGGTATGATGGAAGCATGAGGCAATACTGTGACATTCTCCAATGGGGAATTTGATGGGGGGAAAAAAACGTTTGTGTGTTTACTCTTTGTCTCTTTACTCTTTGGTTGATTTCCCGCACTCCTTTTCTTGACAGCTTGTTCTCTCTTGTTGGAACCAGCATCCTGACTCGAGAGGCTACATCAGACGCTGCTGGGTAATTGGATTAAAATGACCTAAAATGGAAGACAAGTTGTGTTTGTGTGTATAATGCTGTTTCGGTGGAGACTGAACGTCCCCTTGATAATAGAAAAACATGTCTGGCACTGGTAACTACAATAGATAATAGCTCTGACAATATGTGGAGAGGAGCACAGTGGTGGAGAATATGGAGGCAGATTGAAACACAACCTGTTTCTGGACTGATATGTGCAATTAACAATTTGTTCAAAACAGTACGACAAGAGGAGGGTACCATGCATTACCACATCAACATAAACCAACCTGCATCTGCAACCTGCAACAGATAAAAGAGTCAAATATACAATGTTGGATTTACAGCTTGGGTGCTACAACACATTTTATTTCCAATATATAACAGTCGTTCAGCTTAAGCTCGGTGGATATCAGTGAATAGACCCCAAAATGGAAAGTCAAGGGGACAATTCAGTGACATCCATCGATCCTGAGGTGAATAGTTGTGTGTATATTACATGGGAACACAAGTAAAGCAAACTAACTGGTTTCAGTGGTAATGCACACTTCAGTATGGCACCTTTTGAAACTCAGTTTCCATTTCAAAAGTGCTTTTTTTACCTTGAAAAACACAAAGCCCATATTGTCTAGATTTCTTCATATTTCTTGGGCTGCCACTTTGTTGAATTTCTAGGATTTCAGAATCAAGAATTATGCCAAGTTTGCAAGGTGGAAAAAAGTCCATTATTATTCATTTAGAAAAATCTTATTGGTGGATAGCCATCAAACACACATCAAATAATTATTGGTATTCTACAAGCCAACTTATCCATTAATTGACAAGTTGAGGGGCAGCACAGTGAGATTGTGGTTAGCACGTCTGCCTCACAGCAAGATGGTCCTGGGTTCAAGTAATTTCTGTGTGGAGTTTGTGTGTTCTTCTTATGCTTGCGTGGGTTTCCTCCGCCTACCCCGGTTGCCTCCCACAGTCCAAAGACATGCACATTAGGCTAACTGGCTGTTTCGAATTGCCCCTAGGTGTAAGTGTGAATGGGTATTTTCTGGCCTTAGCAGATAAAACCCCCTCAATGTGATTAATTTGCCATATCATACTTCACCTCATTCAATAATTGCTTTTTGTTTAATCTGGTCCTATGGATTTGAGCAATCGTGCATTTTGATTGGCTAATTCACTATAGGAAATCACCCCATATACCATTACTTGGTATGTCACTACAGAAAAAAACAGAAGCAGTCACAACTTGTGCCAAATTAATGGCTAACACTACCCAGTTGGATCTACCCAGATCTTCCATTCATTCAAGGGCTATTCCATGAAAAGTAACAAAACCCAGGTGATAGTAAGAATTTATTTATTATCTTCCAGAATTAGCCTTTTTTTTTTTTTAGACAAAAGTTGTGATAACGTTATTTGTAGACTCCCAAAACATTCTTAAACTATTACAGGTAACATTTTCAATAAATGTTAGTAAATGTTAATAATAAATGTCTCAAAATTGTTGTCGGAACGCTAGATGGTGCTGTACTCGTGGCCTGGGTGTGTGCAACATTTTCAAAACAAAGCTGTGAATAAAAGTTGTGTACATGTTGTAAATAAACCTTATGGTTTAACATTGTCACAATGTTCAGATAATGTTTTGTGCAACCAACCAAAATATGACCTTTATGCAACATTGCAATAATGCTGCAAAACTTTGTGTATTAGTTGGAACCTGATGCCAGAGACTGGGGGAGAGGGCAACCATAAGTAACTGGTCTCCAGCAACCATAAGTGCACCTAATGGCTTAGTATGCTAACCGCTAACACTTTCGTTCACTCAAGACTTATTCCACAACAAAATTTACAAAGAAAGTATTTGATTGCTTGGCTGTTGCCTTGCCAGCAATCAGTTCATATCTGATGAGAAGTCATAAAATAACTGTTAATTATGAAGAAAGCAAAGCAATCAGATTGTGCTGTTCCCATCTCCTATATACTAAATTCAGTTATACTGGAAATTGGTGTGGTTATGATTCACTATAGGCATGAGTACAAAATAATATATGACTATGACTGGGAGTGTGATATTGTTTAATTACTCACTTGGCTTTTGAAAAGTGCAAATGTTTACGGCATCGAGATTGGGCCATCCACATCAGCATAAGGTGAGACACAAGTACAAAAATCTAATAGCACAACGTAAACACCTGGTAACTGCGTCACCAGTTATCAGGAGTACATGCTTATTGTATGTATCTTTCACCTGAGAAAGTAATTTTAGTGTGCAGTGTAACTGTACTGGCCAATTAAGTTTTACTGGATGATAGATCTTTACTAATGGTCCAAAACACATGCCCCTCACTGGACATCATCACAAAGTGTGCAGGTCATGTGATACTCTGGGGGGATATTGTGCCAGAGGGTCACGAAGTATGGCCCCTGGTAGAGCATTGCTACCTGGTTTGTCCATTACATAGGACATCCCACAATTAATAATTTTTCACCAAAGGCAAGGTGGATGTGGACAAGTCAGAATTCAGCAACACAGAGGCAAATAAAAAATTTAGATTTTTATGGTTTATTTATACACATTTTATCCCTGACAGGGACAGGTTAGATGAGCTCCATGCACAGAGCATAAGCACTGTGTAGCTAATTGTATTTTTAAACTCATTTAGAGTTTCAGAATATACTATTCAGAAACACAAGAAAAACAAATAAAATGAGATTTTATGGTTTATTTGTGAATTTTTAAAGCATGACAATGATGACTACACCGGTTCCAAGTGACAAGGCCGATAACTCTCTGAGACTGAATAATTCTCCATATGATAGAAAAGCCAAATTCTATAATTGTTTTATTATTCATTCAAAATATTTTCAAAGCAGGCAGTCACATTACTATGTGTCAGTTGCATAATAATCATTCGGCTTATCTAATAGAAATGGTGCAATTATTCAGTTATCCCATGGCAATGATGCATACCAAGAATTATTTGGTGGCTTTCCAGTCTACCCAGGCTTTTGGTTATTTCAGTCCTGGTTAACTCAGTCCATATTTTTACTGAAGGAATAAAGGTTCGTAATCGAGATTTTTTTCACCTGATTGAAGGTGACCTGAATCGACATTTCTCCACCTGGACCTAATTAGTTAAAATTGCAGTCAGTAACATTTTGTAAAAGCGGCAAATTGTAATGCCTTACTAGACATTCAGAAGTGCAGATAATAGGGCTTATGAAACCCTAGCTCTTGCATTTAGTAAAGTGTTGAATGTTGGCAATGAGGAAGGAATCCACCCTGGATAAGATGCCAGTCCACAATTAATACAACCAAATCAAAGTCTTGACAGCATGGTGGTGTAGTGGTTAGAACATTAGCCTCACAGCAAGAAGGTCCTGGGTTCAATTCCAGGGCTCAAGCTTGTGGAGTTGTGTGTTGAGTTTGCATGTTCTTCATATGCTTACATGGGTTTCCTTTGAGTATGAGTGTGAATGGTTGTGTGTTGCCCTTTGATGGTCTGGCGAACCGTTCAGGGTGTACCCCACCTTCGCCGAGTGTCAGTAATTCTACTAGGTTCGCACAGCCTCCCACAACACTAGTAGGATTTGTCTGTTCCGCAAATTAAGCAGTAAATAAGTCTTCTTTCCTGCTATATATATATATATATATACACACACATGCACACACACACACACACACACACACACAGTGCCTTGCAATAGTATTCACCCCCTTGGCATTTTTTTTTTCACAACCTGGAATTAAAATGGATTGTTTGAAGGTTTGCATCATTTCATTTACAGCACATGCCTACAACTTTGAAGATGTGATTTTTTTTTTTTTATAAAAAAAAATTTCAAATAGGACAAAATAACAGAAAACTTCAGCATGTATAACTATTCACCCCCCTAAAGTCAGTACTTTGTAGAGTCATCTTTTGTGGCAATTACAGCTGCAAGTTGCTTTGGTTAAGTCTCTATGAGCTTGCCACATCTTGCCACTGGGATTTTTGCCCATTCCTCAAGGCAAAACTGCTCCAGCACCTGTTCGATGGTTTCCGCTTGTGAACAGCAATCCTCGAGTCTGACCACAGATTCTCAATTGGATTGAGGTCTGGGCTTTGACTAGACCATTCCAACACATTTAAACGTTTCCCCTTAAACCACTTGAGTGTTGCTTTAGCAGTAT
Organism: Tandanus tandanus; assembly: GCA_039654325.1. NCBI lineage: Eukaryota > Metazoa > Chordata > Actinopteri > Siluriformes > Plotosidae > Tandanus > Tandanus tandanus. The sequence continues at coordinate 25,336,876 of JBCNYH010000022.1, read as the reverse complement.
GCTTCGGGTCATTGTCCTGCTGGAAGGTGTACCTCCATCCCAGTCTCAAATCACAGGCAGACTGAAACAGGTTTTGCTCAAGAATATCCATGTATTTAGCACTATCCATCTTTCCCTCAACTTGGATCAGTTTCCCAGTCCTTGTTGCTGAAAAACATCCCCACAGCATGATGCTACCACCACCACGTTTCACTGTGGGGGTGTTCTAGGGGTGATGGGATATGTTGGGTTTGCGCCAGACACAGTGTTTTCCTTGGTGACCGAAAAATTCAATTTTAATCTCATCTGACCACAACACCTTCCTCCACACATTTGGGGAGTCGCCCACATGCCTTTTGGCAAACTCAAAATGTGCCTTCTTATTTTTAACACTAAGTAATGGCTTTTTTTTGGCCACTCTTCCATAAAGCCCAGCTCTATGGAGTGTATGGCTTATTGTGGTCGCATGCACAGATACACCAGTCTCAGCTGTGGAACTCTGCAGCTCCTTCAGGGTTACCTTTGGTCTCTGTGCTGCATCTCTGATTAATGCCCTCCTTGCCTGGTCTGTGAGTTTTGGTGGGGGGCCCTCTCTTGGCAGGTTTGTTGTGGTACCATGTTCTTTCCATTTGAAAATGGTGGATTTGATGGTGCTCCGGAGGATCATCAAAGATTAGGATTTTTTTAAATAACCCAACCCTGACTTGTACTTCTCAACAACTTTGTCCCTGACTTGTTTGGAGAGCTCCTTGGTCTTCATGGTGTCATGCCTCTTGCTTAGTGGTGTTGCAGCCTCTGGGGCCTTTTAGAAAAGGTGTGTTTATACTGACAGACCATGTGACACTTAGAGTGCACACAGGTGGACTTCATTTCACTAATTATGTGACTTCTGAAGGTAATTGGTTGCACCAGAACGTTTGAGCCTCATAGCAAAGGGAGTGAACACATATGCACATGCCAATTTTCTGATTTTTATTTTTAAACAATTTTTTTATATATATTTTTCTCATTTCACTTCACCAACTTAGACTATTTTGTGCAGATCCAGCCCATAAAATTCAGATTTAAAAAAAAACATTTAAATTACAGGTTATAATGTAACAGAATAGGTAAAAAGCCAAGGGGTATATATATATGTGTGTGTGTGTGTGTGTAGGGTCTTGAATCAAAGATCCTTATTGTACAAAACTCAAGGAAAAACAAACTATTGAACATACAATGAGCCTTTTGCGTCAAAGGACTTTTTTCTGAACTTAACTTAAAAGTTATTAAAGAAGCACCAAGTGATGAGTAAGCAATCTAATCTCACAGAAAAGTTCCTCTTTCTGTTGTCAGTTCTTGGCCACATTTAATGATTAACCATACCATACTATATAGCAAGGCTGGAAGTCTGGCTTGTGAGATTAATCCTCAAATTTCGTGTTCATACAGTATTATTAATGGCTTTTGGTTTGGTGAATCTATAGAGCATGATTGCCACCCAGTGGCCAGAAGTAGAGTCTCTAGTTCAATCCTCTGTGGAGTTTCACATATTCTCCCTGTTTCCATGTGGGTTTACTCTGTGGTATTCTGTTTCCTCCAAAAATATATAGCCAAATCTCTGTTCAAACCCACACCTCAAAACTATACTGCATGTGGGTTTTGCCACAAAACTGGAAGAACTTTGTTGAATACCTTTATATACTGTAGATTTCCTTTCAGTGGAGCCAAGGGCTTTACAGAGGCCTGACCTTAACCCCACTGAACACCTTTAGGATGAACTATAATGACAGCTGCACAGTAGACCTTCTTGCCCAGCATCAGTGTTCAAGCGCTATGGTAATTAAATAGGCCCATATCATCACTGTGCCATTCCAAAATCTAGAGGTAAGCCTTCCCAGAAGAATGGAGGTTATTACAGCAGCTAAAACGAGACAACTTACTATTACTGCCCCCGTTTTTGAATGAGACTTTAAATATTTATGTCTATGTAGTTCTTGCCATATGGTGTACCTGTCAAAAAATTCCAGTAGGTGGTCTGGTTACAATAGTCCTAGGTGTGAAAGAGTGTGCCAAGGAGTGTGTATGTTGCTATGCACTGGACAGGTGTGTATTATGGTCTCATAATCAGTATTTTTTGGATAGGTTCCGGATGCACCACAGCCATAACAGGGATAAAGTGGTTACTGATGATGAACAAATGAAAATCCTGCCTCTTGCACAATGTCAGCTGGGACTGGCCCCAGCCAACCAAGATTCAATACAATAAATAAGCAGTATAGAAAATGAATGCATGCATGAATGAAGGAATGAATAATGCTTGAGAAATGCAAACATATATGAAAATATTTAGATGTAGACTACCTGATCACACCTGAAGACACCTCGTTGACCTTATTCATACACACACACACACACACACACACACACACACACACACACACACACACACACACACAGCTTCTCAATAGGGACGCTTTATGGGTGGCACAGTGGTGTAATGGTTAGCATTTCCACCTCACAGCAAGAAGTTTCTGGGCCTGAGTTTCTGTGTGGGGTTTGCATGTTCTCCCTGTGCTTGCATGGGTTTCCTCTGGGTACTCCAGTTTTCTACAACAGTCAAAAGACATGCACATTAGGCTAATTGGCTGTTCCAAACTGCCCCTGTATGTGAGTGTGAATGGTTGTGTGTGTTGCTCCTGCTATAGACTGGCAAGCTGTTCATGGTGTACCCCCCTTTCACCCAAAGTCAGCTGAGATAGGCTCCAGCCTCCCCCAACCGTAATATGATTAAGCGGTTCAGCAAATGAAGATGCCCTTATTAAATAATTCAAATGTTTAATATTTTCTTTTTTTTTTTTTGTCTATTATCGTTTAAATTTCTAAATCTTTTAAAAATCATAATTTTTTTAAACCACATTTTTAACGTAATCTCTCATATTTGGACCCCACTGCATGCGAAGAAAAGATAAAAGTCATAATACATGTAAAGGTCATTCACAACACAATATATGCATTTTTTCAGATTAATAACTTATTTACAAAGCACTTTAAAATCTGCTGCACTTACAAAACAAACCTATTGTAAATACACTTTACTTTTAACTATAAATATTAGTATATAAATAAAATATAAATCTTATTCTATATAAATCCTCATAAAATTATGTAAATCCTTTGAGTCATGATTTACCTGTTATAAATTCTGAAAAAGTTAAATGGGGAAGTTTCCCATTCATCAGGAAGTTTAATCACTGGACTTTCCCTGAAGACTTTCCTGAAATGAAAATGCACGTCATCTTTTCGTCACATTGACAGTATTACAATGTTCACCAATATATATTACAAAAAGTAAATTATTAACTACACAAAAAATACAGATAATTCAGATAACTGATAGCTCATCGTTTTAGGTAACTCATGTTCTCATGTTATTAGCATCCATTCTAACTAACCACATTTCTAACTAATAGTTTAAAATTAGTCTAAGCAAAAATCTCACCCATGTTATTCATTCATGGGTACTGGTTTTAACCCATGTGCTTGTCTTATGGTGTGTAAGTTACTATGTGGCTTCCTATTAGTGTTCCATAGTAACGTCATGTCTATTGGCACTTTTTTAACTTAAGTGCTAAAAATCCTGTAACCTTGATTTTGATGTAATAAGGTCACCCATGGCCAAATGGGGTTTTGCTATTTGAAAGTTTGTACATGGTTTCCTCTGTATTCTTCACTGGATCTCCAAAAGTTTGTGACTTTACTCTATCCTTGACCTTTGACCTTGACATTCCAAAATCAAATCATCTCTGGGACCAGACTCTGGGTGAACATCCTTGCTCAAGTGTGGTCAGGATTTTGTTCCCAGACAAACTGACTAACAAACAAACAGAAAAACTAGGGTAATTAAGGCATTGTAAAGTATGTCTTGTGCTTTCACCACTTGGACTGCTTGAAATTATATGGGTGAAAGAACAAGAAAAGAAGACAGACACTTGCAAAGGCAACTTTTGCAACTTTTTAACCCAAACTGAGGTAGTGAGTAGTTTCTCATTTCTAAAAATAAATAAATAAATAAATAAAATTTAAAACTGGAATTGGCTTCACAATTGTAAGAATGCATAAATAAAATCTGGACAGTAGACAGTGGAACTCACAATAATGATTCACAGAGAATGTGTGAGCATTTCCATAGACCCACAATACAATAAAAACTCACAGGATTGGGTCTAAACAGCTTTGCAGCCATAAGAAAACCACTTGTTAATGAGGCTATTCTGAAAAGCTTTGTCGTGGCGAAGTGTCCAGTTCACGACGCTAGAGATTCAAATCCATTTTCAGGTATTTATTTAGCCTTTAGGAAAAGAGAAGAATACAGTCAATCACACAGAAGAAATTGTTTTTGTCTCTCTATAATCAGTATGTACCAACAAGTTTTGAACTTCTCCTTTGTTATTTCATAACCCATATTTAAACCTTTTCCTTTGTTATTTCATACTCAGTATTTTAATTGTTAATTGTTTCTCTGTATACACATAAATAGTATTTCAATTGTTGACTATTTTCTGTATACTCATAATTTGTGCTGTTACTTTTCCTCTGTAATCTCATATTCGGTATATAGTAAAAGAAAGTTTGTCTGTGTAACAAAACAAAAAAACATGCATTGGATGAATCCATTTCATCCTATAGATTGTTATGTGACCAAAAGGTCACAGAGGGGGGAATAATGTAGAAGCAGGACACATGATTGTTGAATTATGATTGTGACTGATAAACTTGTATTATGATTGTTGTATTATGAGTGGTAAAAGTGTATTAATTGTAGTTGAACTGTTAAATGATGATTTATGTGTAATAGCGTGCATGGGCCCTTCACTGAAGCCTCAGACGAGTGAGGGAAACAGGGAAAAGTCCCTTTCCTCATCGACATTCTCCAGCTCCTCTTGGGGATTCCGAGGAGTTCCCAGCCTCTGCATATAATCCATCCAGCAAGTTCTGGGTCTACCTCAGGGCCTCCTCCCACTTGGACGTGTCCAGAATACTTCTAAAGGGGGGTGACCAGGAGGTGTTCTAATCAGATGTCTGAAAGACATCAACTGGCTCCTTTCAATGCAGAGGAGCAGAGGTTCTACCCTGAGTTCCCCCCGGATGCCTGAGCTCCTCAGACATCTTCTAAAGGAAACTCATTCGCTACTCAGGTTATCCCATCAATGCAATTTACTTCTTGCTTGATGGAATGCCCAAATTGCAGAATAAAAATGCTTCGATTCAAATTATGAAAGAGTGGTTGGATCATGAGGAATAATTGAATGAATGCATGAATTGGACACCACAGAGTCCTGATCTTAACTGCTTTTAAAGTATTTCTAATGTGGTGGAGAAGTAAGTTGTCATAATTCCATTGTGCATATGTGCCATAAAAAAAGCTAAAGCTTTTTTATGCAGACAGTGTACACTTCTCATACTGTTTTTTTTTTTTTTAAACCTTATGTTTGTATTAGGTCTATTGATTTTTTCAAAGCATGCTTACACATGAGGTAACAGATCAATGCAAGCAATAAGACCAAAAATGCAGCATGTTTTTGCCCTCAGTGAAGCGTCTGCTATTAAACTCCCAGGTTGGGATGTTAACTCAAGGTTAAAGACTGAAGACAAGTCATGAATAAACTGTGGCACAGGGTGATTACACAGGCCTATGCCCCACATTTTATTCTGACTTTGAGGTTTTCTTTGTTTTGTTGTTGTTGTTGTTGGGTTTTTTTATGTTAACTCAAGATGCTTTTCAGTTGAATTTCACCCCTGTATCATCACATTTAGCACAGGAAGTGCTTGACAAACCAGCTAGAACTCTAGAATCTGGCCACTTTAAACACATTAGCAAAGACATTAAGCAAAGCATAAGACTTTTACTTTCTTTTCTCTGTTAACATTAATGTACCAATGTTGCATTGGGCAAGCGAGGGGTACACTCTGAACAGCTCACCAGGCCATCGCAAAGAAACACACACACAACCATTCACACTCACACTCACCCAGGAGCAATTTGGAACAGCCATTTTGCCTAATGGGTATGTCTTTGGAGTGTAGGAGGAACCCGGAGTACCAGGGGAAACCCACACAAATACAGGGAGAATGTGCAAATTCCACACAGAAATGGCCAATCAAGAATCTAAACCCAGGACCTTCTTGCTGTGAGACAAACATGCTAAACACTATGCCCCTGTGTTGCCCAAGGTCAAATCTAACAAAAGTTAAGCAAATTCCACCATGCTATTTAGTTTGTTTTTATATGGTAGGCAAAGGAGAAGTATCATACTGTATGAACTGGTGGTAAATCCAACAAAAGAGAACACCATAACAAAGTATGCTCATCTTGCTAATTGTCAGCCTGTCTGTATTTGTGGCCCTAGTAAGTATGTGTTTTCTTTCCTTAGTACTTTGATGGTGAAATGTAATAGAGGAAAAGTATATTTTTCACTTGTATGTGTATTTGAGTATGAATATAATTGAAATATAAATCTTCCAATGTAATACTTAAGTACAGTGATTGAATATTGTACATCAGTGCTGTAATATTTTTAGTGCCTGAGGAGTCCCAATGCTGCTCTAAATTTAAAACTCAGTTCTCTAAACCCGAGATCTCCAAAGGGAATAGATGACACAGATGTTTTCCTCAGCACCTGATCTTTCATGCTTGTTTCCATATCACAACTTTGTAAGAAATCACACAAGACAAATAATGAGATCTCTCTCTCTCTCTCTCTCTGTCTCTCTCTCTCTCTCTCTCTCTCTTCTGCTTTGTCAGTTGGTCAAAACCTGCTACCAAACCTTCAAAAAAGACTTCTTCAGTGGATGATTGGATATTTAAAGATGCACTTTATGGCCTGTAACCAAAACCGTGAACGCCTGACCATCACACCCATTTGTAGTTTTTCTCAAACTGTTACCACAGTGGGAGGGAAGAATACACTTGTCTTTATATGTTGTAGCATTACAATTTCACTTCACCAAAAGCAAAGCTCAAAAATGGAACACAATAATGCCCCTGTGCACAAGGCTAGATCCCATGAAGTCATGGTTTGCCAAGGTTGGATTTGAAGAACTCTAGTGTCCCGCAGATACCCTTGACCTCAATTCCATTGAACACGTTTGAAATACCTGACGTTTGAAATGCCTGACCTCATTAACGCTCCTGTAGATAAATGAACCAGTCCCCACAGTCACAATACAAAATCCAGTGGAAAGCCTTTCTCTAAAACTTGGGCTTATTACAACAGCAAAGGAGGAACAACATCAGGAATGAGATGGTGAACAAGCACAGGTGTGATGGATCCCATGGTTTTCTACTAGGACCCACCACTGAAAATTCAGAACCATAAAAGGTTTCCTCCCATAAACCTCAGGGGATCTAGATTAAACTTTAGTTTGCAGGGGGCATAATTTTTTTTTCTTCAAGTTTCTTGGAAGTTTATTTATGGCCAATTTCCATCAACATTAGACAGCTCTTCCTTATCGCATGACAGCTACCAACTAGGGATGACCACATGATGAGGAAAGTAACATCAGCCAACCACATTTTTTCCAGCTGCTGTTCTTGTAACTTCAGGGGCAGTGTAAAATGCTCAGAAGAAAGCACTATCTGCCTACCTCTGTATGCATAAGCTCGTGGACACCAACGGTTGACTAGTTTCTCTGTAATTGAGAATTTATGCCATCTCTCCCAGCCAATTTTGCTTTCTTGGGCTCCGGGCCACAAGGGGTCCATGTCTGTGTTCCCCAGTCCTATGCTCCCCAGGAACCCTAACCCTAATATTCCATAAATTTTTAGTTTGATGAGTATGTTTGATTTTGTTCCATCATACTTCTTTTACAACATGGATACAATTATTGTAGCTTACTTCTATAAAGTACACAATACAATGGAAGATCCATTAATTTAATAAGGACTGGGAAACATAGGGACTGGGGAACATCGGGTCTGGGGAGCAAGGGGCTGATCCCGCCTGTGGCATCATCACTTTTTGAACGCAGCAGAAAGGGGCTTGATGCTGCAGGCAATGAGTTAAAAAAGGCAAGGGGTAGTTGATCATTGAACCCAAGAAGTAAATATTTTTGAATGCCCTTTTAAATCAGAGGCCATAGACACTGTGGTGTGAGTAGTGTGGAGACAGTGATGATGGATTTAGTCATTATTTCAATGGCAGACAGCCTTCTTTTTCTTGTGTTCCTCTCTTTGTTGTCATTATAAAACACACTAGTTCAATGTATTTTACATAATAGCAAACCCTGCAAGGACAGGTGGGCCCAAGTCATAGACCCCTGGTTTTTCCATGGGTTGGACTGAAATGCCCAAAGTTCAACAGCAAAATTACATTAGTGAAACACTCTTCCCGAGGACAAAACAAATTTACATTTTACAAAACAAATGTACAAGATGCAAAACACTTTAACAAACTCTGAGACAAATTTACAAATAGCGTAACACTTATTACAAGTCCTGAAACAAATTTACAAATGACTGAATTCAAACAGAAAGGGAATGTACCAAATACCGGAAGTGATTACATGAGGAGTCACTCAGTTTGTTGCGGCGGGAAGACGGAGTCTGTAGGAATTTTAAATGGATTGTGTTGATCAATTGAACGATGTTTTGTCCATTCTGTGAAATCCACGTCAGCAAATAAAACACGATTTGCAGGATCTGAAGAAAGAAGCAGATGTAGCCTATGTATTTTGACTTGGGTTCATTGTTACAATCAGACTGGAATATGCCTGTGAAAATGTACTTATTAAAATTGTGCTAGGAAATTAATTACTTGTTTTTACGTAAGACAATATGAGGCTAATATATCGCTACTAGAAAGAATATAATATAATTTAAATATAATTTTTTTCTCACCAAACTGACAATGTTAACTGTGAAATAACGCAGCCTACACAACTTGAAAGATCCACAGTCCCCAACATTCAATGTCAACATGTGTCATTTGTTCAAACAGATATCGCGTAAACTTTGGTTTTACTGTTGCAATCAAAGGCTACAGAAATATATGGAACTGCAAAAAATCTGATCACACTATTAAATAAACAGGACAAATAGGAGGCCTTGATAAAGAGGACAAAATAGATTTTGATTTCAAATAGTTTTGGCTAGTGTCACCAGATAACACGGTCACCAGATAACATGGATAACCGTGTTAATTTGTGACAGTGAAAAATAAACGTGAATATTGGCATGCTTTCGGAAGAGAATTTATAACCATAGATTATGCACCATTTTCTCAGTAGAGTGGTGGCATAGATGGATAAGCACATTGGTGATCTTTTTTTAACGCGGAGGCCCCAGTTCGAATCCCGATGTACTTATTGTAATTATCTAGAAGTTTATTCATTTTATTCATATTTTTTGAGACATGACATATGTTTCACTTTATTGTACAGCAAAGTGGAGCACCAGATTTCACTTTGAACGAGAGTAGTTGTCTTGACAAATCTGCAGAAGTCAAACAGAAATAAGGTAAACATCTGTAAGCCAATGTCACCAGTTAACATGAAAACACCAGCATTTGGTTCATTCCCTTTCCGTTAGAATTCAGTCATTTGTAAATTTGTTTCAGAACTTGTAATAAGTTTTACGCTACTTGTAAATTCATGTCAGAGTTCTTTAAAGTGTTTCGTGTCTTGTAAATTTGTTCTCTAAAATGTAAATTTGTTTTGTCCTTGTTAAGAGTGTTTTGCTAATGTAATTTTGTTTTCTTAAAATATAAAAATGTTTTCTAAAATGTAAATTTTTCACGTGTTTTGCTAATGTAATTTTGTTTTCTTAAAATGTAAAAATGCTTTCTAAAATGTAAATTTTTCACGTTCATAAAAGTGTTTCACACTTTGGAATTATGTGTCGCACTTCCCAGCCACCGTAGGGCACTCCTAGAAGGAAACACAGCAGATGTAAGAGTGGGGTGAAGACTGGAGACTATGATTTACACTTTAAGAATATTCCGGCAGCCTTTTCGTCAGATCAAGCTCAGGTGGCCTTCATGATTTCCCATCTATCGGGAAGAGCGGCGGCGTGGGCTACGGCTGAATGGGCTCGAGGTGCGGCGGTGTGCCAAAGCCACCAACAGTTTGCACAAACACTCACCCGCCTGTTTGATCACTCCTCCCCAGCTCGCGAAGCTGGATAACAAGCTTTTAAGCAGGGTCACCCACAGGACGGAAACCCTAACCATGATTATCGGCGAAACCCATACTGAAACCATTTCCTTTCACCTTTTTAGCTGTACACATCATCCATTAATATTAGGGTTTCCGTGGTTGAAAGCCCACAACCCTTACATAATCTGGGAAACGGGGAAGATTAGGAGCTGGGACCCTGCCTGTAGTTTGTCCTGTCTTGTCCCATCCCCTTCTGCTCACAGATCCCCGGGAAAGAAGGCTAACCCGGATACTGCACCGGCTCTTAGCGACTATCCCGATCTGTCGAGAGTCCCGCCATGCTACCACGACCTGAGGGAAGTCTTCAGTAAAACCAAAGCCTTGTCCCTTCCCCCTCATCGGCTTTGGGACTGTGCGATAGACCACTTGCCAAGCGCACCCATTCCCAATGCTAGACTGTATGCCATCTCTGGTCCCGAAAGGAAGGCCATGGATGACTACAGTGAGACCTCGCTGCGGGCCGGTATCATTCGCCCATCCTCTTCGCCGGCAGGAGCGGGCTTCTTCTTTGTGGAAAAAAAGGATGGCTCGCTTCGGCCATGCATTGACTATAGTGCTTTGAACGACATCACCGTAAAGAACCAGTACCCGCTCCCCCTCATTTCCTCCGCCTTCGAGCTGCTCCAGCAGGCCCAAGTCTTCACCAAGTTATACCATCTGGTCAGGATCCGCAAGGGAGACGAGCGGGTTCAACACTCCCACACGCCACTACGAGTACCTCATCATGCCCTTCGGGCTGACCAACGCCCCAGCCGTCTTCCAGGGCTTCATAAACGAAGTCTTACGTGAGTACTTAAATGACTTCATCTTTGTGTACCTGGATGACATACTTATTTTTTCCCCTGATCTAGTCACCCACCAGCGTCACGTCCATCAGGTCTTGAGTCGCCTATGGGAGAACAAGCTGTTCGTGAAGGCGGAGAAATATGAATTCCACGCCTCCTCAGTCTCGTTCCTGGGGTTCATCGTGTCCCCTAACCACATCCAGATGGACCCCAAGAAGGTTAGTGCTGTCTCTAATTGGCCACTTCTCACATCACGGAAGAAAGTGCAGCAATTTCTGGGGTTTGCCAACTTTTACCGGAAGTTCATCCGCAATTTCAGTTCCGTGGCGGCAC
>JBCNYH010000022.1:25280888-25295871 GCA_039654325.1 Tandanus tandanus | reverse complement strand
GAGAGAGAGAGAGAGAGTGTGTGTGTGTGAGAGAGAGAGAGAGAGAGTGTGTGTGTGTGAGAGAGAGAGAGAGAGAGAGTGTGTGTGTGTGAGAAAGAGAGAGAAATTGTGTATGTGTGTTTGAGAGAGCGTGAGAGAGAGAAATTGTGTGTTTGAGAGTGTGTGTGTGTGTGAGAAAGAGAGAAATTGTGTGTGTGTGTGTGTGTGTGAGAGAGAAAGAGAGAGAGAAATTGTGTATGTGTGTTTGAGAGAGTGTGAGAGAGAAATTGTGTGTTTGAGAGAGTGTGTGTGTGTGAGAAAGAGAGAGAGAGAGTGTGTGAATGAGAGGGAGAGAATGTGTGTCTGTGTGTGTGTGAGAAAGAGAGAGTGTGTGTGAATGAGAGTGAGAGAGAGAGTGTGTGTGTGAGAGAGGTAGAGAATGTGCGTCTGTGTGTGTAAGACAGAGACTGAGTATGCGTGTGTGTGTGTGGAGTTGGCTGAGGCCTGGTGTGCACTGCTGGCGTTCTGCTAAATGGAAATTACAGTGCAAGACAAGTTGTAGTTACATGAAGTGATTTGAGATGTGACAGGTTTCAGATGAATAAAGCCTGCTGATGTCTCTGACCTGCAGGCCTGTTCTCAGTGTTGATGCATGTTAGAAGAGGAAGGAAAGGTGCAGGTATTTAAAAAGAAATGTATTTTTTTTACGCAGCAACACTGCAGCTATTTTGGTTTATGATTGACTGTAATAATACACACCAGCCCAGACAGTAACTGCTGAAATGGAGTCGCCCAACGTACTGTTCTCGCTTGGGGGTTACAGCTTTACAGGTTTGTTTGGTGGGAAACAGGTTTTGTGGGGAGATTTGTCTGGTCCCCACAAGGCGACATTAATAATTAAACCAGTGGGAGATTCTTTTAAGGAAAGGGTGGTGTGTTTATATTTTTTATGTATTTACATAATGTATTTACATAATTTACATGTAGCGGTCGAGGATATGCCTTGTTAATATAAAATTTACAAGGATTTAGATTTCTGATATTTGGCTGGTCCATACAAGACTACATTATAAAGTAGGCCAAAGAAAAGTCCTCACAAGGTGAAGGGGCAAGATTGTGCAAGTGTACTATGTTTGGACATTTTTGTATTTTGCTTATGCTGGAAACCCCCCACCCACCCCCACCCCATTGACTGTTTTTGTAATGATATTTGGCTTGTCTCCACAAGGCTGCATAAATAATTATGCCAGTGGAAGAAGGTCCCTGCAAGAATGATGAGGCAAGGTTGTTGAGGGGTGGGGTGTGTTTTTATCTTGGTGGAGAATAGAAACATCTGACAGTGTTTGTTGGGACTTTGGCTGATCCTCAAAAGCCTGCATTTATAATTATTCTAATGGAAGGTCCTCACAAAGATAATGAGGTGTGTGTGAGAGTGTGTATGAGAATTTTTATATCTTGGTTATCTTGGTGGGGCACAAGGATAGGAATACTGTTGGTTTTTAAGGGGAAATTTGGCTGGTCCTCACAAGCCTGCATTAATACATTTGCCAATATAATGTCCTTACAAGTACAGTAAGATGTACGTTTGTGTATGTTGAGGATTTTCTAGCGCACAGTCATGCTAAGGTGTCTGACTGAAACTCAGATACGTTCTGCTCTAGGCTAGATAGATACCAAGTGTGAATCTCTCACAGATGACATGAGCCTTGGTTTAACTGCCAAGTTATTCCTACCATGATTTGGAACCAGGGCTGAAGTGGTTACATCTGTTGTCATGTATCCACATAGATAGCTACAGACGTCTTTTTGTGTATGAGCTGTGCATTTAACCATGCAAAAAAATTTTACCCAAGTAAAAACAGCAGATGAACCAAATGCCATGCCAACACATCTCGCAATATTAGCTTGACTGGTTCTCTCGTCTCGACTTGATTTTTCTGCTTGAATGATGCACAGAAACTCGGCTCATGCTTCTGTCAAGGTCAATACAAAATGTTTTTTAATATGAACCCAAATATAGTCGTGTCTGTTTGAATCTGCTAACGTTTAGGAAATATTTAAATATTTACTTAACACCAGTTTAAGTATATTTATAAGGGATGATGACCGGTTTCTACTAAAAATGGTGGACATCGCCACTTTCGGTTTGCAAATGAGAGAAAAACAACTAAAATCGTCATGTGACAAAATGTCAAACTTACCACCTAATGAATAAATGTTTTATCTAAGGAAAATGATTAAGTTGAATAAATGCTTTTTTGCCGTGGTGTTTTCCGCAGCAGATCAACAGGGAACATGTCAGTTTTATATGAAGGTGTTTTCTTTTTTTTCTACGAGGGACACCAATACCTCAAATGTTCTTTCGAAGTAATTAATGTTTGAAGCCTGTAGCGACATGACAGCTTTCACCAGCTGGAGTAGAAATGAATATTTGGAAGGAGGGAAAAAAAGGAAAAACACCCACGGATAATATCTTTAATGGTTGCTTCACCTAATGTCTCTGGCTGTGTTCCAGACCACATAGCAGTGCATTGAGTAGTATGTCAAAAATGTACATTGCTGTCTGTGTCGATTCATATTTTGATGATATTCACCTTCACTGATGGTTGGGGAGGTGATGTTCTCACCGGCATTTGTTTATTTGTTTGTCTGTTAGCAGGATTACACAAAAAATACTGAACCAGTTTTCACCAAATGATGTGGTATGGGTGCGGGAAGAACACGTTACATTTTTGGAGGGGATACGTACATAGGATTCATATCATTTTTTAATTATAAATGCAGAAATCCTCAAAATGTTCATCCGACGCCCACTGGGGAAGACATTTTTTATAACCTTGCCAAGTTATTGTAATCTGTTTGTACCTGGTGGAGGTACCTTGATGATGCAGTCTGCACAACACAGTATGAGCTCTCCTATTTAGACCTTTGTTAAATAAACTATGTAGTTATGAAATGTATTACTGCTATGTATGTATTTATTTATTTATTATTTTCTTGTTACCATAAGTGATAGGCTACCTGAACAAGGATCTGAGCCCCGGTTAACTCCAGCGATGTCATTATTTTTGGACAGTTTATTGCTCATAAATTCTGTTTAGAATTCCACGATGAAGTCCTAGGTAACATCAGGTTCATGGCAAGCGAATGGCTCTTAAGCTGTTACAGTAGCTTCAAACACAGCTACATTAGGCTGCTCAGTCATTTGGGACTCATAAAACGGGGAGGCAGAGAGCGAGGGAAAGAACAGAAAAGAAAGAAAGCAGGAGACCTGCCTTGACCTGTTCCAGACATGAAGGTTGAAAACTGATGGTTTTCCAGTTAAACTCTAAAGTTAACAGTTCCAGTGCATGTGCATGCATGTTTAAGTTACATGCTGTACCTAGCTGACTGAACAAGTGAAAAAGTGCGCGCGCACACACACACACACACACATACACACATATACTCTTATCCACTCTGGCCTATTTCTACGTGAGTGACACGTTTTCTGACGGGCAGAAACGTAGTGACGTTTCCTGGAACCTGAAATGTGCATGTTTGTGTGTGTGTGTGTGTGTGTGTATGTACACTGATCGGCCTTAACATAGACAGCAGGAAAAATGAGCACGCTCAAGTGACTGGTGAGGACCACAATGTGATGATTAAGAGCCTGGGTCTATTGGGCGTTCCCAGCATGCAGTGGTAAGTATGCATGAAAGGTGGGCCAATGAAGAACAAAAGTGTCATGGGTGCCCAAGGCTCACTGATAAGCGTGGGGTGTGAAGGCTAATACTTCTGATCTGGTGTGTGTGTGTGTAATCAGCATAAATGATTAGTTTATTGTTGAAGGACAACACTGTGCCTTTTCATTTTATTGCTGTCTTGTATAGTTGTACTGTTGCTGGATATCTATCAGATATGTTTGTTCCTGTTATCTCTTGTGTTATAGCAACTGTAAACGGTCATAAACCTCATTTTCTCTTAAAGGTGGTCAATAAAAAAACCCTCTGAGGTAACAAAGTGTAAACTCTTCACTCATGTGGTTCAAAACTTAAAGGAGAAGTTTTCTGTTTGACTGTTGCTGTAGCTCTGACACTGGAAGCACTTTGTCATCCGTATGTTCTTACATTTAGATCGTCAACCCTCAAAGTCTCATCAGCCATGCCATTCAAATAACACCGAAATCTGCACTACTGTCGAGATGGCTGCTGTAGAACACTAATCAACACCATCTGACCAATCAGAGTCAAGAATTTTATATAAAGCCTATCAATGCATGATGAAAAAGATGTATTTTTTTTTAATTATTAAAAAAATTCATTTTGGTCAAAAAAACAACATACATTTACTGCATTTCTCAAATGTTTTGTATCTAGGGACTGTAAAAGGAACTCCTCAGTATAGATTTCTGTTCTAAGTGATATATCTAAAATAATGTTATAAACGCTGTCTGTTTATTAGAGTCATTGATGTTTTTAATTCCAGAAGGTTTTGAACCTATTCGGTCTAAGTTGACATTAATTCTAGGTCATCTCTAGATAATTTTTATACACAGCTGATAACCATAAGAACTCAATAATAAATAGAAATTCAGTATTACTGCTCACGGGTTGTGATTTTTTTACAGGCTGGAACACGTCAGGGGCGGTACGGTGGCATAGTGGTTAGCATGCCAGCCCCACAGCAGGAAGGTCCTGGATTTGAGCCCTGGGCTTGGCGAGGGTGTCTCTGTATGGCTCTTTGATTGTGATCCTGCAGGTTTCACTCTGTTTTTCGCTCTGTACACTAAGCTCACGCTAAGCTATCAGTTCTGATTGAACCTCCGTTTTAACCATTAATTAGAAAACCAGCTGGAGCATATATTTCAGAGTGTGTATTTAAGAGCTCTGCTGTAGCGAGATCAGACGTGTCTGCCAGTGTTCTGATCGCTACTTTAATGTAGTTATCATCTCTCTGTCTGTTCATCGTCATTGCCTAGAAAGCTCTTATCATTGATCTGCGTCAACACTGCTACTGTCATAATCTCACACCGAGGTCAAATTTCTCTCCCTGAACAATGATTATTCTTGGTTCCTTGACCTTTGTGTGCTCGAAGAGGATGTGTGTGACGAGGTGTGCACACCAGTGAGGGTATGTGAGGTGAAGAATGCTTCAAGGTTTGTGCTGCTTTTTCCTTGTTTTTCCACCAAGCAACCGATCCGTGTCTGCTTCATACACACCGCTGTATGTTCTCCCTCTGTGCCTGTTTCAGAGCAGCCGAGGTACTGATTACTTTTCCACACAGCATCGGCTTTCAGCTTGCCCCATGTGCGGGTTGCCTGGCTAAAGTGCGTAAAGGAGAAGACATGGGGATGAACAAATGTATATGAAGATTCATCCACAAACACAGTGATTTAATCAGGCTTTCTGAGGTGCTTTTTTAGTTACGCGCTGGTCCAGACTTGTCTTACTGAGTGAGGTTTCGTATATGTTTGTCTCCGTCGGTGGGGCGCTATTGCATTTCACTCGTGAGGGATATCGGATCAGCGCTGAGGAATGGAATTCCACCTGGGAGTGCTTGCTAATGAAGTTCTGTCTGATCATGGTGTCCCTTAAAAGAAGCTACCCTCTGCATAGTACGCATACATAGACAGTGAGTAGTTTTTGTTATTTTAACGATTATGGATAGCTCGAATAATGTTAGTGTAAATACAAAGGAAAACAAACCTTTTTTTTTAAATTTATACACCCCACCGATATTCTCCCCTAATTTTTGTCGTATCCAATTCCCTCCTTTCAAGTATTTCCTTCCCTATCACATGACCACCACCAACCAGGGAGGGATGTACCCTCCGTGACATGCAGTGCTACCACCCGCCTCTTTTCAAACTGCTGCACATGTGTTTTTGGGGCGGTCTAACACACTCAGACGGCTATCTGTCCCCTCGTACGAATGAGCTCACAGACGCCCATGACTGACTAGTGATTGCTGTGAGTGACAGGGAAGTGAGTGTATACCATTCCTCCCTCCCGTGAGAGCTCGGCCAATTAGCTCCCATGGACCCCTGGTCACGGATGGGTGTGGCATCAATTACACACTTCTAACGCACCACATATTATGCCTCTTAGTTAGTTCTAATTGTAGTTATTATCTGTTTTCTATATTATTTAATTTGCAGCAATAATGTTTTAAAGTGCAGTCATCAATTCTAATCCAGTATACACAGTTCTTCACAGGCTGCTAGCTGTCTGGGTTTTTTTGTGTGTGTGTGTGCACTTAAAATAGGACTTTATTTAAAGACTGGACCCGAACAAAGTGGCACAGTGTGAGCCATACAACACTATTCCAACCAATCAGCAACAGGAGCTGCTGGAGGGCAGATAAAGGTGTTGTTGTTGGTGTCATTGCCTTGGCAGTGTGGATCCAATAATTGGGGTGGAGCTTCTAAAGGAGCATTAAAAGAAGTGGTGTAAGTGTTCAAATTTCTCCCGAACCAATTACTTATCCTTTAAGTAAAGAATCAAACGCTGTTACCATCCCAAAGGTGATTATTTTCAAATAGTTCCAAAACGTGTCCTAAAGTTTTAGTACACAGTACACAGGAATGACACAACCTGATTGGCTCTATCTTAATATTAGACATTATCCAAAGTAAATAAAGCTTGAACCAAAATGGCTGACTCACGGTTTGTTATGGTCACTTGGAGCAGGTGGCAGTGTTATTGTCATGTTTTAAAATGGAAAACGTTGTTTTGTTTTTCCTGTGACATAGCACATATTAAACTTCTGAACATGTTTAAACACACACTTTTTTTCTGCTGTGCAAAGCTGTGTGCGAAGCTCACCTGCCTGTCATGGATAAAATATGTAAGTATAAACAAAACTCTCATTTTAGTTCGATTTTCTTAATTTTTAGTAGTTCTTTATTTTATAGTATATATTAAAAAGACACCACAATGTTTATGCACCTGCACACAGAGCTCAGTTCTGTCCCATGATTAAACAATGTGAGAAACGATCCCTATAAAATCTCGCTTTTGTATATTTTTTTGCTTATGTTCCCGTAAAGTATACAATAAAGCAATTATTCATCTCCGGCTTGGCGGATGTCGCATAACTGAAAAGTGCCTTCGGCATTCTGCCTTGGGGACTATTCAGTGGCATCCCTCTTGTCTTCTGGATATAATTGCTAATTGCTCATTTTGCACCACAGCAATTTACGAATTGGAAACATCATAATATTAGAAGAAAAGCATTAATATACACCTGTACATAGTTACGATGTATTTAAACTAATATGCTTTGCTCAGTATGTTTCTGATTTTCCGGATTTAATTCTGAGCTTCAGATTCCAGTTAATTCCTGCAAACGATGTTTGAGAAGATTATGCATAGCCCTTTTAATTTCCTTAACAGCGCACACTTGCGTTTTAACAGCTAGCATTTGGTGGTTGGGGTGGTACTTAGGAGGGGTTAGTCAGTTATTCAGAGCTTGACACTTGCTATTAACATGCATCTCAGATGATACAAAAGAGATAGCAGTTCACATCTTGAGTGTGTCTTCAGTGACCAGTTGCATTGCTTTACATGATTAGAAGGGCAGAAATAACCAAAACTGACCCAGTTTCACTTCAGACCTGGCCTACTACCAAAACTTAAATGAAGCATAAGCCTTTCATTATGAAAATATCAGATACTCAGATTGCCGACATGCTGACAAACACTAAATGTAAACTAATTTATTTCTGCATGTCAAGAACTTCTGTTAAAGCTTGTCAAATATCAAGAGTGAACTCGGCGTGTTGTTGGAGACGGACGGATTGCAGTAGTTGATCCCCAGGTGATGTTTTTCCTGCACTAGTCTTTCCAGGTTTGTTTAAGCCTCAGTCTCACTTAGCCAGAATTACTTCACAGTAATTATTTTTTGCTTTCCTGGGGTCAACTAGCATGATTCCAAAAGTGTTCCAGGCACTTCATCGGAATATTCGAGAACTGGGGAGCCACCTTGAGAATGAGGAAAGTGTGACTTTGATTTGTGAAAAATGTGATCATGTTGAAATATGCTGTGGCTGAAGCACTTGATCAGTTCAAGCGTGTTGGTCAACCAGCTACTGCTCCGCCCACATTTGCAGCAGACCGCCTCCAAAATCTGCCGAAATAACTACAAGTATTCCCTCTTCTGTGGGACTGCAAGCTTTCCACTGAGAAGTTCATTACTAATATAAGTTTTCACGAATCAACCAGCTCTGTGAGACCTTAGCATAAGCCAATGCAAACTGTGGCTCAGATTCCTCTTTTTTAATTTTTTATTTTTTCCCCGCCTGTAGTTTCTATGTACCTTTTCTATATACCTTCTGCTGTACTTTTCTGCTCACCATGGATGTAGAGTGTTCGAGTTACTCGAGACCATTCTCCTCTGATAATCTCATCAGCAAATAAGACAGAACAGTCCACAGAACAGTCCCTGTTGGATGATTTTTGTTTTTCGCACCATGTTCTGTAGAGGTTGTTGTGCAGCAAAATTCGAGTAGATTAGCAGCTTCTTAAAATCTATCATGCAGTGGTAAAAATCATTGTGACCATTTTTATTCTACATTAAAGGCATAAAAGACATATAGGTAATGTACACCTGAGGAAGGATCATTTTCAGCTTCTCAAAGTGGGGGGGGGGGGGGAGGACAATGGGGGGAAGGGGAGTTTTACGTTCCCCAAAAAAACCCCCCCCCCCCCCCCCCCCCCCAAAAAAAACCCCCGCATATTTTCCCGAGGTTGGTTTTTTTTTTTTTTTTTATCCCACTAAACAACACTCCCAGTAGACCACCATGTTTGTTGTTTTTGGCAGGCAATGTTAAGTCGTCTTAGCAAAATATCTCTTCTGTGTGAAGATGCTGCACTGAACAGGGGGCAGCGAGAGAGAGAGCGAACGTTTGTGCGTGCATGCCAGAGTGCGAAAGCAAGAGAGAGCAAGAAAGGGCTTTTGTGCCTGGGGAAGCCTCACGCCTTTACTGCTTCGGCCTGGAGATCTGGTGAAACCCCTAGTATGATCAAACCCTGATATAACCTGTCCCAGGACCCACAGCAGTGGCCATTTATTAGAAGAGTGGTGTCTGGACTCGTGCAGCTTGAAAAAGTGTGCATGTTTTTTATGTTTTAATGTACTGCAATGTTTTTGCTCCTTCGCATCTCATTGCCATTTGCTGAGTTGTGATACAGTGCTCATTATTGCCTTTAACGTGGATGTGTAATATTGGTATGTGTGCCCTCAGGAGTGCACTTCTTTCAAATGGTGCACCATTTGGGACACAGCCTGAAAGTTCTTTGCAGTGATAATTGCACAAACTAGATTTTCCATTGGAGTATATTTGCTTTGCTCTTTGCTTTTGCTTTTATTAAAAGGCTCATTGAAATAAAGTACATAGCTACACTTGCTTTTCCTCGTATTATGAGAGAGAGATAGAGAGAGAGAGAGAGAGAGCGAGAGAGAGAGCGAGCTTTTAGCTCATTGCTTTCCATCTATGAGACAGCACGCATCGTTCCTGGTCTCTGGTGTTGGCAAAACACAGAAATAATGAAGTTGACACTGTAATAAATCATCTGATGATAAAGAATGGAAACAAATGGTATGTTCCAGATATATTTTTTTCTCTGTGGGTCAGGTGACAACGTTGAACCCAATTAATGTCACAGCCAGGCCTGTCCAGTATTTCTTTTGATGTTTTGGCAGAAATCATTTATATAAATATATAGGTTGCTTAATGGTTGTTGAGTGGAAATCAGTCCAAAGCCCATGTTGTTATATGTTCCTGGAGGTGACGAAGAAGTTAACACAGAAGTGTTGTGCATTAAATGTACTGGATATATACACACCATGCGTTCATGTAAACAAGCAGATGCCTGAGTGATGTATATAAATGTAATGTTTTTATGCGCATTATGTGCAGATGGGCCTAGTTTTATTTTATTCAGAAGTTCACTAGTTTATATCGGATTTGTTTAATATCTGTATACTGTTATTATTGCCATTACCTTGCCATATTGGAACTGATGTGTCCCTATTCTCACAATTTCGCACTCTTGCGAGAGTGAAACCAACTACAAATGGAGACCTTTTTAAACAGGCTAATGCAAACTATCGAACATATTTTAGCGGATTGCAACTTTGTAGACGTAATTAAAAACCATGTGATGATGAAACTATCCATATTTTCAGTGTGAAATAAGAGTTTGGGAGCATTTCTTTTCGTTTTCCCTTAAGAAGCACTGGTACTGGTAATCCTCTTAAGTGTCATAAATAAAGACCAGATAAACTCATGCAAACATGTATGTTAATGTACATATTGAATTAATATAGTGCATGCAAACTGTCCAAATCTCCATGCCATGGAAAATGCAGTTTGTTTATTAGACACAACATGGCAGTAACTTGATCCTAGATAAAAACTGCAGACTGGGCAACACCGGTGATTACACCATCTTTTGTATTTTGATGTTTGGATGCATCTCTGTTCAGACTTGTAGAAATGTATTATGGCCATGTGCATCCTAGACCATGTTCACATATCCAGGTGATCACATGACAACTTGAGCGTGTCCCATGTTCAGCCTAGTCCTTTTATTGAAGCTGTACTTGAGTGGATTTAAGAAATCACAGTGGCTTTGGTTTCTGTTAACCGTGATCTGTTTCAAGTTCCAGTGCTAAATTGATTTTCATGTTATTTACAAACCTTAAAACTGAAACGGCTTGAGACTAAATCTGAGACGTTACAGCTGAGCAGCGTGATAGACAGATGTTTTCAAAGTGGTTCTAAGATGCACCACATCTCTGCAGCTGTGCTGCTGACGCACCTGAACAAGCTCCTGCATGCTTACCAGAAATCGCTCACGCATGTGTCGGGGACGATCATTAGCTGTTGTTTGGTTCACATCAGGAGCTCTCACTCAGGCCAAACTGTCATACTGAGCATCATCAAAAAAGCAGCGAGAAACACACACACACACACCCTCCCCTCTTTCATACCAGGAAATAACGCAATGGGAGAACATAGACTTATGACACTGTGTCAACTTTTAAGTTCTTGAGAAAATAGCTAATACAGTATATATCAGCTCCACCCTTACTCTCTTAACTTCTAGAAACCTGTTTGTCATTTGGGACTTCTAGTTCTTCCCATAAAATGAAGGAAGTGAAACAGGTGATATCTCGTGTGTCATCTGTATCGGTCTCTGTTTGTAAGGGTTGAGTTGTAAGGATCAGCAGCAGTCGCCTGCGTTTACACTGTAATGCAATAACAGCTATGTATCCGGGACAGAGCACAGACACACATAACCTCTATATATACTGTATATGCTTGTTTGTATGGTGTAAGTGTCTGTAGGGATGGGCAAAATGTCTGGAAAAAGATAAAATAAATTAATCATGATCCCAACACCAAATTTATCAAAAAGACATTTTTTCACTGTGAGCATCGATAATGGGCAGCACTTTGGTTAGCAAAAGAAAAGTCGCTGTATCATTCCAAATGTTGTTGCTTTTTATGGAATAAGCCTAGAATGAAGGAACAGCTGGCTGGCTAGCATTGATGATTAGCTTAGCACAAATCACAGCTTCTGTTTTTTTTCCTGTAGTGATGTATTTTTTTCTTTCACCCTCATATTTTTTCACACGCTTTCAATAGTACCCTCTTCCTCCTAATATAACATGAAACATTGAACAAAGTCAATTCCCGAACCAATCCCAGGAACACTGAGCCCTGGATGGACTCCAAAATAGCAATTTAGCATACACAGTATGATTTTAGGAGGTTGAAGAACATTGGGGAACCCAAAGGAAACCCATATGTGCAGGGGGGAACAAGTTGACACTGTCACCTAAGCTCAAGATCAAATCACGGACCCTGTAACTGTTAGGCTGCAAACCTGAAAACTTGGCCACCACGATACACTGTACAAGTATTCTCACAAGCCTGTATCCAATTCCCACCTGTCAAGTATTGCCCCTATCACATACGACAAACACCAACCAGTAAATGTGCTTGCAGACGCCCATGATTGCCTGGTGATTGCTGTGAGTGACAGGGAGGCAAGCGTATGCCATCTCTCCCTCCCGTGAGCTCGGTAAATTAGCCCCCTTGGACTCCCGGTCCCAGATGGCTGCGGTATCAACCCGGGTTCAGACCTGTGAAGAATCTTGTCACCTCACAAATGCGCTTCTGGAAGAATGGTCAAAAATTCCCATAAACACACTCCCAAACCTTGTGGAAAGCTTGCCCAGAAGAGTGGAAGCTGTTGTAGCTGTAAAGGGTGGGCCGACATCACATTAAACGCTATGGATTGAGAATGGGATGTCACTTAAGTTCATATGCGTGTGAAGGCAGATGAGTGAACACATTTTTTGAAAATATAGTGTACTAATGAAGTACTTTTCAGTGAAACATGTATTAGAACAATAACTTGGGGAAAGTATGAACATTTCACATCATGGAGCTAATTTTTGCTTCTGTCATGAGCGCCAAGAAGTATGTGTCTGAGGGTAGAGGAATGTTTGTTGGTGTCTGATAGCCGATGTTTGCCCTGCAGGTGTAAAGTGTAAGTGTTGGAGTGTGATACCCTTTCACTTTTTGCTCACTGACATGCTGTTTGTATGTACATGGAAGGAAGGAACATTATCCCTGAATGTATAGTGAAATCTGTGAAATGTTTCAGGGTGGACTGTAATATTTTGGAATTTTGGCCTCACTGCTTGAAAAATGCTATTCAAAGATACATGAAGAAATTAAAATGAATAAATAATAATAAACTTTCAAAACACTGGAAAATGATGCAATATCCCAACCAGGATCATTCAGATGACACTAAATTAGCAATTTAATTTTATATGTAAACAGTAAAAAAAATAAATAAAAACAACTAATTCTCTACGACTTCAAACTTATAAAATATATCACTCAGGTTTGTGTACTCCCTCACACTAGTGCTCTTCCTCTCACCTGACTGGTTATTGGCTCTTGAATACCACTATGTAGAACTCCTTTCATGCCTAAAGCAGGGCATGATGGTGCTTGATAGACATTTTTCTTAATTGTGTTTTGTGCTGTACACCTACAGTCAGAGCTTCTACATTTTATTCCATTACTGTGATTAATAATAGAGCTCATCATCGAAGCCCCATAGGCATGGAACATGACCTCGATGGCTGTTTTGTGTCGGTGCCCCATCAATGCAATAACAAAAGTGGAAGAAAGCACAAGCCTGAATTGACAGGGACAAAATAAATATGGAGGTTTCTCACCACGTTTCCAGTCCATGGTTAGTGCAAAAATATACCACGTTTCTTGAGATGATGAAGAACTGAGCAGAATGCACACATTCACACTTTATGTAGTGTAGAGATGTTATGTTTTCTATATTAACCATTGAACACAATTTTAAAGGTTTTTATTTTGGGTTTCAGACTACAGAGGGGCATGCTGGGAATATGGACATTTGAGAACTGACGGTGTTTTTATGTGATTATGTAATCAGTCCTTTGTGAACGCCATCAAACCCAGTGTAAAATCCATGCTTGGCATTGATGCAGGAAAACCCTCTCATTCAGTGTTCATTACCTATCTAGAAAATTTTCAACAAAAATAAATATTAATGATAAACCTAGGAAGCTGCCTCTGTTGAGCTAATTTAAACTACTGAACTTCTACATATTCAAGTGGTTTATTAATGGTGGTTATGCCTACACCTAAATCTTTACCGCTGACCCAAATTAAACTGTATTTTGTGGAAATTTAAATTTTCTTTTGCAATGTTTTTGTTTGACCAACTAGTTCTTCCCACAACCTTTAAACTGTCAGATGTTCTTGTCCATAACCAGGACATTTGGCTCCTATGTAGATATAAACACACACATCAAAGAACAACTGAAATCCCAAAAGCAAAGTGTTGTTACACAGGACATTATGGTCTTGCTGACATTATCTCCTCCCATGACCTGCGAGTGCTTTGCAAAAATACTCAGAGCAGCTTGGAGTCCATCGGGTTTGAATTTACAAGTTATTTCTCCCTTATCACACGCTCACATACAGACACACACGGAGGCGCGCACACACACACAGACGTATGAATGCAGAGTGTGATAGTACTAGGACACTGGAGTCTAATCAGTTCCTCCCCATGCTGCTAGAACGGTTTACTTGAGGCAGCCGTATCTAATACTGCTTTAAAAAGTCCGTTTCTAATTACAGTCCATGGTTTTCAGAAAAGGCTACACTAGCAGTGGGGGCATATTTTGTTGGAATAAGTTCAACACAGGTGATTAGCAGTCCTGGAGATTGTCATTCTGTCCAGTTGTGTTCTAAACCAAACTTTCGAATACCTAATCCAGATAATCAAGGCCCTCTTTGGGGGAAAAAATCAAGTTGGAACCAAACTGTGGAGGAAGGTAGAAATCCAGGAAGAGAGTTTCTGACCACAGCTTCAGTCAGAAACTATTACAGCTAGACCACGACTAAATTTGGCACATATTAGAAAATACACTGCAACAACTGCAGTCCCTAGGTCTATGGACTGTGCCGGATTATTTTCTGGGAAGCTCAAATTAGCCATGCATGTGGTGGGGGGTTTTTTTGTGGGGGGGGTTCCCCCTTCTTTTTTCCTTCTTTTTTCCTTCTTTTTTCAGAGAAAATGGAAAGTCTCAGTATGTGAAGTTTCAAAGTAGCAAAACAGTCCTCGGGCTCTTTTAGTCCAGCCCCATTGATGAGATGGTCCGTGAAGCTCAGATCAGTCCATGGAGCTTAAAGGTGGAAAACCTGCATGTGTCTGCTGTTGTGTTCTGCTGTAGGGCGGGCACATCCACAGCTGGAGCGAGAATGTTAAACTCTTAAACATGTTTAACACACAGCCCAGTGCCAGGAGAAACATGTAAGGGGGGGGGGGGGTCTTTTTTTTTTTTTTTTTTTTTTCCACCCCCTCCCCCCCCGCTTTTTTTTCCTTCCCTGCCTTTCCGAGTTCATTCTTCTCCTTTTTTTTCTTTCCGGACAAACCCCTCTTCCCC
>JBCNYH010000022.1:25266745-25278420 GCA_039654325.1 Tandanus tandanus | reverse complement strand
CTTCAGCGAAGACGGCGCTGGCTGTATTTCTTTTTCCTCATCCATGTCAAAGCTAGGCTAAAAGCTAGTTCTGGAGCTGCCGCTCACTGGAACAATTCACAACGGAGGCCGTGTCTGGGCAAACGGTACGCGTTGTGAGTAAGATTGGAAATGTTCAAAAAAACTTGTTTTTAAACGTCGATTCTTGAAAATTTGGATTGATTCAGAATGCTAATAAATAAGAATCTCGATTCAGACGTGAATCGATTTTTTTCCGGCACCCCTAGTAAAGAGTATTCGCTGCTTTGACCCGGCATTATATTAGCTCAGGCGGTTAGGAGATGCGCAGGTGCTAATTTAATAGATAAATATGTCGTATTTAATAGATTTTTTTTTAAGGTTTGTTTGTTTTTACTTTCCTGCACTTGATCATTTGAGGTACATCCAGGCTCCGTCCTTGGACCAATAACTATGGTCACGGATATTGTCAGCTTGGATGATTGTAGCCAACAAAGTCTCAGACAATCTGCGACCATAGTTGCCACCTATAAAGAAGACAGTCAAAAATGGTTGCCAACCACTGCCAATCATGGCAGATCATCACTGACAGTTGCCAACTTAAAAAATTATGAGCAGTTGCCAAGGAATCACCCAATTGAGATCGAGTCTTTAGTGCAAAAAATTGGCATGAAAGGCTTCAGTTTTGCTGGGGAACCTAAAGATTGGACTTTGGAGCAATGGGAATAGGTCATGTGTTTCTGATGAGATTTACCCCATACCAAAGTAGTGGGTGTGTCCGTGTAAGAAGGAAAACGATGTACCCATCTTCATAGTGGCCACTGTACATCCCTCTGGAGGCAGTGTTATGAACTGGAGCTGCTTCAGATGGTCAGGTTGAGGCTCAGCAACATCATGTGGCAATAAAATAGTCAGTTGATGACCTGAATGTACTGATTGACATGTCACTGATATATCACGAGCACCTTTTAAATCCTCTTCTGTTGTATCATTTCCAACTGAATGCAGACTTTCCTATTTAAATGAATGAAACTTTGTTGAGAAAGGGTTTGATAGAGACTAGAGTATCACTTGGTGTCCTAAAAATGCTAACCATTTAATGCTCACAGGAGCACTAATCCTCAGGGGAGACGAAACTATGCAAGGGCAGTTACTAAACCTTACATAATCTGTTTATTTCATCGCTAGCCCATTTCTAGCAGCTCCTTTGTCTGTGTAATCTTATCCACAATATATTCAGCAGGATAGAAACGTGAAAGTCGAAAGTGAGACGAATGCTCCACTTGCCAGTGCGGGAATGGGCTTTCTGCGCCCTGATAATAGCAGAAATACTTTGGAGCTTGATAAGCAACAGATACACTTCAAGGACTATGATTATCCACAGGAAATGATTCTGTGTCTATGTGCATGTCTTTAAGAGTCTCTCTCTCTCTCTCTCGCCTTCCCCTCAACTCTAGAGCATGTCCAATCTGCTGTCAGAAATACGGGAGACCTGCCATAAAAGCAAACAGAGGGAAAAATGCCCTCTTGGTGATGTCACGGCTGTCGTGACTGTGGCTTATGGAGTCAGTCTAGGCCTCAAGTCTGTTGAGAGGAGGGTGTACTTATATTTCCTTGGCTTCTATTAGTAGTTGTTCTGTGTTTTCTGTGGCCTTACTTGGGGTTCTTGGGTATTTCTACGAACGAGGAGGAGTGGTGATTATTAAATAGGGTAGTTTTTTTTGGCAAGGGTTATTTATCTCATGAAAGAAAGAGAAACAAGAACCTAAAAAGAGCAAGCTGGAATGAGGACATTGCCCAGGCACCTGAATCAACATCACCAACCTGGCTTTTATAAATCCACTTCCTTAGTTAGCCAACCTCATATTCAGTGTAGCTCGAAGGCAGAGCGCCACACAAACACTTATGGAAACAGGATATGGAGTCGGATCAGTGCCTACCAAAGCTCCACACAAAAGCATGTCGCTGCTCTGTACTTCCAGCTGATTCTGCTCATGGCTACCACACTGTAATACAGAGATATTCACCATACACACAGTCCTCTGGGAGTTTCACATGATCTGCTTATGGTAGAAGATTGATGGGAATGTGTGGACGCATTTCATTCACCATACGAGTCATAGCCCTAATGGCTGTAATGTTTGATATAGATTAAATCTGTTTACTTCTGCATCATAGTACAAAACATTTTATTTCCATGCATTAGTTTTTTATAAAGTTATAAGTACATATTTATAAATAAATTTACTAAAGCATAAAACTTTACCACGATGTCCTGACCTTAAACCTACTGAAAGTCTTTGGGATGTGCAGGAGAAGACTTGATGTAGTAGCTCAATTCCCCATTTGAGGTAATGCAGGGCATAATTCGTTTGTGCATGGATCTGACGAGCCCCCGTATGTTGTGCTGTGGGATGTTTCTCTACTCCTTCTGTGGTGCCACGTTCAGTTCCTGCCTGTTCTGTGGTGCTGATACTCGGCGTCCAAGCTGATCCCACAAGTGTTTGATGGGTGACAAATCAGGTGAATACACAGCCCAGGGAAGGATATTAAATGTTTGCTGCTGCAGGTATTCGATCATTGATCATCATGTGACAGTCGAGGAATGGTCAAGATTCCACTCAGAATGCTATTCATTTTTGCTGAGCTTAATGTAGGCAAGATGACCACTCGTTAAATGCACCCATTCCTGATTATTGAGACCCCAAACAAACTTGGAGCTGTAAAAGAGTCTCAAGCTCAGTGACGGTGAGTGCTGCTACTGGAAATGAGTCATTGAGGTGTTTAGGGTCACTGAAGTACCAGTACTCATGCTCAGATAGGATGGTCCCAAAAATATTACAAATTAAACTGTGTTACGTTTTCATTGGCGGTGATTATATTTAAAACGACCACGTATAACATCAGCAGTTCCTTCCGGCAACATCAGTCTTTGCCCGATTTTAAAGTTTGAAGGCATGCTCAGAGACATGTTGCCTTTCTCGTTGGCTGTTCCAGCCTAGTAGTGATGCGAACTTGTTGTATGTCTTGGGCTATGTCACTGCCCCTGTGTAGCATAACACATTATTGGCCAGTGCTGAGCTGCACGAACAACAAGCGCAGAAATTGCGGAAAACATTTCTTTTGTGTTCCTAAACCAGCTGATGACAAGAAAGCTGAGTTGGTAAAACGTTAGCTGCATGAGGCATTTTGGATTTACCGTCATGCACTCTCTGGCAGCATTCTCGTCCTCAGAGACACTAAAATGTAAGTTTCACTCCACAAGAGACGCTAACCCCGCCCAATGCATTGACGTCACTTCCAGGGAAAAACTGCTAACCCCCGTAGTTTTGTACGTTTCATGGCTATTTAAGTTAAAATAAGCATCTGTATTGCTTAAACGTATTACACACGCACAAGTTATGCTGTAAGGATGACCAATACCGGTGCTCTAAGTTTTTGATGCCATGTTGATAACATGCTGTAATAAAAATTAATTTTTTTGGCTGAGAAATGTATAACCACATTTCCGGCTTTACTGTAGAAATAAATGCCAAAGAGACATTATTTCTTTATAACAGACAGTGACATGCTGGCATTGACCAATCAGAATCGAGTACTCAAATTAGTCATTTAATAGCATACAGTGAATCCACATCACCTGTCTGTCTGATCCATATCAGCTCGTCTTTATGTGCTCTTTCTTGTATTCTCTTTCAGGACAATAGTTTTGTCACTTTCTAAGCCCCTCCCACTTCCTTCCTCTTGTCTATGAATGTTAGATTGTTGGTGGAAAGTACTTTTCATTGTAAAAACTTTCCGGGTCTTGACATTGGCTGCTTCCACTTCCTCTCCAGTCAGGTATGTTATGGCTTCTATTCATCGTATTCTTTTCACTGAGCCTCTTCATGATATTTTTGCCTCATGATATTTTTGTTTCCTTATACATTTCATTATAACTGTGCCAAATTCTAATCCATTTGTGCCTGGTGGAGGTGGCTTGCACTCTGAATGCCCCTCTAGTTTGTGGAGAGACACTTCTCCACAAGTTAGTGTACACATGGTTAAAAATAAATGCTAAACCTATATCGTAGGCAAGACTTCATCATTTTTATGTTGAAACTCGCAAGACAAGGCTCCAACAGGTTTGCAGAAATGTTGATTGTATAACACCAAACCGTAATATCATCACGATATCTCAATAACTGTCTCTGTTCTGACAGTTAACTCTCAACACATACCTTAGCACTTTAATAACAGGTTGCTGCCGGATCGCTCCTTTATTCACTGTCTTCATCTTTTCTGGAATTCTTGGCGAGAAGATAGATTTAGGTTTTCAAATGGTGGGTTACGAGCCAAGAACATATGAAAGGTTTTTGTCAACAAGATGCCACACAGAGCACCAGAGTTTTGAAAGAGGATGAAAGTACTAGAAATACTAAACCAAAGCAGCTCCAATAACAGAAACAAACTAAAAAAAGTTACTTGAAGAATGTGGTCAGGGAGCACTCGTAAGAGCGTGTAAAATTGTTTTTCAGCTAAACAACATGCCGCCGGTGTCTTAGAACTAGACCAGCTGACAAGCTGAAGAAAATATTTTCAGGTTTTCATTTTAAAGCTTACAGATTTACAGGCAGAGAAACAAATGAGTGAGAGACTTGTGAATCAGGAACAATTAAAGTTCTTTATAACTTACCATAGCACTTACAGAGAGAGAACAGCTGGAAACAGAAAAATCCGTAACATCCGCTGAACTGACAAGGTCTATCGGGTAACCAAGCAATGGAGGATGACTGGAATAGATCAGTGGTGTATGGATTTCTGCTTCAATTCTGGTGAATGCATTTATTATAATCATGGATCATTTCCCTTGAACTGCCAAAAGTTTACATTTTTTACCCTAAAAGGAGAAGCTGGAAAAGCTACAGGGATTGACTATTGCTTTACTTAAAAAATGACTTAAATAACTGGATCATAGTGTCATCACTCTGCACTGATTTTAAGATATGCTCAGATACATTAACCAACAGAATAAAAACATGTATACATTGTGTGTATAATTTAATTGTATCCAAAAACAGACTGTTTAAATAATTACGGTGATAAAGATGCCTAAGTTTGACCTTCTATCTCTGAATCAAGAAGCAAGTGAACCATTTTGATAAAGGGAACCTTTTGCATAGACTAGACCACAGCATAGAGTATGTATAGAATCAGTGGCTCTTTAACAGGTCCGTTCTGTGACAGGAGGTATTTATAAAGGCTGTCCCTGCTACAAACTGTTGTATACCATCACTTCTGAGCCTTTACCAGTCTCAGGAAATATCTACACGGCCTCATAATTCTGGACTTTCCAGAGGGGATGCCTATAAAGTTAACTCACTCTGCTGACATTGTAACTGCTCTAACAGAAACATCTGCCAAGATCACCTGGAAAAGATTTGCATCTCTTATGGTTGAATGGCAGGGCAAAGGACCACCCAGAATCTCATACCATTGTACATGCTTGGAGTAGGTGTTTTTGAACTGTTGACAAGGGTGACAGTCCCTCAGCTATCCTTGAGAGAAAGGACTCTAGTGATCAACCTCAATAGCAATCAATGATTGGACATATTAACAGTCTTGGTAGTTTGATTTTCACAAGTTCACAAACACTTTCTGGGTCCGTCATCACTCGCCACCAGTTAGGCTGTAAGACCTGGGTATGGCTAAACTACATCCGTACTGTCTAGGGAAGGACACATTCCTACCTAAAATACATCGTCACTTCTGAGAACGACACCTGTGACTGCGGACTGCCTCAGACATTGTAGCGTATATTACGTGAGTACCCAACCCTACAACCTTCAACAACCTGCCACATTTAGGTGTCTCGACTCAGACATCCCTCTTTGACGGAAGCTATACGAATGAAAACGATCACTGGCTCAAGGAGCTTTCAGATTTCCATTGGCTGAAGGAGGACAGGGTCTTATGTGTCCACAGAGACCATGACCATGAGATTTCCGACACCTGTAAAAGTTCCTGTATTGATCTGAACAAGTGGTTAAAGGGGTAAAGGACTAGATAAAAGTCTGTTGTACAAAACACATTTGATCCTCCAGAGTGTTAGTCATGGAATATGGTTTGGATGGTTAACCGGTGTCCACATGTACCCACCACTGGAAACCCAATAAGGCTGCCCCATCCCTGAGATGATGCTGATTGGCTGTTATGTATAACTCACTTGCATGAGGTGAGCAACAACAAAAAAATAGATTTATTATTAAGAACGAAACTGAAACCCAAAAAATAAAGGCTCATTCAGTACATTACCCCTCAGAGTAGTGCAGATTAAAAAAAAAACAAAAAAAACACAATCTACCTGAGGTAGACAGACATGCATGCAGGTAAATGGAGCAAATGGTGAAATCAGAAACTTGACCAAACAAACTTGTTAACTGGATACTTAAAGACCGGTGATACAAATTAATTTGGAAATCAGCTACTGAAAGGAAAGATGGTAAAAAGCAAAAAAAGCTGGGACATCTATCAACGGAGACATCTATCAGGAGCTCTGCTTTTAGGCACTGCTTAAATCTGTATATTAAAGCTTGGTGATTGTTCAGGTCTTGTGGGTGATGAATAGTATGGTACTGTAGGACCACTGTTATTTAACCCCTGTTCCACATACAACCCCCATCCCAAAACACATTAACAAAAGCCTTCTTGAATTTAGCATCAAGCCAGTGGAAGTATGTGCAGACAGTTGCAGGAGTTTTTGGGCTCAGATCAGTAAGGACTGTAGATAATTCAGTTCAAAGGTTAAGGCTCACTTTTTCCAAAACCACAAAAACTTACCTCCCCTCAGCGTAACATGATGGTTTTACTTCCCATTCCTTTCTCAGGCTGAAAACACCTTAAGCTCAAAAGAGAGACCAAAGTAACAGGGATTTTGTGTAAGCAGTGCCAGAATTGCATGTATTCCATCAATTGTCATGAAATTGTATGTATTCTTTTGAAAAAAATATGGTTATTGAATATATAGACAGCATGTGCAGTGTCAATTAGATTTGTTAATTAATTTTCTTTATAGGTGAAATAGTAGATGGAAAAAGTACCCGGTTTTGGGGTCTGATTTTGTAGCATCCCAGACATGTCTGTATTGGACACCTAAATGTTCCAAGAGTAACAGCTGGGAACAAAAAAAATCCGTGTTGCAGTATAAAGTATATATGAATGGATATTAGAAAAAGCTGGAAACTATATTCACAGTATGGCTTAATTGCCAGAGAAATTGATTTCAAATTACGATTGTGTACGTTAGGAAGTTGTGTGGAAGTTTTATTATTGACTTTTAATGACAAGATTACAGGTCAGAAAACCTTGGAAGACGTGTATTGAAGCAACAAATATTTGCAATTTAGATTTAAGGTTTTAGAGGGCAGGCCTCAATTTGTTTAAAAACACATACCATAATGTCTGTCAAACCTAACATACACAAGGGGTGTGTATTAAAGTTAGGTGAAATTTTGTTAATTGCTCAAAAGATGAGTTATATCTAACATGTAAAGGGTGAAGAATTTGAAAATTGATTTGCACTGATTGAGAATATACCATTCGGTTCCAGAGGAGGTCTGTTTAACAAGATTACTATATAACCCTTCTTTTTGTAAAACATCTAAGGATCTTCAGTGGCAGTCCCTCCATAGATCTGTACCCACAAACAGCTTGGTATAGAAAATGGACGAGAAGAGTACTCTTAAGTTTTAAATGTGGTGAGCAGTGGATGAGTATAGAAATGTAAGTAAATACAGTCTGACATTTCTAAAATGTAACCGTTAAGAGACCACTTTTAATGGTAATTTAAAATAAGATTTTATATTTCTCATCTGAAATATATGGATATAGATAGAGATCTGATTTCAAGTCATCTCGAAATGAGAATTTATATTTCTCATTACAGTTTGTCAGGGGGTGGGGTATATTGGGCAGCAGTGAACAGTCCCTTCTCGAAGTTGATGTGTTGGAAGCAGAAAAAAAGGGCAAGCATAAGAATTCGAGGGATTTTCACAAGGGCCAAATTATCATGGCTAGATGACCAGATCAAAGTATCTTCAAACCCACATGTCTTGTGGGATGTTTCTGGTATGCAGTTCTTAGTACCTAAGGAAAGTGGTGCAAAGAGGCACAGACTTCAAGGAGAACATATTCACAGGCACCTAGGGCTGCTAATCTTTACTTGAAATAATAATTTTGTTCTTCAAACCCTTGGAATTCTCACTGTTAATTTGTTGAGGTAGGATGAAGATATCTTGACCCCATTCTTCCTAAAGCCCCCCCCCTTCCCCCCCCCAACAGGTTGCACTGGTTTGATAGGCATTTCTTCCTTACCATGCAGTCGACCTGCTCCCACAACGGCTCAATCGGGTTGTGATCCAGTGACTGCTCTGGCCACTTCATTATTGACAGAATACCAGCTGACTGCTTATTCTCTAAACAGGTCTTGCATAGTTTGAATTTGTTTTTGTATTTTGTTTTTTTTTTTTAATTGAGGAAAATTATCCAATATTATAAATCACTGAGTGACATTGCTAAACCAAACTATGATACTACCATCAGCATGTTTCACAGATGGGATAAGGTTCTTATTCTGGAATTCAGTGTTTTCCTTTCTCCAAACATAACACTTCTCATTCAAACCAAAAATTTCTATTTTGGTCTCATTCGTCCACGAGATATTTTCCCAATATGCTCCTGGTTTGTTAATGTGGTTTTAGCAAACCGTAGATGAGCAGCAATGTTCTTTTTGGAGAGCAGTGGTTTCTCCTTGCAACCCTGCCGTGTGCACCATTGTTACTCAGTGTTCTTCTGATGGTGGACTCATGAACATTAACATTAGCCAATGCGAGAGAGGCCTTCAGTTGCTTAGAAGTTACTCTGGGGTCCTTTGTGACCTCGCCGACTATTACATGCCTTGCTCTTGAAGTGATCTTAGGTGGTCGAGCACTCCTTGGGAGGGTAACAATGGTCTTAAATTTCCTCCATTTGTACACAATCTGTCTTACTGTAGATTGGTGGAGTCCAAACTCTTTAGAGATGGTTTTGTATTTTTTCCAGCTTAAAGAGCATCAACAACCCTTTTTCTGAGGCTCTCAGAAATCTCCTTTGTTCATGCCATAATACTCTCCCACAAACATGTGTTGACACTTTGATAGATCCGTGTTCTTTTAATCAAACAGGGTGCCCACTCACACCTGATCGTCATCCCATCGATGACGCCTTTAAATGACCTGCTAATCCTAGAGATTTCATTTTCCTCAATAAATAAATGACCAAGTAATATATTTTTGTCTCATTTATTTATCTGGGTTTTCTTTATCTACTTTTAGGACTTGAGCGAAAATCTGATGATGTTTTAGTTCATATTTATGCAGAAATGTATAAAATTCTTAAGGGTTGTGTGTGTGTGTGTGTGTTTGTGCACTTACACATTACATTGATGTGTGTAGCGAGAGATGTCTTTTTGCATGTTGCTTATTCTGTCTCACTTCCTCTCTTTCTGTCTCTCTGGGATCTCCCTGGATTCCTCCAGATGATTATTTTCTTTGTTATCATTGAGAATATACATAGTCAGAGGTAGTGGAATGCACACAGGCCTGTTTTCCTACTCTTACTCTCCTCCGCCCTTTATCTTACTGTCCACCACCATGTTTTTTTATCTATGTATCTATATCTGTATCTCTCTCTCACTTTATCTATCTATCTATCTATCTATCTGTGTGTGTGTGTGTGTGTGTGTGTGTGTGTGCATATACACAGTCCAGAACTTGTCATGTTTTGTCTTCCTCTCTTCATTTCACCCCACTACCCCCGTTCCTGTCGTGTACAGTTATTGTTTAAGACAGATACAAGCGGACGCAAGAATTCCAGTAAGAAGAGAACAGGAATGTTTGGTAAACCGCACACGTTTATCAAAAGCTGTGGACTTTTGCCTTGCTTGATTATGTTTGGTAGGGGGGTGTTGGGGGAAGAGTGTGTGCCTGTATGTCTGTATATCTCCGTGCCTCTGTTATTGTGTCTGTGTATTGGAAGAGATTGGTATATTTGTACAAGAGTGTGTACACGCACCCCCTCTCTTCTGCTTGTTCACTTTCTACCGCTCTCTATCACACGCGCACACGCACACACAAGACCCTTATTTAATTTCAATTTCAGTTTGTATCAGTGTCAGATCTTAAACATGTAGTGCACATTCAACTGGTGTAACTGTGTCCATATGCTGTAGTGAGTCACTGCCTCTACATCGCTCGCTGTCTCTGGTCATATTCAAGTTTATTACTCACCATATGGCTTATTCATGTACATTACAATGTGTAACGATGTCCTGTTGTGTGGACTGCATGTGTGTGCCACACTCTGGACATCACTTTGTTTTGGGATGGGTTTAATTATTATTACTGTAGAATCAGTAAGATGTCAGGCGTGTCCACCTCTGACTGAACCCGAGCGTCTTTACTAAACATTAATCATGTTCAGCAGTGTTTGAACCGACAGCGCAGCCCCATGTGCAGGACAGGTTGTACCAAGCAGCTGAAAGTCTCATTTTTTTCAGCACAAGCTTTCCAAATATACCGGGTAAATCTCCTGTGTTTCTGTATTTCTTGATAAACTTTGTTTTGCAATAATTTGGGGAAAATTCCGCTCTGTTGAGGAGTCATTGTAAATATCGCCTCTATTTCTCATGGTCATTCTCTAATAGAATAAAGTAAACTGGTGGTTTCTGACCAGTGATGAGGAAAACATATTGCACCACAATAACACGCCATGGATGTTGGTTCCACGTGGTTGGTTATAGTACTTCAGGTTAGATTTTTCATACACACCCACTAGGTCACACCAGGTTATTAACAACTCTTAATGCATGTGCTGAGGTGAAAAGCATTTCAGCTGCCCAGGTTTTGGAAAGTCTGTCCAGTTTTCTCATCTTGCCGATAGTAATGGAACCGAGTGTGTTCTCTGTGGCTGCTGTAGTGCGTCTGCCTTGAGGTCTGACATATTGTGATGCTTGTTAGCTTACTACGGTTTTAAAGAATGCTTATTTGAATTCCCATAGCCTTCTTGTCAGCTTGAACCAGTCTGCCCATTCTGCTCTGACCGCTCTCATGAATGAAGCTCTTTTCATGCCCTGCGGTTTCTGAAATACTCAAACCCATCTGACACCAAGAATCACAACATTGTCAGAGTCGCAAAGATGTTCGATGTTAAAAGTTAACTCCAGCCCTTTACCTAATATGCACTTTTCTGTTCAATTCAGATGGTTCTACCTCTTTTTCCCCCTTTGCTTTATTTCTCCAGACCTGTATTGACTCAGAGACCCTTGTTGTACATGACCCCTGCATGCCGTGTGTGTGTGTGTTCAAGTGAGCTTTTATCTGCTCTACCGTATCTGTGGCTCCACTTGGCTATTTGATCTCAACTCATGCCAACCAGATGGATTTAAAAGAACAAGCTCTTCTCTTTTTGACCATATAAGGACTCGAGACAGGCAGATCTCTGTTTTAGGGTTGGCACATGCAGCCTTGCCCACTCCTGAACCTTCCCTCCGCCTTCTCTTTCTTTCTTTCTTTCATTCTTTCTACTTATAGCTGTGTGTGTGTGTGTGTGTGTGTGTGTGTGTGTGTGTGTGTGTGTGTGTGTGTGTGTGTGTGTGTGTGTGT
>JBCNYH010000022.1:25215743-25236155 GCA_039654325.1 Tandanus tandanus | reverse complement strand
ATATATAGTGATGATGATTATTTAGGAATGTCTTAAATTCTGCACTATGGACACTTGTGTTTTCAGGCTCACAAACTTCAATTCATTCACATTAATTGAATCTGGAAAAAGATTGTTGATATTTTAAAACTTTTATATATCCAAACACACACTTCCTTTCAGTGCTCCTTCAGAAGTCACACCCTCCTTTATGGACATGCATTGCCAAGGCAACAATACTAACACCACTACCCCATCTCCTTATCATTCAATCAGCAACAGGGTGCATTTGTGCTGTGCACAAGTACAAATGCTCTCTGTTGCTGATTGCCTAGAATAGTGTTGTGTGGCTTGCACAGTGCCAGGCCTGTGTACAAGCAAAACTTCAAAAGAAGGGACAGTACAGCTAACATTTATCTTTAGGTTAATTGTTAATCTCTATCATTACATGTATAATATGGGAACCAAAAATAATAAGATTAGCTTTCAAATTTTATCTAAAGATAATATTGGTTTCTGTTTAAAAGCATAAAAAGATGGTAATGTACTTAGAGAAATTTCAGTTAGGTTGGAGACCAAGTGCATAATGTGCTTGAGGTGCATGGACAAATTAAGAACCACATTGTATATGTTGTTAATCTTACATTTTAATATTTTTCACCCAAAACTAGTCCCTTACATATTACATTTCTTAGCAGCAAGAAGGCTGTGTAGTGGTAGAACTGACAGTGAGAGTGTGTGATGAATCAGTGACGTACTCCTCAAACAGTACAATTATATAAGTTTTGTACACAATTAATCCTGCTGTTGGGATGCTTAATGAGGGCCTGTGGAAGGTGTAACTGATGAAGGAATCCAGGTACTTGACCTCACCCGTCGATGGTATTGCACATTTATTGTTTTATCAGGTGCCTGAATGTAACCTAGTGAATTTAACTACATAAGGAAAGCTCAGGTTCATGCCAAGCTGATGATTGAGACGAAATGAACTGTGAATCAACAGAAAGGTTTGATATTACTCATCCTCTCTGAGCTAAAGGCTTTTGTAGTTTTTTAGGTGTGGAGTTTTCTTTATTCTTGAGACATGTATAGCATGATCTGATGATATGTACACTGTGACCCCAAGTCCAGGAGTACAGTGTTTTTGGATTAGGTAGATATCAGACATCATAATTAGTCTTTACAAACCACATTGTCTTCTTAAAAAGTTTAGGTTATGTGAATATTAAAAATGTCTCTTGGCCTTGTGTATAAGCAGCAAAACTTAAATAGGGTGACCTGTTGTAAATGACTTTTTCTTGAGGACTTTATGCATGTTTGATGCATGTTTTTAACCCACGTAATCTCCTGGTTTGTTCAAGTTCCACAGGTTTTAACTTTTTTTTTTTTTCTTTTTTTGTCTGTTAGGTAATAATTCCCCCAAAACACTTGCAAGAATCAAGCACCAGGGAAGTTGGACTAACCAGAATATCAAGCAGCTGTGGGATTAAGGTGTGCACACCCCAAAGTTTAAGGACAGCAAAATCCAATCCTTCCTCTATAGGCTTTCAATAAGACCTGATTACACAAATGTGTACCCTTCCAAAAAGGCAGCATATAAATCTTAAAGCAGCTTAGTTTCAGATATCAGTATGACTGAGTTCAAAGACACAACCAACCGCCATCTAAGGCACAAACTTCAGAGTCTGGGGCGGCGTCTGGATGAGCTTGAGGAGGCCACAAGTAAGCTCCAAAAGGCTGAGGATGAGCTTCTGGACCTCCAAGACAAAATCATCCAAGCTGAAGGAAGTAATTCCTCCTTGCTTGGTGATGTTGAAGCACTTCGAAAAAGAGTTCTTAAAATTGAGGGGAAGGATGAGGAGGTGAGAAAAGCAGAAGACCTTTGCAGGTTGATAAAGGAGAAGCTAGAAGAAGAAGAGAATCTAACCAAGGAGCTCAGAACAGAGATTGAGTGTCTTCAGCTTAGAATGACCGAATTGGAGAAGCTAGAAGAAGCATTTGGGAAGAGCAAATCAGACTGCACACAGCTTTGCCTGAGCCTTAATGAAGAAAAGAATCTTACTAAGAAGCTCTCAGCTGAGCTAGAGGCCCTGAAGGCCAGAGTAAAGGAAGTGGATTCCTCTGAGGCGTCTCTGAACCGAGCAGAGCAGGCCTTGACTGCAGAGATGGAGAAACTAAAAAGCCTCACCCAGACATTTGTTATGGAGCGCAAAAAGCTACTGGAAAAACAGAGAGAAGATGAGAAAATAATTCTTAAATTAACTGAAAAACTTCAGAAAAGCAAGGTTGGCTCATTAGACCATGGCATCAATGAGACCCATGATCTTATTATTGACGATGACCTCTCGCCAGGCCTCAGTAGCAAACTGGGACGAAAGAAGAAGCTCTCGCATGATGTTGGCTTGAGAAACAAATTGCAGAATGAGAAAAACAGCCTAGAAGGGCAAGAGGACAACAAGATCAAAGACCTTACACAAGAAGTAGAGAATCTAAAGAGCCATCTGAAGCAGCTGGAGATGGTGGAAGCGGGCCTGAAAAAAACAGAATCAAAGAATGCTGAGCTAGAGGAAAAGTTTCAACAAGAGAGGAGTCGCAACCAAGTGCTGAGTGACCAGCTCGAACAGCTGAAGAGTCAGATTTTAAGCAATAATGGTAGTAACGGAAGCTTGGTTGTTTCCGGTACAACAAGTGCTCTTGAGAATGGCAAAGCTGAAACTGAGGATATTAGCATACAGGGAAGTTTTAGGCAAGAGAAGGGTAAGGTTTTGCCTGCCACTGAAATAGTTTACCCAAAGTATAAAAAAAGAGACAATTCGCCACAGCAACCGAAACTTAAGAGTAAGGATGTCAGCCAGTCAGCAGAGAAATCTCCTATACGGAGGCCCCAAAGTCCTGCCCATAGGCCCAAAAAAACTGGCCTTAAAACTGGATCTTCAAGTACTGCTGACGGTGGGCTAAAAGATGGTGACAGCAATGAGGAGAAACTTGGAAGTGCCTTTCAGGCCACATCGAATGCATCAAGTGATAAAAAAGTTTCTGTACTTAGCCGTTACCCTCCTGCTGCCAGTGACCAAAAGTCTGGAAAGGTATCAGTTAAGCCAGGTAGCACTGAGGGCAAGAAAGCAAGTAGAGTTGTGTCTCAGGCAGAAAAAGGCAGATTAAATGAAACAGAGTCTTCAGGTTCTCCACAGGTGGTAACTCCAGTATTAAGTCTTTCCCAGCCAAATGGCTCTTACGCTCCATATAGATCCCATTTAAACTCAGCTGGTGTAATTCATCATCGATCTGAAGGTCACTCGACAGTCTCTGAAACAGAATCCACTGGATCAATGCCCTCAGTGGGTGACAAAGATGCTGCTCCTGTAATATCTGTTTTAAGTGGCAGAGCAACAGATTCTAAGTATCCAAGGTACTCACGATTGCAGGATTCTCAATCGGGTGGATCTTCAACAAGGAGCTCTTTTGATGAGGAGCAACACAGGGCCCTAATGATGGAAGGTGGATCTCAGGAACCTTTCCAGACAGGAATTGAAATTCAACGTGTGTGCAGCCCACGTGAGGCTCTATGCTCTAAGGTACTCATCAAACCAGCCATCATAGAGTATGACAGGAAGGAGATGATGTCAGGAGGGAGCATAGAACCGATGCATATCAATGAGAAACCGAAAATCGCCACGAAGCCTAACAAGATGACCAGCAGCATTACTTTCTATCCCAATGACCCCAGCTCTTCTCGGACCAGCAGTCGAAGCAGCAGTGTTTCAAGTGAACCTCCGTCCAAGGAGCGACACACTTCCACCAGCAACATTGTCATTGGGCCAAACACTGAGCTCAGAGGCAATATCGCCATCCCCTACGAAATATCCATTCCCAAGAGCGAGATCACTCTAATGTCAGGTGATGGCGATAGTGACAGCTCTGATCTTCCCAATGTCCTGGAAACAGCTCGTATAGAAACAACTATTCTGTCAAGAAGTAGTTTGAACTTTCAGTCCCTGGAAATAGGCTCTGATCTGAACAACAGTGAATCTGGCTTTGAGAGCAGTGGAAGTACTACTACTAGTACAACAATTACTAACCGAAGAAGCCCTACCAATGACCACTGCTCCTCCCAGGAAGACAATGTGCCAGAGATGCGGAACATCACCATTAGGAGTGGATGGAGGAATCGTGGAGCAGTATCTGCTGACCAACTTAGTCAGGGACCAAGACATGATGGTTTGGAGGATGAAACAGAATCCACCACAACATGGAGAGCATACAGAGCTACCACTGTCCTGGACTCAGAGGAGAATTTAACATCTAATGTCCCTTCACGAAGTCTAAAGCCAAGCCCAGCAGAGAGGTACATGCGTAGGATCAGTAC
This sequence comes from Tandanus tandanus, assembly GCA_039654325.1. Lineage (NCBI taxonomy): Eukaryota > Metazoa > Chordata > Actinopteri > Siluriformes > Plotosidae > Tandanus > Tandanus tandanus. The sequence continues at coordinate 25,231,810 of JBCNYH010000022.1, read as the reverse complement.
TGGAAATATTGGTAGAGATTTACAAGAGTATTCACGTAGGAACAAGAGTGGGTCCCCAATTGATAGCAGTCTTCAAAGGGTCATTCCTCATGAGCCTGTCTGTGCCCAGCAACTGCAACCAAGAATACGAAAAGAACCTCCTGTAAGTATCCCTTATGGTTTATTTTTCTAAATCAAAGGATTAGAATGCTTTGGACTTTTTGGATGTTTGTATTAATAAATAATTCTTCTATGGTGCATAAATTGATTTGATTACCATAGAGATGATGGTGTTTGTGTTATAGAAGTCTTGCTTTAAAAATTGCTCCATCTGGCTCTGACAAATGGCCTTAGCTATCCATATGCTGAAAATGAAAATAGTATACCTCCTAGTACAGATGTGCCTTCTGCTTAACTTTTAATATTTACATAATCTTAAGAGTTAATGAGTGGAATGGATGTTGGTTATTCGCTAGGAGAAAAATCTTTTAATCAGATATCTTCTACAAAATATATTTCTACTGCAGTTAAGCATTCTTTTGGTCAGATGCATGTGTACATGTGTGTCTGACAGATGAAATATAGGTAGATAAGATGATTTATGGGTAGGAGTTGCTGTGATCACAGTGGTAATGCAGGTTTTTGTATCAATGTGTATTTACTAAACCCATGAAAGAAAATGAGATTAAAAAAGGGGGAAAAAAATTAATCTACAGTCTGGGTTGTATTTATAAAAGTTTTAAAACCTTAACTTGCACCAGACTTTATTTAAAACAGTCAAAAAAGCTTCATGTTTGAGCATTTCATCCTGGACAAAAAAGGACTGGAACAACTTTTCTAGCTCCACCAAAGCCACCAAAATAAACACTCTAACATCAAGTAGTTTGTAGCTGATATTTGTGCTTGACTGTTTGAGTTTATTTTTATGTAGTTCTGTTCTAATGACAATTGTATGCAAAGAGACACATTTTCATTGGTTTGGCTAGTTATTTTTCATGTAACAGGATATGTCACATACTTCATACTACTGTACGACATTGGTCGTTAGTCTACCAGTGTGTCTATGCTATTTAGGTACAGTGAGGAAAGTAATTACACGATCCTTTGCGGATTTTGTAAGTTTGTTCACTTACAAAGTATAAAGGCCTATAATTTTTTTTTTGGTGTATTTTACCAGAGATAGACAGAATATCATCTATATGAAGGTTAATCATTGTTTTGCATTTAATCATGTGAAATAAGTGTTTCATCCCCAAGCAAAACAACCCTTTTTCGAGCACAGAAGTCATATGTATCTGAAGTTGTTCACCAGGTTTGCACAAATCTCAGAAGGGATTTTGGTCCTTTTAGGATCCTCAGGTCCTCTCTAAATCCTTAAGGTTTCGAGGCTGCTGCTTTCATTTTGTTAATTTAGGTTTAAACTATAATTTCATTCTCAAGGTCACCAAATTAAAATTTAAGAGTAAAAGAAACTGCTGTATAAGTTGATTTTCTGGAAATGTAAACTGGACTGTGACTGTAAACGTGACTGTCCGGCACTAAACCAGTTAGAAGTCATGTTATGTATGTTTTTAGATTGAAGATTCAAGAGTCTTTACTGTCATTATGTTCACACATAACGAAATTTTGTATGAGACTCTCAGCTTTAAAAGAGTGCAATCAAGGCAATAAACTACAATTAACACTGTCAAGAGCAGAATGTAAACATAAGTCAATTATATACACAAATTTTTAAATAGAAATATGAAACAGAAATGTAAACTCTAAACACCTGTGAATAAAAACTGCACACTGGGATATACAGTATGTACATTGAAGGCACTGTGAGATGCAATAGATAAATAGCAGCAGCAGAGTGGATATAAATTAGAATGTAAATAAAGTGCGGCAGTGCAAGACAGTCATAGAGTTTGTGGATTCAATGTCCTTTTATAGAGAGCTTATGTCTGTGTGAGAGTCGGGGGGTGGGGTGGGGGTATGAACTAGTGAATATGTGGCTGTGGAAGAAGGTTGAAGTGTGAGTGTGACTACGAGGGAGTGATGGCTTTCACATCTCTGGGGAAGCAGCTGTTTTTGAGTCTCATTGTGCCAGTCTTAATGTTTCTGTACCACTTTCCTGAAGGAAGAGGTACAAATATTCCATTTCCCGGGTGGGTGGGATCCGCCGCAATGCGGCTGGCCTTCTTCTGGACCCGGACAGCATATGTTGTATCCAGATCTGGTAGACGGCAGCTCACGATCCCCTGAGCAGTTCTCACCACCCTGGCCAAGTCCTTTCTGTCCTTTGCAGTGCAGCTGCCATACCACATTGATGCACTGAGGCAGAGTATACTTTCTATTGTAGCACTATAGAAGTTCTTGAGCAGCTGAGAGGAGTGTCCATTATGTTTTAACTTCCTGAGGATGAAAACCCTCTCAGCCTGCAGTGTTCCACTATTCAGGATCAGGGTGGAACATGTATGGTTCCCTATCCTCACCACCTGGGGTCAGGTGGTGAGAAAGTCTTTGATCCAGGAACACAGTGAAGCTGACAGGTTGTAGAGCTTCAGTAACAGCTTTTCCGGGAGAACAGTGTTGAAAGTTGAGCTGAAGTCCACGAATAGCATCCTAACATAAGTGTTAGGTTGCTCCAGGTGGGTCATGGCTGTGTGGAGTGCTAGTGAGACTGCATCCTCCATAGAGCGGTTCTCCCAGTAGGTGAACTGAAGGCAGTCCAGACTTGCAGGGATAACATCCTTGATATGGTTAAGGAGGATCCACTCAAAGCACTTTATGATTACCAGGGTTAAGGGAACCCGGGCGATAATCGTTGAGGCAGGTAGCGGCTAGTTTTTTGAGCACAGGCACAATGGTGGAGGACTTGAGGCAGACAGGGGCCTTAGCGAGCTGCAGGGACAGGTTGAAAATGTCCAGGAAAACTTCTGCCAGCTGGTCAGCGCTTGGTTTCAGGGTCTGGCCCGACACATCATCTGGTCCTACAGCCCTGTTGATATCGATTTTCCTCGTAGAACACACTTGGTGCCGCTGCATGACGAGGGGCTGCTGCTGCTCCTCTGGCGGAGGAAGATGTACGGTCTCCCTGCTGCTCGATGAGTCTGAGCATGCAAAGAAGCTATTCAGGGTGTCAGGCAGAGTGGGTCATGGCTGACCTGCTGGTCGCTGTGCTTGTGGTTCTTATACCTCTCCACATGTTGCGCGGGTTGTTGTTGTTGAAGTGCTTCTCAGTGTGCTGTTTGTATCTGAGTTTTGCCAGCTCGATGCCCTTTTTCAGTTCTTTCCGGGCCCTACTGTAAGCCAGCCTGTCTCCTGACCTGTAGGCTGCATCTCAGGCTGTTAAGCAGGGGCCACACTGTCGTCCATCCATGGCTTCTGATTGGCAAAAGCCGTGATGGTCTTTGTGGGCAGGACAGCATCAGTGCAGGAATGAACATGGGACAGAACAGCTGCTGTGTATTCCTCTAGTTCAGCGCCCTGTTTGAACACTTCCCAGTCTGTGTGCTTGAAGCAGTCGTGTAGTGCTGACGAAGACTTCTCAGTCCAGAAGCCGGGATCAGCTTCACTGTGATGTGATCTGACACGGCCATTTGAGGAGCTGCAAACGCTTTATTTGCTCCTGGAATGTTACAAGAAACCTGATCTAGTGTGTTATTGTCTCTGGTCGGAAAGTCAATGAATATGTGGAATTTGGGGAGCACTGATTTCTTTTTGGTTCTTTAGATATATCCGAATTAACAATGCTTATATAAAATGATGGGAAATAAGCCAAGTGCTGACTCTGAATATAGCAGGGGAATACCCTATGTCATGGAATGTTGACTGATGATTTTGTGGCATTTGTGGGGTATTTCTAATACAATCAGTAATGTATTCCCTTATTAAAGGTATGTTTTGATGCTTCTACTGTAGGAATTGAAAAACAAGGTTTATTGGTGCTGGAGGGTCACTCTTGGGTTACCTTAAAATTCAGAATTTCATTCAAGCTCTTAGAAAGGGACAGCCCAACTCTTTTTGGTTCTTTAGTATTTAAACTCTGATAAATAAGAATGGAAAATAGTGTCTTGGAAGCATTTATAAGCAGGAAGGTCCTGGGTTTGAGTCCCAGGCTCAGCGAGGATGTTTGTCTGTGGAGTTTGCATGTTTTCCTCGTGCTTGCGTAGGTTTACTCTGGGTAGTCCGGTTTCCTCCCACAGTACAAAGACATGCATAGTAGGCGAATTAGCAGTTTCAGATTGCCTTTAGGTGTGAGTGCAAATGGTTTTGTGTTTGTGTTGGCCCTGCGATGATCTGGTGTGCTGTTCAGAATGTACTGTGCCTTCACCCAGTGATGGCTGAGAATGACTCCACGCCACCCTAATATGATTAAGTGGTTCGGCAAATTAGTGTGTTCTCGCCACCTTTTGAAACAATATTCATTTTTGTTTGCAGAATTTTCTTACATCCAATTCTGAAAAAATGTGAACATGCTTGCTCACTATGGCTCAATATTCTGCTGACACTATGCCCAAAATAGAAGCCCTGCATCATTTTGAACATTCTTGCAACATGACAAGCTCAAGTAAAGCAGAAAAAAGACAGGAAAGGTTAAATTTTTCAGAGCGATTAAAAAAATTTTGGGTGGGAGGGGAAGACTCCCAAGAAGAACTACAGATCTGTCTTTGTGCTCCTGTTGAAGCTTATGGAGAAAATACAGCCTGCCAAAATGGTATGCTTCTTCGAATACAGGGTAAGTGTAGACCAGCAGTGTTCAGTTTAAAGTAAATGGTGCCAGACATTTGTGTTCTTCATCAAGCTTGAAAAATTTGGGTTGGTTTTTGAGGCTTTTCTTTTTTCCTTTTTTGTTCATGTCAAGTTATCACTTCTAAAAAGTTGAATGTTAAACTGGACTGAGAAGTAAGAGCATTTTTAGTTTCTCACGATCATCAAACCTTTTAATTCTCTTTGATTCAGAAGTAACTGGCTGCATTCTCTGACCAGCAGAAGTGTGGACAATTTTGTTCTATTTGAATTTATTTCTAAAACATTTTAGCAATAGACATTCTCCAAAAGCAGCTTTACAGAAATCAGGAAGTAGATTTGGATTAGGCTCCTAATGAGCAAACCAGATCGTGATTGCAACAAAATGAAACTCCATGAGATGGTTTGAGGAAGAAACCTTGAAAGGAGACAATGAATACCCTTTTCTCCCCAGACCGTGTATTCCTCGAAACTGATACATAGATGAGTAATATACTCAGTGTGACAGCGTCTGTGCCCAGCATCTGTGCCCAGACCATACTTGCAGGCACTGGTTCAGTTAATTTTTGATTCATTTCATTTTCCAAACTGTTTTATCCTTTATTAGGGTCACAGGGAGTCTGGAGCCTATCCCACCTGACTATCCCACCTCATTCACATTCACACCTAGGGGCAATTGAGAATATCCAGTTAGCCTAAAGTGCATGTCTTTGGAATGTGGGAGGACACTGGAGTGCCTTGAGGAAACCCACGCAAGCATAGGGGGAAAATGCAAATTTCACACAGAAACGCCCTCGCCAGGCAAGGGGTTTGAAACCAGGACCCTGTTACTGTGAGGCGGATGCTGGATAGATTGCAGAACGATGATATCAGGAACGAACATAATATACAAAGTGTACTTTACATAGCAAAGGCCCAACTTTGATCGTTTGGACATTTCATGAGACTGGTTGAAATTTGTATCTCCAAAAAGTGGTACCATGCTGCCTGAAGAAGGCTTTGTAACTGACCAGTGTAAATGTAACAGGTATTGGATATTATAGGGTGTGACTGCTTTTTCTGCTTTGATTGCCATCACAGTGGGGGGCAGTGGTGGCCTGGTGTTAGGGTGCTGGATTACTGATAACAAGGTCGGGCGTTCAAGCCCCACTTTCGGCGGGTTGTCACTGCTGTACCCCCAGTGCAGCTAACTGGGTTATCAAATGCCGGCCATGTCTTTCACTGTCTATGGTGAGAGGCATGTAAAAGAACCATTGCTGATTTTCGTCAAGAGTAGGCTACATAGCCGTCAACATGTTTCTGCCCTGCGATGGCCTGGGTGTACTCTGCCCTCGCCCAGAGTCGGCTGAGATGGGCACCAGCCTCCCCGCAAACCTAATTAGGAATAAACGGTTCAGAAAATGAATGAATGGATTGCCATCGCTGTTTGTGGTAACAGATCTTGAGTAAATTTACATGATATCGAGGATGGAGGCTGTTCCAAAGCCACAACCCCTCCCTCCACATGCATGAGCTCCACTGCATCACAACGTATCCCGTGCTAACAGTTGTAAACTCGAGTAAGTAAAACACAGGTTCAAAACACCCCCCGCCCCCAAACAAACAAACCAGCTAACAAAAACTCACCTATCCAACCAAAAGATAGCAACCATGGCATCATTTTTCAGGCCTTTCTATTCCCTCAGCTGGAGCCATCACTGAAAAGCAATACCAGTGTTTCCCCCATTTGCCTTATCCAGAAGTTTTTTATCGCAGCCTTTTCCGCTTCTGTTTTTCACTTCTGTTTAGCAGGATAACTGGTAACAAGTACTCGTGGCAGTGGTACTTTTTTCTCTTCCATTCTCCAGTAAACCTGCAATAAATTTATCAAGGCAGTGGCAGCAACAGCAGTAGTGATGCACTCTGACTGCAGGTTTGTGCTTGGTAGAGAGACACGAGAGCATTTGAATAGATTTTTTCCAGGAATACAATGGCCACAGATGGATTTTTTTGGACCGTTTTCAGGTCTCATAAATTATCCGCGAACCTGGTGCAGAGTAGGATACAGTCATATGAATATTGGCAGGGGGCAGCGGTGGCTCAATGCCTAAGACTCTAGGTTACTGATCAGAAGCTCATGGATTCAAGCCCCAGTCCCAACAATCTGCCACTGTTGGGCAAGGCCCTTAACCCACAACTGCCCAGATGCATATGTAATAAGCAAGTCACTCTGGATAAGTGTCAGCCAAATGCTGTAAATGTATTGATTGCTGTCGGGATTTAAAGACCATTTCATTCATTATCACAGTTTGCGCCAGACATAATTTTCCAACCTCAGCTTTTACTGATGCCAATATTCATACGACCGTATCCTACTCTGCACCAGGTTCGCGGATAAGCTGGAGTCAATCTTGGCTGACTTCTGGTGAGAGTTGAAGTACATCTTGGCCACGTTGCCAATCTGTTTCCTGGCTAATGCAGGGACGAGTAATTTGTTTAGCTTTCTACCTAGGAGCTGTTGATATACTTGTACAGTATCAAGGAGATGTTATCTACTGAAGAAAGGGTGAGACTGAGGAAATGCAAGATTCCACCATATGCTGTGCATGTTGGATTATTCAGCTGAACAAGCAGGCTGTGTGTTAGTCACCACTATTACAGCAACACTGGGTGCTGTATTTGAGTGTTTGGGTCTCTTCCTACTGAGCTCAAATCAGTTTCACCACTCAGGAATCTGATTAGCTCCCAGCAATGTTTCCCTGCATGTCGGGTTGTCTGGAGAAGTCATTTCCGCTCCATTTGGAACAAAGGCTAGACTTGGAGAATGCCAGTGGCATCTGTTTTATAACCCAGAATAACAAAGGAAGTAGCTGTACTGATAAATTATGGTATGTTGAAAAAAATGTTACACTCGGCTCATTCTGGGATTGGATTGTTTGAGAACGTGCCTGTGTGAAGAAGAATACGGTGTGGGGTATTCGCCAAGTAACAATCATTTGAGTGTATGTTTTTTTTCTGTTGTGGTGGTTGGCTTTTGGTTCATCTTGCTCGTGGTGTAAACACTGTTTAACTATATTTTATGCAAACACACTGATCGGTGTACCGTTTGGTTTACTCACTCGTATTGAGACTTTACAAAACCTTTCTTTTTAATTTGCTATTTAATTGAAAACATTACTTTATTTTTTTACATTAATTTAATAAAATTTTGTAATTTAAATCTTAATTTAAAATGATTTAGTATTATTTTTACATTACTTTTTCTAAGTGTTTTAATTTTATTCAGCAGTTACGTCTAGATATTTTGCAGTAACCACATTAGGTTGCTTCTTTATGTGTAGAACTTCTCTCCTTCGTGTAAAATCTCACTTCCTAGTTCAAAACAGTTACTGTTGTAGCATTAGCGACCTTAACAGTGGACATGGCAAATGGTACTTTACAAAGCTTTTTAAAGCTTTTCAGATGAATATTGAATCTAAATTTACCAGAGTAATGTGGCTGTACAGATCAGTGTGAACCAGCTAGCAAGTTGATGGTTGGTATATGGCATGAGTGCGGTGACATCACTAGTCTGTTGTTTTGTATGAATGTGCATCTTGCCCATCAATGGTCTTGCATTTCTGTAAAAACAGCAAAGTTGCATGAGTAGGATTGTAAACTTGTCCTCTTTAATGAGTTGTGTTCCGCCGGCATGTTTCTATGGCAACCAATCATTCCACTGTGCCAGAGAATCAGGGAGAAAGGAAGAGTTACACACCGGCAGTAAAGTTTTACTTCATTTGCCCGTTTGATGGAGAAAAACTTTATTCAATAAATTATGAACTGATTTTTCCCATTAGATCAGATTCTGGATTTGGACTTTTTAAGGATTCCTTTACATTGTGAGATAAAGTGTAGTTTTGCAGTAGGCCCAGCAGGGGATGCTGTGTACTTTGTTAAATTTTCGGTCTGGCAGAGGTTTGCACTCTGAGTGTCCTAGTACTATTTTACTTTATACTGAGGGATATTGTGGTGGAAATTGTTGTATGAGTACACTGACGGTTTTTTAAATAAGAGTTTGCTTACATGCACAAAATTTTGGTTGTGTGTATTAGGATTAATAAATCTGGACTTTACTGTTGATAAAATAAACCTAAGGCTCTTCCTTGGCTACCTATATAGTACATGCTAGATAAGGCTAAAGGAAGATAATGTTATATTTGTACCGGCATATGCCTTAACTCCGGTCTTTGATCAATCACAATACACTTGTCACACATTATGACACTCATGGTTCCTACCCTGAAGTAGGAGCTATAAAAAGTTCCTCAAAATGGTGTTCTGAAACTTTGGTTGTCAATTTCAAACTCAGTATTAATAATCAATATAATTTGTTAATTCAAACTCAATATTAATTTAATTGTACAACACTGAACTTTTCATGTGGACGTAAACTGCTCTGTAGATGCAGCACTAGTAGTAGTATGAAAAGCCAGACAATAACAGCATGAATAGCAGCATTACATATGGTGTGAGTTGTGAACAAGACTGTTATTAACAGAATTTCAGACACTAAATTTATTTTATTGCTTCAAAATAGGGGACGAAAAGTTTAGCGAATTCTGTGATGAGCAGGGTTGCCAGGTGTCAGCAAAACCACCCACTCATTCAAAAATCATCTCAAAAATACAAAAAAAAGTCACTTGAAAGTATCCAGTTAATGTTAGAGTCCTGGGTAAGAGGGAAATCGTCTTCAACTTTTCAAACTGTTCACATAGAAAATAATTTAATAGTGCACATGCATTTTTGAGTGGCCACTCCATACAGTCCATGCTGATTGATGAAATTTACTGGGGTCTCCAAATATATTCATCATTATTTTAAAATATTTTTATGCTCATTGCAGGTGGCTTTAAATGTAATTAAATTATCCTACTTAATCATTACTGAAAGAAAATCTCACTGCTGTTGTAATGAAATGCTGCACCACATTTAGATGAGCAACAACACTGCATCTCGTCCTCGCACACCATTCTGAATACATCAGTCCCGATAGACTGAAGATGGAAAAGAAAGTTCCACGGGTGTCTGTTGTAGGTTTTTGGGGGTTTTTTCTTCCCCCACAGTGTTTTCACTCGTCTCCCAGATCTACTTTTAGCATTCACAAAAAAACCCTGATCCAGAGCACACCCACTTTCAGTTTGAATCAGACCATGAAACAGTATTAGTGTTTGGTGCAGATAGTAAACAAGCTTTAGACGGGTGATGAGAATCAGAAGGTTAAATATGTGATATTAGATAAACGGGTTAAGATTCAGTTCAGAGGAAAGCCAAATGAATCGCACCCAAACAACGCAGTCTTCTTTCAGAGGCCGCTCCAGTGATTTCCTGCTCCCAGTCCTTCCTGTATCAGACAGGAAGTTGCCTGGTTGCTCCTGCCCATTTGGCAGCCACTGCATCGTAACTGGTTTCCTGTGCCCCAGCTTCCCCTCCCATTTTCCCGTCACATTGGCCTCAGGGCCAATTATGTGCGATAATTGTAGATCTGCACCACACCAAGAGCCACTAGAGAGCCTGGCACATGCTGGTTCCTTGTGTAAATCATTGGGTTGGCTGTGGATCTTCTTTTTTAACCCCAGCTTATTATTATATAGTTATTGAGCTTAAAGCATTTTCCAGTCGGTTGTTTAATCGTGTGCAGAATGAACATGCCAGAAGTATCAGTTTTACCCAGATTTGTACTTGGCAAAAGGACCAATAGGTGTGAAACCATTGTAATGTACTTAATTCATGCTTCTTGTGGAGTTTTAGGGACATAAAGATGATAAGCAATTATTGAATGAGATGAAGTATGATGTGAAGAATTATTTAGAAGAGGGTTTTATCTGCCGAGGCTCAAGGCTGAGAGGATAAAACCCCCCGAGATCTGAATTATTCTCCATGTCAAAAAAAAGCTGAATTCTTTAATTGTTGAATTATTTATTCAGAATACTTTTTATGTATTATTAATTTAACTTATTCGATTTATCTGATGGATAAGTTAACAATGGCTAAATTGGCTTGTAGAGGAATAATAAGCAATGTATGAGGAATTTGAATGAGGCAAAGCATGGGCGTAACCACGTGTACTTTGGGGGAACACGTCCCCCCCAATATTGGGAAAATACAAATCTGTATCCCCCAATAATATACATTAATATGTGACATATGAACCACTTGTATGAGTCTTGACTATTAATGGATCGGATCCGTCTCCTACGATTTATTTTCCTGTAGCTGTTTGTTAAGGAAAAGAAACGTGTGACCACCCCTCTCAATTGCACACGTGGTTGCGACCAGCCCCGGCAGCTTTCTTTGAAACACTGCTCAGACTAGCTCTGACTGACACTGTCACAGCCAGGCTAGAGGGAGGTCTGATACAGATCATGGGGGGAGTACCGTTAGCAGTTAAAAAGCAGGACCATCTGGCAGACATTAGTGTTTTTGTTTGTTTGGTTTTTTCAGACAGTAAGCAACTAAACACCTAAATAATAGTGCCGTTTCCAATGTGAGTGTGCAATTTTTTTTAATTAATGTGAAAATATGTATCGTGTTGAAGTGACTCCGTTCACTCAGCAAGGCTAGAGTGAAGATATAGGCAAATAAAACTAAGGTAGGCTATCTGCTTCCGCTTCCGAGGCAAACTGCGTTTGTGTAATTCAATGAGCCCCTCCCACACGCGCACAGTCACAGACCTAATGAGAACGGGAGAAGGATGAGAGTAGGAGGATTTGGATGGAGAGTTTTGTTGTTATTGTGTGGCTAATAAAATAATATGAGAGATAATCTATCCCCCCCCATGTGTGTGCTGTGTGATTGACAGTTAAATAGTTAAAATTCAACTAACATTTGAACATATAGGCTTGGGTGGGTTAAAGCAAATAACATTAGCATCAAATTAAAATGGTCATCAGGGTACAGTAATGATATCTGCTCACAATGCAGGCAGCACAGAGAGACTGAGATAGAGAGAGAGAGACAGATGCTGTAGGGATTATATTGTGATTGGAATCACAGATTCCACAGATGCTGAGTCCACTGAACATTCTTGTGATTCCAATCACAATATAATTTTCATATATTAATATAATAGAATTGAGGGAAATGCATTTCTCCTTTCTAGGGAAGAGTTCACATTTGGACTTATCCCATGGCAAAAATACAATAATTTATTATCCCATGGCAATGATGTAATATCAAGAATTATTTGATGGTGTCCACCAATCAGAAACAAGAAAATATTTTAAATAGATAATACTATTTTACCTACTATTTCTTGTTTGTTCCATGCCAGTATTTCTAACATTAATTTTAGAAATTCGTACACATGCCTTTTGGTTGGGTTTAATTTAACACATCTGCTGTTGGGTGTTTGTTCAGGCTGTTGATGAGAGTGAGCAATCAGTAACCTCACGGAGGAGGCAGCCAGCAGGTGAGGTGAACTCGTCTGAGCGACTCAGTGGTCGAGGGGCATGGACAGGCAAAGCCAGCGTCGGGGACGGAAGTCGCCCCTGGAGCAGTCGTCAACATGACAACTGACTCTGTGCGCCATCACTCTTCCACAGGGGTGTGTATTCACCAATATTCTTACACAGGGAAATTTCAGCCCTCATTCACGTAGCTGTTGAAGTTGCTGTTCTCGGCTTCCCCTTCAGATAAAAACAAATCATGCAAATTACCTGCATGTAGTTTAACAGCCACTTGATTCAGCTTCTCATATTATTTAATAGTCACGTCGAAATAATACTTAATGAAGCTATATATTTTTCATTGCAAAATAAATTAGGCTTGGGAAATGGTTATATGTGTCCTGAAAAGGAAATGTACACATGGTTTGAAGGATCAGCTGAAGAGGAGCTCTCATATGCTAGTAGTTCACTTGTAGTTCACATCCATAACTTTCAGTTCATAACATTGTTATACATTCATGGTCCTTGTGTTCGTACATTTTCTTGAACTTTACAGGAATGATGTTATTAATGTTTCTGACTTTATGTCCACCTAAACAGATTTGAATTTCTCTTGTGACTCATCCTTGTACTTCGTTCTGCACAGGTCCCGTGTGAGACGCCTTTCTCGTGTTTAGGCTCCACTGCATCTCAATCCTCAGACATCTCCGAGCTGCACTTGAACTTCCCTTGCTCCTCCTACTCCTCCCCTCACCTGAACCTGACCTCTCCCACAGCTGTCCTGATGTGTGCCCGGGACTGGACACATGCTTGAAGAGAGGGATGGGGAGATGGAGGAACAGAGGGAAGTGTTTCTGAGATTTTACACATTTTAGGGTGGATCATCTTTCCTGTACTGGAAGTGACTGAGCTTTGGAACTGTGTGTTAAAGCCAGGAACATCCTCAAAAGTCATGCTTGCAATTTTTTTCTTCTTCTCCCCCCTCCCACGATCAGGAATTTTTCTTCATGTTTTGTTTTTCTTGCACAACCCAGGATCATCATGCAATGCACAGCTTTGCACACGTTCAAATGTCCAGCAGAAAAAAAAACGGAAAGAATCCGCCCTGCTCATGCTCACAAATAATCCTTTATATTCATGCGTAAATATTTTGTCTAGATCAGCCTTCTCAGTGCCAAAGTGTCCCATTAGAGGAAAAAAGTTTTTGTTTTTGCTCTTCTGTATGACTTTCTGCTGTCACTGGTTATAAAATTGCACATCCGAATATCACAACCAGCATTAAATTGCATTACCTTTTTTTATTATTTAGACAAGCTGCTTCTCAAACAGCGCAGCGTAACAGAGCGACATCATGGTCCAATCATCAGTATGTAGATAAGACTTATGTGTAAGAACTTGCACGCTTTGCACAGACAGCAACAAGAGAAAGCGTAATGCTGGTTTTCTTCCCAATCCACAGTCCCTGAAACCAACAGAACCTCTTTGCTCCCATGGCGCATTACTGCAAGAATGGGACAGCACTTCAGCATTGCAAAAAAAAAAAAAAGGCGGGGCAATCCATCTGCAACTGCACGCTCTACCTGCTGACACGGGTTGCAATGATGTCACAAACCTTTTGAGCTCTGATTGGATAAGAAGGGCGTTCAATATTACAGCAGCTACTCTGATTGGACAGAGCATGCACTCTGAAAAGGAGCACTGATCTGGTTCGTCGATATCGTCGTCTTCAGCTTATTCAGATTATTATTATTTTTTAAATAAATGTACCGAAATGCTGTTCTGAACATGCATCTTATAACCGAACACACACACAAAAAAATGATGCAATTGTGGGTCCACTGTCCTCTAGTCCCTGAAACGTCAATCCATATATCACTGGATTCCTGGGGTCTGTCTGTCTGTATGTGTAAAAGTTTCTGCTTAAAAGGTCTGTCCTGCCTTGCTGTGTGTATACTAGTTTTCTTTCTTCACAGTATCTCCTGAAGAGGAAGCAGTCATGATCAAAGTCATTATCATTAGTTGATCTTGTGCCATCGTGCCAGCGTTTCGCATTCCAGCACCGTCCATATCTGCTGTCAGGTAGATGGGCTTCGTTTAGACCTTTGAGCGCTTATTGCACTTAAAATAATTAGGAAAGAAAGTTACATTTCTGTTTCCAATTTTGCTAAAATATGCAGAGGTGTTTTTTTTTTATGTATAATTTGCTAAGACTGTATCAATCACTCGGTTGGGGACAAGAAGACTGTGTGTGTGTGTGTGTGTGTGTGTGTGTGTGTGTGTGTGTGTGTGTGTGTGTGTGTGTCTCTGAGAAAGAGTAGGGGGAGGGGGGTTGGGGCAGGGTGTTTGTGGCAGAAGAAATCTCCAGCTTATAAGACAGGGTGCATTATGTTTGACTTCCCACCCAAAAACGGCTCACACCAAACCACTGCTTTCTGTACAACACAACATGTTTTGACAAGTTTTTTTTTTTTTTTTAATTCCACAACGCTGACCGCCTTAACTGATTCCACTTTCTGTGTTGGGGTTTTCTGGTTGCTGTGAGACACTTGCACCAATTAACACACAAGAGTGCCCACCCCATCCCCATCAAATCCAGACCAGTGTCCTCAAGTTCATTCTACTGGCTGCTATAATCATAGTGAGTTTGGTAAACAGTGCCACATTTTCCACAAGGTCATCACTGCAGCTCTTGGTCATGTGAGGTGTTATGGATATTTATTAGCATTATTTTTATTTTATTTATTAATTTTTTAGGAGGAGGAAGAGGGTGAAGAGGAGGCACTGTGACAAATGTGAGGTGTAGATCAGGGCTACTTGGGCTGCATGCAGGGACTTGTCAGGATGTCGTGTTCTGGTTGACATTGGTCAAAACAGGTGTGTTTTTAAAAAGGAGCAGTGTAATGCTGAAAGCAGCTTTAAAATAGTTTTATAGCACACAAGTGCATTGCGATAACTGAATCAATCTGTCTCAGTGTCTTTAGAAGTGTTCAGTGCTGTAGTGGGATGGAATCAGAGGTCATCTTAAAGAGCTGGAGATAAACTATTCTAATGCTGATGATCGAGTGAGTTTATACAGTCAGTGCGTTAATTTTTTTTGTTCTTGTGTCTAAATGAATGGGGGGCTGTTCATTTTATTTTTGCACTAAAATGAGAAATTAATTAAAATTGTTTCTAATGAAAACAATTAAAATGGTTTCGGCTCATTTCACTAAGTAAATCCCATCATTAATCCATATATGAAAACAATTCCACCAGATGAACCTGGAGGTTCCTGTGGTGCTGTATAACACAGTGTTTTCTGGTTATGATGTAATATCCCATTTTGTGTTTAATAATATATATATATATATATATATATATACATACACACGTGTATATATATTCTAAAAATGAGATCAGCGTAAGAAATAACAATTGAAGAATTTTTTTTCAAAGTTGCAGCACCCTTAATTTGCTCCTCTCTTCAGTACCCAGGCTCTGCTGATCCACACTGGCACCATTCAAATCATTAACCTTAAAAAAGATTAAGAAATAATGAGAGGTACAAGGGCTTTTATTCACAGGGTTTCATTCTGAAACAAAGCAACGATATATAGCAAAGATATGAATAAAGGTCACGTACACAGACCGTCTCTTCCAGTTTCCGGAGCAGTCTACTGTATAAGACTGGAGAGACGAGTAGAGTTTTTGTTATTTTGGTGAAGTTGGGAAGTTTTTCAAACTCAACTCATCCATGAAATAACACAAGATGAGCAATAATAAGTCCAGCAAGTGTGAAATCAGTCCAGCAAAGATTTGTAATAAAGTCTAAATTCACTTTGAAACATTCAGTGGCTCAAAAACAACAGGTCCTCAAATTCTCTCTTTTTTTTTTTGGGGGGGGGGGGGGGTAATGGAAATTTTTTTTTGGGGTTTTTGTGTAGATTGCAAAGAACTTTAAAGGTCCTC
>JBCNYH010000022.1:25151474-25173708 GCA_039654325.1 Tandanus tandanus | reverse complement strand
TTGTTTGTGCTTATGCACCAAATAACAGTTCAGAATACCCACCCTTTTTGGAGTCCCTAGGGGGTGTGCTAGAGAGCACTCCCTCTGGGGACTCTCTCGTCGTCCTGAGAGACTTGTGACCTGGAGGGGTGTGATTGGAAGGTACGGCCTCTCCGATCTGAATCCGAATGGTGTTTCGTTGTTGGACTTCTGTGCTCGTCACAGTTTGTCCATCACAAACACCATGTTCGAACATAAGGGTGTCCATAAGTGCACATGGCATCAGGATACCCTATGCCGCAGTTCGATGATCGACTTTGTAGTCGTGTCATCGGACTTGCGGCCACATGTTCTGGACACTTGGGTGGTGGTGAGCTGGCTCAGATGGCGGGGGAGGCTGCCCTCCAGACCTGGGAGACCAAAGCGTGTAGTTAAGGTCTCATGGGAACGTTTGGAGGAGTCTCCTGTCAGAAGGGCCTTCAACTCCCACCTCCGGCAGAGCTACCACCACATCACAATGGAGGCCGGGGACGTAGAGTCCAAATGGGCCATGTTCCGTGTCTCCACTATTGAGAAGGCAGCCTGGAGCTGCCTCCGGAAGGTCATCGGTGCCTATCGTGGGGGGCAACCCCTGATCCAGGTGGTGGACACCTGCGATGAGGGGGGCTGTTAAACTGAAGAAGGAGGCTTATCAGGTCCTTTTGGTCTGTGGGACTCCCGAGGCAATGGACAGGTCAAACGTGCTGCAGCCCAGGCTGTTGTCAATGCAAAATCTCGGGTGTGGGAGGAGTTCGGTGAGGGCCTCGAAAAGGTTCTGGACCACCATCCGGCACCTCAGGAAGGGGAAGCAGTACTTCACAAACACTGTTTACAGTGAAAGTGGGGAGCTGCTCACCTCGACTGGGGATGTTGTCGGGAGGTGGAAGGAATACTTCGAGGACCTCTTCAATCCCACCAACACCCTCTGTGGAAGAGGAAGAGCCTGGGGGTTCAGAGTGGGGTCTGCCTATCACTGGGGCTGAGGTCGCCAATGTAGTTAAAAAGCTCCTTGGTGGCCGGGCTCCGGGGGTAGACGAGATCCAAAACGAAAAATCGCAAGAATAGGATGTGAATCCCCCAGTTCACATAAGGCAAGGTAATGGCAATAATAACAGTATACAGAGAATATACAGATATATGTGTATATAACAATATACAGATATTAAATGAAAAAGTCAGATATAAACTATTAAACCGAATAAAATTAGGCACAAATACACATATGAGCTTCTGTTCACATACATCAGACATACATCGACTCATTTACATGAACAAATGGTATAACCCACCGTTACTCATATGCAAATCAGCTACGCATTTACTTTTGCGTACACGTGAATCACATGCAAGTTTCACAGTACAATGTTGCCACCCTGCGTGTGGATTTATTACTTGTTTTTTCCATTACGATGCAGCTTGTAATTAAAAACTGCACATTTTAATGTGTAAAGACGTATATGATGTAAGCAAGTTTTTATTAAGTGTGCGTTTAGTTTCTCTTTAATGTGTGATAATGATGATGCCACCTGTTGAAAGTGACCATGAAAAAAGTGATGGTCCCTCATTTTACTGTACTGTAAGATTTCCACTAGATGCTGTACCCTTCAAATCTGTTATGGTACATTAGTAATCCTGACTGATGCTCAGGCCTTACCGTGCGGTTCCTGATGTACAGGAAGACCTTCTGAGTCTGCTGTGGCCCACTGATGATATCAGGGAAACACGCCGCTTCCTGGGATGTCATTCGATCATGCGGGAGGCGACTTTGAAAAGCTGCACCCTCTAAACCTGACAATAATGCCAAAAAATAGCCAAAACAGTCAGCCAACCACTTATGAGATATTGAACACATTTCTACAGCAGAAACCAGACCCTTTCATGAACTACTCAAATCTTCAAAATCAATGTTCTTCTTTTATAATCAGACCTTTAAAGGGTCTCACCCTATCCACAATCCTCTGCATTAGGTAGCAAATCACCATTTTCAATACTGTACAACAATGAATGCACAAACCTTCTGCAACAATCCTAGATCATAAATTCTAATGCTTGGTTACTCTGCTGTAATCATCAAGGGTATAAACTTATACAGCATACTTCCATTGGGTTCCATATCAAATTGGAGCTTTTTCTCACCTACCAATTTGTCAAATATGCAGCCGAAAATTATTTTCAGAGATAAAAGGATGACAGAACTCGTAGACTGTTAATAAGTATACAGGCACCAGAGGGCGCTCACTGTTCACACTCTTCTGTACACCTGAGCTACTTTGCTGCGCTTACACCCTGCATTCTTTCCACTCTACACCCTGCATTCTTCCACTCGTGGACCATCTCCCGCTACCGCCCTCTTTCCATATAATAGGCCTAATATTTATTAAGCTAGTTCTACATGTCATGCTACATTATAAAGATTCCTCATTGATGTGATCATGGGGTAAGAAACCTGATAAGGTCTGAAGGAATGTTATTTTTCTGCTAAATCGCAATACTGACAATAATTGGCCAACTGTAGAAATAGTCAGATCAAGATAACAATAATTTGTGGATACATCGCGCAGCCCTAGTGGGAAAATTTCATTAATACGGATGGATTTAGGACATGGGTGTCAGGAAGATGGAACAAGACTGACTGAAATATTTGCGTCCACTGATTGTGGTGGTGCCATCAGTGGGACAGGGAGTGCAGGGTGGGTGCCGGAGGGATTTACTCCTAGTGTATGTGGGAAGCGGTCTGGGTGGACTCCCTCAGAAAATAATAAAAACCTTTATGCTTTAAAATCAATTCATTCATTTTCTGAACCGCTTAATCCTAATTAGGGTTGCGGGGAGGCTGGCGCCCATCTCAGCTGACTCTGGGCGAGGGCAGGGTACACCCTGGACAGCTCAACCATTCACACTCACACCTAGGCACGATTTGGAACAGCCAATTAGCCTACAGTGCATGTTTTTGGACTGTGGGAGGAAACCGTAGTACCCGGAGGAACCCACACAAGCACGGGGAGAACATGCAAACTTCACACAGAAACGCCTGAGCTGGGAATTGAACCCTGGCCTTCTTGCTGTGAGGCGGACGTGCTAACCACTACGCCACCAAGCCTCCTATGCTTTAAAATGAAATACAAAAAAAAAAAATTTAAAATGTCTAAATAAAGTGAGACGGTAAAACTTCTTTCTACACTATGGGCATTCTAATAGTATAAGAGATAAACAAAGTATATCCTAGTGCTGTGTAATCTATGCTCTAATCCATATTTAACACATTTAATATGGATAAACTGCAAAATTCTGATGAACACAAAAAAAACCTCTGAGAGCAAAACAAAACTGATTGGTTAAGCTCCTCTCACCTGAAGGCTCCTCTGGCTCACTATCGTTTTCCTCCTCCACGGGTGGAGCAGGTGGAGGCACCACCTGCTTTCTCTCCTTCTCCGCTTTAGCGTTTCTCTCCTCCTCCGAGTAGTACTCGTCCTCCGACAGGTTCGCCAGGCTCTCGTCCATCTCCCTGTACTCCACCTGCAGCATGGGCCACATGCACAATCTTCCTTACAACCAGCTCACGTAGACAGAATACATTCGGTTCTCCCAGCATGAGCGCAGAAATACACGTTACACTGAACATTTCGCTCTATTTTAGTGTTAATTAAGCATACACTCACATGTAATTCGCTTTAAGCTGCACGTTTACCTTAAATAAACTAAAATGACCATCAGCAGTGGAAATAAGCTCCATAACTTCAGACGCATGTGACATTTGTTTACTCACAGTTACTTTGCATTTTATTTTTTTATTTATCTGGCATTCTCCACAACAAAACTGTGCTTGGAGACACTACAGGATTTGTAGACTCTGGACAAGAGAGAGAGAGAGAGAGAGAGAAAAAAAAAATCATACTGCCAACATTCAACCAATACAAGGAAGGAGACGTCTTAGAAAAGGGAGTGTTATCATTACCTCTGCAATTGGCCCGGTAGGTTACGTATTCACCAGTTTGTTTGTTTGTCTGTTAGAACAGCTACGCAAAAACTACTGAAGCGATTTTCACCAAGCTTGGTGGAGGGATGGGATATGAGCCTGGAAAGAACCCATAACATTTTACAGCAGATATGGTTCATGATCAGGATTTTATTAGGTAATTATTAAAGGATCTTGCCTTGTTGCAGGATTTTGCCAAAACTACTTATCTGATTTTCATCAAACTTGGTGGAGAGGTGGGGACTGGGTCTGGAAAGAACCCATTACATTTTGGAGGTGATCCGTGCATAGTATCACATTGAAATAAAGTCAGGAAAAATCTCTATCTTTAAATAACATGGGATAAAATGTTTCTCTGACACCCACTAGGGGGAGACATTTCATTTAAACTAATCCATCTGTGCCTGGGGGAGATTTCTTGCACTCCATGAGTACCCCTCTAGTTTTACATGTTCATATCGAGGGAACATTGTAGTTCAACAAAACTGACTGTTTACAAAAGCTAGATATTTTAATTACCTTGGGCTAAAAGAATTAATCTAGCTAGAAACTTGTCTTCCTAAAAACAATGCATTAACATCACAAGGTGCATGAGACGCCTCGCACTATCCTCCCAACACATACGTCTAAGCACTAAGTGTAAAAAGCTTAGGTGTTCACTTTGGCTCTCTTGCGACGGCTGGTCCTGCGCCCTTCAGCCGAGTCCTGATCCACTCCCCCTGAGCCAGGATGGTGAGGCAGCGGAGCACCACTTGCTTCTCCGCTTGGGGAAGCCCTTTCTTTCTTCTTCACGTCTGCTGAAGAAGCAACAGAACCAGTTGCAGCTCCAGCCTGGGAGCCCACAGACGTTTCCATGCTCCGATCAGCCCCATTCCCTCCTGAGGAAGAGGAAGAGGAGGAGGAGGAGGAAGAGCCTGGGTCTTTCTTATTTGACAGCATGATGGAGGATGACAGAGGTCTCTCCTGAAACAGAAACAAAGGTAGAAATGGGATTTAGAGAGAGAGAGAGAGAGAGAGAGAGAGAGAGAGAGAGAGAGAGAGAACTAGGAGATGAGGGGTGAAGTGTGTAAGAGATGTGAGATGAAGGAAGTTGACAGCTGAATGCATGAGTATTGAGATGCAGGTGAAAACACACAAAAACTTTATCATGAATAATTAATGATATGATACTTATTTCATTGGTCATTTACCCAAAGACTGATTATGTAATCTAAGTGAACTGATGTGTACACTCACAGCTGTATGTAATGTAATGAAGGTGGGTATGGCGTAATGAAGTACATGCCCTCTGATTTGACATTCGCAATGAGTGAGACTGAATTACTCATTTTAAAGTTACTGATTCCTTCTGAGGGCGGCACGGCAGCGTAGGCGTTAGCATGTTTGCCTCACAGCAAGAAGGTCCTGGGTTCATGCCCCGCTGCCAGTGACGGCGTTTCTGTGTGCATTTTGAATTGAAAGTTTTCATTTTCTCCCTGTGCTCGTGTGGGTTTCCTCCAGGTACTCTGGTTTTCTCCCACAATCCAAAGACATACACATTAGGCTAATTGGCCCTAGGTGTAAGTGTATACTGATGTTTGTCCAAGACAACAGGTTCCGCAGAGGGCTTGCAAGCCTCTACCTTGCAAGTGACGCCATTAAAATGGCCCAGTGCCCCACAGATCCAAAACAATGGGATGGATGTGGAATTTCTTATAAAATTAAACTGTTTTTATGGGTTTCTGCTGCATATTTAAAGGTAAAAAAAATCATACTCATAAATCAGGGTTGCTCAGGAGGTTATTCAGAGAGATTGTTAGTGTGCACATAACTAAAGGTGGAGCTCCCAAAGGATATCTCTATTGATAGGTGTGCGTGGCTGATACCAGGAAAGGTTAACACTGAGTTTTCTTTTCACTGACTTTCACTCGCTGATTTTGGCATTTATTTATCTTGTTAGAAGCGAAGGCATCTTTCTGATGGTCCAGGTCCACCTGGTCGTGGATCTGTGGTGGTCTTACCTTCACTGTTGAACTTTTTACCGCTGACAGATGAAAATTCACATTGGCGGCTATTTGGCGCTGGCTGATGCCACCCTCTGACTGACCCACAATTCCACCTCTCTGAAAATCTGACAATTTAATGAATTAAATGTAATGAACACTAGTCAGACTGCTGTATAAAGGTGCACAAAGTTGCGCTAAAGTAATGCAAGCATGCCTCGCACTCCAGGAGCTCAGGAATTGGTAGATTTTCAGAGAGGTCGAATTGTGGGTCTATCAGACTCACATAACCGACAATGTAAATATTCCTGTCGACGGTATAAGTTCAACAGTGAAGGTAAGACCAGAAGTTTGTAGACTCTGGGATCATCTTCCCCAACCTGTCGCCAGCAAGTTTAAAACACTGAAATTTCACAGGATGTCTCTGTATGCTGTAAAATTCAGTTTCCCGTCACTGGAAACCGACATGGTTTGCCAAATTTTGAAGTGGAAGAACATTAGTGTCCTTCACAGAGCCCTGACCCTCAACCCCATTGAACACCTCTGGGATGAAGTGAAGCACTGCACCCCAAGTCTCCTCAAGTGACAGACAGCAGTGCCTGTCCTCACTAATGCTCATGTAGATATAGATGGGAATGGGCAAGAGGGAAGAGTGAGAAGGGGCACTGGTGGCTCAGTGGGTGTGGTTCTATGTTACTAATCAGAAGGTTAAGGGTTTAAGTCCCATTACCACCAAGCTGCCATAGTTAGGCCCTTGAGCAAGGCCCTTAACCCTCAACTGCTCAGTTATATAAATAATATAAAAATGTCAGCCGCTCTGGATTCGGATGACTGGCAGATGACATAAATAGAATGTAAATGAAGGCTGTTGGCATTATAACCAGTGTATCTGCATGATCCTGGTAATTTAATCTGCCTAGTAAAATCGTTTTTCCATCAGCCAGCTGGTCGGTTAATGTGTGCGCAACTATTTTGCAATTTTTGAATTGCAACCACAATCTAATCTAAGAAACCCTCCTCAATGTTCCCCTGATATTTTGACAGAACAAAATACATGCTGTTTGGACGTGCTGGAGAATGTGTGGAATGATGGCAAATTCACAACAAGTGCACATTACAGTAACCTTGTTTTGTTTTACCCATTTCTCGGTGCACCTGGAAATATCCATTCAATCGCTGAGAAAGAAAGGCAGAATAAGAAACAATGGTGAGGACCAGGAAAGGGTGCGACTGCAGTAAGGGGTTGGGGGGAGCGCAAAAATATATATAATTAACAGGAATTAAGGATATTGTAGAATTTGAGCTGCTCCACATTACGCTGGTCAGTTATCAGTCTAAACATCCTTTCCTCTCCAACATGGCTATATTTCTAAAATACAAAACAATTCACAAAACTTACTAATATGAAACGTTATAGAAAGTGAAGGTTGGGGAGTTACAGCGCACCCCGTATTGATAGCAGCGTACACATCTCTAAACATAAAATTCATGGCTGAGAAGTAGGCAAGGCTAAGAGGGAGTCCTTAAAACAAAGATGATTTAATGTAGTAGCCACACAAAATATTACGGATTTGTCTGGATGTGGTAAATATGGGTAGATCCCAGTGCTGCAGAATTCCCAATTCTGAGTGGTCAGAAATCGATGCGTTGGTCAGAAAAATGGAAACCATGTTTTCTGCTACTGTACTTCAGGGAGAGGAAGATTAGTTGTCTTACAACCTGTAATCTAAATGGATTTTTAAAAAATTATTTAATGTAATGGACCTATATTAAATATTCCAAATTGGTATAGTGAGAGAAAAAAAAACATTTTTAAAAATTTTTACAAAGTGGTGCATGCATATGTATTCACGCCATTTGCTAAGGTCTGGTGCTAGCAATTACCTTCAGAAGTCACATGATTAGTTAAATAAGGTCCACTTGTGTGCACTTCAAGTGTCACATGGTCTCACTATATTACATATACAGATATACACACACATATATGTACACCTGTTCTGAAAGGCCCCAGGGTCTCCAACACCAAGCAACCAACACCAGGAAGATTAAGGAGCTCTCCAACAAGTCAGGAAACAAATCAGGGTTGGGTAATAAAAAAAAATCCAAAGTATAGAAACTCCCACAGAGCACCATTAAATCCATCATTCCATAAGAGAGCACCACAACAACCTGCCTAGAGAGGGCCATCCACCAAATCTCACAGGCCAGGCAAGGAGGGCATTAATCAGAGAGGACACAAAGAGACCAAAGGTAAATGGGAAAGAACTGAAAAGCTCCATTGCAGGGACTGGTGTATGTCCAAAGGACCACTCTCCCATACACTCCACAGAGCTGGGCTTTCCGGAAGAGTGGCCAGAACAAAATAAAAGAACATGTTTAGAGTTCAACAAAAGGCATGTTGGTGACTCCCCAAATAAGAAGATATTCTGGTCAGATGAGACTAAAATAGAACTTTTTGGACACCAAGAAAAACACTATGTCTGGCACAAACCCATCACCTCTCATCATTTATATTTACATTTACAGCATTTTATCCAGAGGAACTTACAATTATCTTTTTTTTTTTATACAACTGATTAATTGAGGGTTAAGGGCCTTGCTCAAGGGCCCAACAATGGTGATAGTGGGGATTGAACCGCAGACCTTCGGATCAGTAATCCATCGCGTTAAAAAACTGGTCAGGACTGAGAAAATGATGGATGGTGCTAAATTATTGAGCTGGAGCAGTTTTGCCCTTAAGAATGGGCAAAAATCCCACTGGCTAGATGTGCCAAGCTCATAGAGACATGTCCGAAGTGACTTGCAGCTGTAAATGCTGCAAAAGGTGGCTCTAAAAAGTACTGAGTTTGGGAGGGGGGTGAATACATATGCACACTCAAGTTTTCTGTTCTGTTCTGCTTCACAATAACAACTATTTTGCATGCTGTGTAAATCGACTAATAAAAAACCCAAATAGGCAACAAAATAGAAAACCATGATTTTTTTTATATAGATATATAAGCATTTAATTGAACCAACACAAGACTGGTACATGATGAGTAATCCTGAAAGATCAAAATTTGTTATCCTGCATAGGCTGATGAAATTAAAAGAGAACTTTTCTTGACAAACGATCAACACTTAGGGACAACTACAAAAAAAGTTCATCCATTACATTCACTGCAATAAAAAGCTCTCCAATACCAAATGCTGTGACAACGAAATAATTTTATCATAATTTCTAGAAATGCACCGGTCATTCTCACATATTTCTGATTCAGAGCTAGACTCTGTGATAACATACTGTGCATGCATATGTATGGTTCCCACGAACCACCACAAAAACTTTCGGAACAAACCTCATTTCACACTTAGTACACCATTACTAGCTGAACATGCACAGGTTAAAAAAAGCTAACAAGAGAAAACTGCAGAGCGAGCATGTTTCACCGGGTCCCAGGCAAGTCACATGACCTACTGTTACTATATAATCACCATCAGCAGTAGTGATAACAATACAGGCCATGTTTATTCTACTGCTGCTGCTGCTACCATCAATAATTATTATAATAAAAATTATCACTATTATTATTACTAATAAAGTACAACCGTTTCTTTTATTAAAAGAAAATAATTAGAATTATTGTGCATTCAACAAAAGTTTTTGTTTGTGTATGATGTAAATAACGTCATTATTTACAATCCTATCAATAATTGCTGATCAAAAGAAAATCGATGGGCAAAATGGTTATCGGCAGGTCACAGAAAAATCGGAAACCGAAATCGAGCAGGAAAATTGTAGTCGGTGCATCTCTAGTAATCTCATTAGCCGTTAAAAATTTTCAAACTGTAAATTGTAAAAGGATCATATCAATAAGACAGTAACAGTTTAAAGATTACACCATATGTCTTATCATTCTACTAATCCAGTTCACTCGTTGCATTGTACCAAAAACGCTATACAATACAACACAACACACTACAATGAGCACACTAGCCTGCGATTTTTCCCCCCACTCGTATTCAGACTCACTCCGCCTCCTTTACGATTGGTTAGTTCTAGTCCACATCTAACGTCAGGATTGGCTAACAGAGCACTTTCACAGGCAAACTACATATCAATCATAGAATTGGGCGGGACTTTTACTGAATACGTGTGGGTTTAAAAAAAAAACCACTGAAGCGTTGGCTAGTTATCGAGCTTAGCTATAATTGCGCCAAGAGCAGTTGCTTTAAAACACCAAAGGCTGCCCACTACCAAGCAGTAAACTGATATCAGAATACATCAAACGATACTTAAATAACTGGAAAACACATTAACCCATTTTAACACGTTAAAAACGATTTTAAGACGTTTATTTTATTTACCTCTTGTCAGCCACCGTCAGGCACAAAGGAAGCAGATGTGTGACTGCAGTTAAGAACAGAACCAACCAGCTAATACAGTTGAATTAGAAATGGGCGGGTCAGAGGATTCTTGAGCTTTTCATTGGTGAGAGGTTCCATCAATCAAATCTGCACCCGCTGGCACTTCACGCGCATCACGCTCTATTCACTATATATTGCACTTGTTAGGGAGTTTTGCATGTTTTTTATTATTTTTTAAAATATGATTTTGTTGATATATTCAGTACTGTGGTTATATGAA
Source organism: Tandanus tandanus (assembly GCA_039654325.1). Classification (NCBI taxonomy): domain Eukaryota; kingdom Metazoa; phylum Chordata; class Actinopteri; order Siluriformes; family Plotosidae; genus Tandanus; species Tandanus tandanus. The sequence goes on along the minus strand of JBCNYH010000022.1, from coordinate 25,163,105 downwards.
TTAATATATCTGTTTCGTTGTTGTTTTTTAAAGCTTTTGTAAAGTATATTGATAAATAATGGAAATAAATAATCTTTTTTAAACAAGACAGGATTTCAGATGTGTCCCTGCTGGTTTAGATTCATATATTAATATTAGAGAATATTAATAGCAGATAGTTGGATAATAGACTTTTAAGTCATTCCCGATGTTGTGTAAAGTCGAAGCCCCGCCCACAGGAAGTAAGTTCCTGTTTCAGGTAACACTACAGGTAGAGGGAGAGGTGTTGGCGTTCTCTTGTCGTCGAGGGCTGTTTTTTTTTAAGAAAAGTGAAAATAGTAGTAAATTAATACGTGGTTTCTTTGAATGATTTGATTTAATTTCTTTCAGGCTTTAAGTGTGGTTTATCAAACAGGTGAGTAGGGTTATGAAAAGGGTAACTTTGCTCTAGAAGAGACATTGGTATGTTTATGTTGGTCCTTATCGTTAAGGAAGTCTTCTTACTGTGTAATGCTACAACAAATTAACCTTTTTTTTTTCTTCTTTGTTTTATCTTTTTCTTTTTTTTCTTTCTTTCTTTCTTTCTTTTTTGGAAAATGGTACATATTTATGGTATGTGATAATGGTGATCTCAAGTGGCCTATAATATGTTTAATAATGCACCTGAAAGCAAAATATACAAGAGTCTCCAAACAAAGAACAACTAAAGTATTCTGTAAGAAGAATATTTGGAAGGAGTCTCCAGTGTCAGTGCTTTGGAAAACAGTCCACATTTACGTTAATGCCATTTGACTGACACCCTAATCCAGAGCAACTTAGATTTTTTATTTCATACATACAATTGAGCAGTTGACTATCTTCCTCCATCTGGTCCTGTCCTGTGCGCTGCCCCAAATTAGGTTCGTCATTTTCAGTCCTGAAGTCGCAGGTTTCTCTATGGTTTCCCGGTGGGGTCCATCTCAGGGCTCCTTTAGGAATGCGGTCCTGGTCCATTCTAAGAATCTGTCTGAGTCATTGGAGTCGTCAGTGTTTAATTTCCATCATCTCATTAATATAGATTATGTTTATACAGGTCTTCATTGGATATTTTATCTATCCACAACAGGTGATGAACCTTCCAAAGGCACCCATTCTGGATTGCAGTGACCTTTTTTTATGTAACACCTACCAACATAATGATAATTTTTTACATAACAAGTATTTTATTTGGCTGTTTAGTTTTAGAGAGTGAAAAACATGAGGCTGTCAAAGAACAGACTGTTTATATTTGATAAAGCATTAGCAATAGCATAAGTACATGAGACAGGGCACAGTATTTAGCAGTAGACACTCTTTTATCAGCTTACATATTTGCCAAATTTTCCTGAATATGATGCATCATTAAATTGTAGGTAACTTAAGAAACATGACAGATTTCGATGGCAGGGTGCTCGAATTATTAAAGCCAGAAATTTCACGCCTAATTTATGTCATGTGGTTTATATTTTCATTTCAATCTAAAACACAGAGTATTCGAGTGGCTTTCCACCTTTCCCTATATATTTGGAAAGAGTCTCCAGTGTCAGCAACTTTGTATTTTTATACTTAAGTACATCCCTCTTAGTTTGCCAGTGTGAAAACTACTCACTCTGAAAGCTTGAATGAAAAAATGAAAAAACTCGATGTCCGACCCTCTGTCCGGAATTCATCAAAAACGCCATCATAGATCACCATTTTTGGTGGCTGTGTAACCACACAAGCCTATCAATATTTGTCGCAGTCTGATATCCAGTACGACCACCGTGGGCTAAGTGGGACTGCCTGGCTGCTTTTTGTTTGTTTGTTTGTTTGTTTATTTTTTGTTTGTTTGTTACAAACTATCAGATTTTAAAGAAAAATAGCAGTTGATTCCCTTTGTCATTTTTGTCCATTTATAATTTTAATAAAATCTTTTCAAACAGCTGGCAAACATGAAACATATGCCTCTTTTCATAATTTCACTCACAATAAGATTATAAAAATCTCCATTCTATGTTCTTTTTTCAGAAAGCATCAGGATGAAGACCAAAGGGTCGATGTCCAATAGGCCAGATAACACCGCATTCACACAGCAGCGGCTTCCTGCCTGGCAGCCCATCTTGTCTGCTGGCATCGTCATCCCGGGCTTTACTCTCATCGGTATGGCCTTTATTGGCATCGGCGTGGCACTCTTGGTCACTTCACAGAACATCAAAATGATTGAGGTATGATGTAGCATTTTTGCTTGTATATTAAATACTGATTTGTTTATTTGTCGTTGGCATAACTACCTGAATACGAGGTTGGAAAATGGCTCAATTTTTAACCCTACATCCTCCTCATACAGCTTCATAAAATGAAGAAACAGTCTTCAAATCTTAATATCCTGCAGAATGTTTTCTTTGATTGGTTCACATTATCAACCCCCTTAAATCAGGTTTATTGGAAATTTGATATTGACAAGGCTGTGTGCAGAGTATACACAGTATGACATGATTAATAAGGATCCTCAGTTCCATGCAGCTGAAGCTTATTCATTATTTACAGTGAAATCACAGCTTGAATAGATTGAATGAACTGGTACATTAGTTAATCAAACAACTAGTTGTTATTTACCATACACCATTCTTTGCATTCATGTCTGTACTCCTTTCTCAAAAAAATTTGTGTACAACACTGCACACCTCTTACTCTCAATGGTCGCAGTCTTGGCCACATGTAGAAGAGGCAGGACTTTTGACCATTGTGAAAATGGAAGCTGAAGATGCACCGGATTCAGATCCAGGAGTTCATTAAATAATTATTAAAGGATATTGTATTTTAGCAGGAATTTGCCATAACTACTGATCTGATTTTTATCAAACTTGGTGGTGGGGTGGGACTTGGGCCTGGGGAAAAAAAACATTATATTTTGGAGGTGATCCATGCATGGGATTATGTAAAAAAATAAAAATAAAAAATAAAAAACGAAAATTCCTACATGTCTAATTTACATCAGACAAAATGTTCATCCAACACCCACTATGGGGAGACATATCATTCATTTCAAATTCAAATTTATTTTTCACGTACAAAATCATACACAGTACAATATGTAGTGAAATGCTTGTTACGACTGTCCTAAAAAAATGTATGTCATTGTCATTTTATGTCATTTATTTTCAAAAGTCATTTGTGCCTGGCGGAGATCCCTTGTACTCTAAGTGGCTCTCTAGTTGTTTAAATGTTATTGTGGTTGAATAATTCCTTTTTCTTTTTGTGTAACAGAAAGATTACACGGGGGATTCAGATGATTCTTCCTGTGAAAAGTGCATCAACACTGCTACAAAAGACTGCTTATGTGAGGTCAACTTCTCCTTCAGTGAGCTTTTTGAGGTACCATCATATTCATAGAGATTTTTTTTGGTGACCTGTCTAACCATTGCTTGTGAATAACAAGATAAACTTCCTGTTTTCAGGGCCCTGTGTTCTTCTATTATGGCCTGTCTAATTACTATCAGAACTACAGATCATATGGAGCATCTGTAGATCTTGACCAACTGGTGGGAGTCAAAGATAACTTTCTGGTATTGCCTTGCATTATGCATCTTTTGTAATATTGAATTATTCCATTTTATTTCAGTCTATTTAATTTTTTTAATTTTCACAACTTCTAGTCTCCAGATAGTGACTGCGCTCCTTATCGGAATGATTCCAGCGGAAAGCCTATTGTTCCATGTGGATCCATAGCAAACAGCATGTTCAATGGTAACCCATTCCAGTTCTCCTGACATCTGTACAATCTAATTTCTTGGCAAAAGTAACTTTCAAGAAAGACCAGGCCTAAGACTAATATCTTCTATAGCTAATATGTGACCCGCTCCAGCATCTTGTTTTGAGTAAGAGCCAAAGTAAGTTGAAAATGGTTTACCTGGACAAAAATGCGATGTTGCCAAAAATACATCCTTCAAAGCGTAATCTTCCACATGACCAAGTTCAAATATCCATAAACACAATCTATCCATGCTAAAATACTTGTTTAAGAGAGGGTTCCATGTCCAAGTTATTGTAAAACAATGGAAATATCCACTTATATTGCCGATTTTCAATGACTTTCATGAATGGTCAGAGTATTTCTTTATTATCCATATTTGGTACCAGTATACTCTACCTACCTCAGAATACCAGAAGGATTCCCCGAGTTATATAACGGTAAACCAATGAGAGCCTTAAAACAGACATGACTTGGTGTAAGTAGAACTCATTTGTTGCTAGGAAGACGCCAGGAAGGTCGCGCTGATTGGTGGAGAGCCGGATTCATATAGTGTATGGATGCTGAATGCGGACATTCAGAAACTGCTTCTGTAACTGTAATTGCTATTTTCTCAAAAGGAGCATTTCCTGATTAGCAACATACAAAGTGATGTAACTTTTTTCATGCTGTAATCATGTATTATACCTCATTTTAAAGCATATTAAATTCTCTTTTCAAATATATCAATATCTCAGTATGTCAAATTATCTACTTAATTCGTATTATGCTGCAGTGGGTCACATATATTTTCTTGTCAGTGAAGCTCTGTGTAAGTGTTTTGTGAAAGGCCACAGTGAAACCAAAATGTCCTGCCACACTAAAACAGCAGCCTGTCCTCCTGTTATGGGATGTCATTTATTTTGTTCTAATTGAATAGTTAATCTTATTTTTCTCAATACAGCATTCGTTCTGGCCCCACGCCAAGTCATTAACGTAATATAAATGCACTGCCTAAAGGCGGCGCTCCCAATAGATGTCTCTATTGATAGGTGTCTGCGGCTGGTGTTATTAGGGTAGTACGGCTCCTTTAAATAGGAAATAAATAAATCTCCTAAATCTTCTATGGTTTGGAGTGAAAGCAGGAAATGTTAACAGTTTTCATTTCACCGCATTTCATTTGTTGATTTCCACGTTCATTTGTATCACCTGTCTTGTTAATTGAATTTATCCATTTAATGAGTTCATGTGCTCCCATTACTGTTTGGTGGTGTTTTGCCACGTGAAAGTTTGTCTGCCTGTCTGAGATAGATTGTGTGTTTTTTATTCTATTTTTTGGATTTCAATTTCATCATTAATAATGAATCTGTTTGGATTTTTTTTTATTGGTGACACATCAGCTTTATTTGGTTTCCTGTGTGGGCATGGACCCGGACAACCATCCAAGTCATCTTCCATGCCTGTGGGGTTCTGTTAAAACTAATTTCCAAACATTAGCTTTAAATTTGTATGTAGTTGAAGTAAAGTGAGTCACTTCATACATAAAATACGGAAACTCCAGAGAATATGAATGATTTTCTGACTATATTTGAGTATGATATGATTTATGAATAATTAGTTTGTGTCCATCTTTAGCTGAAGTCCTACACTGGATCAGACACACCTCATTATCCCCCCTCCCCCCCTTACATTTAGACTAATTTTAGCTTGTCAGTGAGAATATTTTGCCCTTGTAGCTCGAGGCCTTTTTACGTATCTTGTTATAAGTTTTTGCCTGTGTTCCTTAAACACACATGCTCTTAATCACGTCATCTCTCCTGAAAAGACTCTTTTAAGCTCTACAAGATTGTCAGTGGGGAGAAGACTCTGGTTCCATTCGACAGGAAAGGAATTGCCTGGTGGACGGACTACAACATCAAATACAGAAATCCTGAGAATGTCAACGGCTCCTTTGCAAATGCTTTCTCTGGTATAATTTACATCCTCATCATAACATGAACACAAATTTTCATTACTGACTGACTGGACAAACCTTTCCAGTCAGATTGTTCTACATAAAGGTATGAAGGATTAAATTGTTTGTTTGATTAAATTGTTTTAATATTGATAATAAAAGTATTATTTCCTTTTTCAGTGTAGATATTAGGTGTAAAAGATAACACCCATCCTCAAACAAGGTCGAAGCTGGTGTTTCCTCCGCTTGGATTAGTTTTTCGGTATCAGTACTTTTAAGTTTTTACCCCTCAGCCAGTGATGGCTGGAGAGGTGTTGTCGTTGGCTTGGCGGGCGGGCGGCGTGACAATATTGTCTGGGCCATTGCTTGGCTCATGCACATGCCAGCTTTCTGAAATTTTGCAGAGGCACTCCCTATAACCTAAACCTGTGCTTGGGGTAGCTAATTTGCATATGTGACCTTTGACCTTGGCACAGTGACCTTGAACATATAAAGTTTGCCCTGCGCTTCAGGCGTCCTGGCTGAGGGGCTATTTTCTTATTTATCTGAGGGAGGCTTCAGGATTGAGGAGTGTAGAGTTTCTCAGTAGCATGGTGAGCTATGGGGGTTTTTTGTGTGTGTGTTTGTGTTTTAAGGGAAGAGAAAAAAACGAGGCTGATGATTGAACAGATTATATCTTGCGAAAGCTGTAAACAGGAGCTGTGTGGTTTCGTGGACCTTCCACAATAAACGTAATTGTAGCTTTAAATGGATAAAAAGAATAACAAAACACTTTTTTTAATCAATTAAAAATTTTATTTATGGTTTTAGATGACTTGTGTTGCATAGCTGAATATAACAATTGGTAATGTACCCTGTTATGCCCCTGTCCTTTCTGAGGTGGATAGACAGAACTCCCCTTAGTGTCCAGAGAAGTAGTAGCAGAAGAATAACAACTAATCAGGATGATAAGGCAGATAGTAGATGTGGGTGGGATAAAATTAGGGTGGGATAAAACTACATCATCCAGTCTCACTGTGAACAATACCTAAGAAATATAAGGAGGTTTTACATGAAAACACCTCGGGACATGCAGTTATAAGGAAATAATCAACTTTGGGTTTCACCACGCATTAATTCTGCTTCATTTCACTTTACATCATGAGAGACAGGGGGAAAAAGCGAACATTTATAAAAGATTTTGGATTATTTGATATGTTAGAACTATGTTAGACAGTGCTCTCCATCAAAACAAAAATTACAGTATGTAATTTATAGTATGTCATTACTCTAAATTACAGTAATGACCGACAACTTCAGGATGATTCCAGGGGGTAAGGTGGTTGTAAAAACTTTAAAGGTGCCCATTCACCAGTAAATAATCTTAAATTTTGGCTGAATGCAAAAGTTTCCTGGTGAAATTGCCCCAGCTCACAGGTGTAGTATCTCTTATTTACCGGTTTTACATCTTGTTTTAATTCGTCTATTTACGATAACAAGACCATGTAACAGGGGCAGTGGTGGCTCAGTGGATACTGATCAGCGTGGTTGGTGGTTCAAGCCCCAGTACCACCAAGCTGCCATGGTTGGGTCCTTAACTCTCAACAGCTCAGTTGTATTTAAAAGATAATAATGCTAAAAAAAATGTATGTCGTTCTGGATAAGGGCGTCTGCCAAATGCCGTAAATGTAATTGACCAGAGGAATAATCAAGCATATACACCATAACGTGGCAGTGCAACGCCGATTCAAAGAAAGTCAAAAAGTCAGCTCAAGTGTTAAGAAACAGAGGAAGATATCAAGAGAAATTGAAAAGATGTGCCCGATGTAGAGGTCATTGATACTTGTGAACAGGAGTAAGAAAATGGTTTCAGAAAGAAATTCTGATTTTATTTTATTTCCAAGAGTGTATTTCATGTTTATTTAATATACCTAGGAAGTGAATGGGCCCCTTTAACAAGACATTTAACATCAGTTAAGCACTGAATTGTTATGTGTAAGAAAAAGCTGTGATTGCTGAAACAGATAAAGCTTGTGTTTTGTTTCTCAGGTACAACAAAGCCCATAAACTGGCCAAAGCCTGCGTATGAACTGGACCCGAATGAGCAAGCTAATAATGGCTTCCTGAACCAGGACTTCTTGGTGTGGATGAGGCGTGCAGCACTTCCTAACTTCAGGAAGTTGTATGGGCGAATCACAGAGGGGGATTACAAAGAAGGCTTACCTGCTGGAAACTATACCTTGGAGATCACCTACAGTATCCTTCTATCAACTGCAATTATCACAGCTAGTCTTTCCTCTCACTTTCCATAGATATAGATTCTCTGTGTCTATATATAAATGCATATATTTATAATAACAATTTTCGTCTTTATTTGCATAGTTTCTGTCCATGTTATGTGGAACCCTTACAGCTACAAATGCACACAGACAGGTTTGTCAAGTTGGGTGTAACCAAAAAATAAATAAAAGAACAAAGAGAGCACCAAGAGTGGAAAAAGAGAGCATATGGAGGGATTGAGCCTGAGTGTGTGCTGTTGGATCACTTGCGCTTCCTTTTGTGTTTTTCTATTTTCGTTGCACGAGGGAATGTGAATGGTTGCATTTTAATTTTACAATCGTTGGCACATCAAGTATGGCCACAAGCATTTAAACTTTTTTGAAAGAACTAGTTTGACTGGTCGTGGGTGTACTGGAAATTTTAGAACAAGGCAGTTCTGTGTGGTTGGTTCCTTAACTTACAATCCAGACTACCCCGTACAAAGCTTTGATGGCAAAAAGACAATGGTGTTCACCAATGTTTCCTGGATGGGAGGAAAGAACAGGTTCCTGGGCATTGCCTACCTTGTGATAGGATCTCTCTGTGTTGTCATGGCAGTAGTCATGCTTATTGTTTACGCAAAATACAAGTTTTCAGACGACGATACTTCATAATGCCATTGTCCACGCACATCAATGGTTCTTTACCACCTTTGGTTCTTATGGTAGTTCTCAGAATATTCCAGTCATGTCACAGGTTTTTCTGTTTCAGTTTTGATTTGTGTATTAGAGCCCTTCCAGACATTTTGTAGGCTTGTACTTGAAATGGAGCAAATTACTGGACCAAGAGCATCCAGTGTACTCATAATATTCATGATAACGAAGATAAAACAATTGCTGGATCAGTAGAGCTAATGATTAGCCAGATTTTAAGGAATAATCCACCCTTTTTGTCAGTAGTTTTTAATAATAATTAATGGTGTCTATCTTTCTGAGTTTTTTGTTGGTTTAAATGATTTTCATTAGCATATTTCTCTGTTGTCAATATTTTTTAATACTTTATCCATTTGACTGCCTGATAGTGATGGTGACGGTGAGAATTTATTTCTACTTGATGGCAGCAATGCAGTGGTGCTTTAGTTCTTTAGTCTGTCCAGTTCTCTCATCTTTTCGTGTATACTCTGCTTTAAGAGACCAGCTTCGTCATCCCATGGAACACCAACATGCCAAGCCAAGTTTCTGCCACAACTCACTACGGTTGTGTTGGGTAATTGTAGCCTTATGGATGGGTGTCTCTGGTACCTCTACCTAAACAGCAGAACCTGTGCGTTATTACTTACAATATGTCTGAGATCATTATTAAAAAAAATTTCCCCTGTAAAACCACATTGTGACTGTGCTAGTAATGTAGTGTTATGCCTCCCATGTCAGTGCATGACAATCGCTAGCTTCTTGCAGGAATAATGAAAATACAGTAAATCACAAAGCGTCATATAATAAAAATATTTACATTTAAATGTCTTTAATTTCTGTCGCAGTGGAGTTTTCCATAAAGGCTAGTCTAACCTCAAATAAACAAAAATACAGACCCTATTATATTAGAAAATAGACATTACTGTCAGTACATCTGTTACATTTTTCTCCTCATCAAACTAAAGACAGTTTTAAAAGGAATATTTATTGTAGCTCAGTCATTTTCCCTTTCCTCTTCACTTTTCATATTTATGTGTAATACTCCTAGGCTGTGGTTGTACCAAAGCTTGGGATCAGTATGGTTCTCAGGGAAGGTTTAAAAGCAAATTCATCTCTGAAGTATTTTGTTTGATTCCAGTTAAACATTTTCTAAGGTCAGCCCATGTATATGGATTTGGGACTGGAAAGTATTGCCAATGTGTATGGATTGCAACTGGAAAGTATTGAGCTTTAATGTGAGTGTGTTTGCTTTCCCGACTTGGTTTTTAAGCCATAATTACTAACAATTTAAGAATGATCTGAAATGTATCATCTACCTGTGTTATTAGAAATAGTCTTAATTTAAAAATAAAAAAGTAATTTTAAAAAGTTTATATAGTATATAAACTTTTTTCCTTTGTGTGTTTGAAAGTTTTTGGTCAAGTCAGATGGTGAGGATTTTTCAGGGATTGCTGTACTTTTATTTTTATTAATACACTGTTTTGGGGTAAATTTATTATTTTTATTTAAAGAAAAAAGCTTTTTTTTTAACCATGTTGGAAGAGCCATGTTTATGTCAGTGTAACACAACAGTGCCTTACTTGTATTCATTCTAACCAGTGGCTTCCAAATAAAGTTGAAGGTGCGAGATGAGTAATCACTGCATTTAACTGTATTTGGTAAATTGCAGCTTTCAAGTAAAAATAAAGTTGAGTCATTATGTCATAATGTTGAGTCCATTTCTGTTCTGATCCCATCTCAATACTCAACAGGTCTTCATTGATTTGCCCAAATGCCATATTAAAGCAGAATGAAAGAAAAGCCTTCCAAACTCCCGTTACACTTAGTATATTTTTCATCGGGTGGTTTTTACTTACATCCACGAAGTTGCAATCTGCTAAAATGCATCCGATAGTTTGCATTAGCTTGTTTAAAAAAGCTGCCATTTGGAGTTCATTTCACTCTTGCGAGAGTGTGAAATCACAAGAACAGGATATAGAGTGTCAGTTCCAAGAAGGTAAGATGCCAGCAACAATAACCGAATAACTAACAAATCAGACGAACATCTGTCAAACATGGTTGGGCAAATGTGATGGTCTGGGGTGCTTTGGTGGTGATAAGGTGGGAGGGTTGTACAGGGTGAAATGGATCTTGATCAGGGAAGGTTGTCACTATTTTGCAACGCCATGTCATACCCTGTGGACAGCTCTTGATTGGAGCTACTTTCCTCCTACAACGACCCGAAACACTCCAAACTATGCAAGAATTATTTAGAGAAGAAACAGTAAGCTGGTATTCTGTCAATAATGGAGTGGCCAGCACAGTCACTGGATCTCAACCCGATCAAACTGTTGAGTACGGTGGCTCACAAGTGTCACAGGAAAACCACCAATTTCATGGCACAACCAACAATTCCACAAGACACAAAACTGTCTCAATATGCATTGTGGAAGGATGAATGAGCAGTGGAAGAATGGGAGGAAGATGATTATGGGGTCAAAATTAAGTTTGAGTTCTCTAAAAAGGAAGCTCAAAGGCATAAATTTGTTGAGGAAGAATGTTGACTGTCAACACTGTCTGACAAGCCATAGAAGAGCTTATCAAATGCGTTCATGATTGCATACCCATGTGACTACACTTACTGCCATCCTGACAATTATAACCATCTTAGATTCTGTTGTATCACTAAAACCTTGCTCAGATGCAAAAATTTCTAACTTCACTAATTTCCATACATTAGTTCAGTGGCCAAACACGTACTCAGGCAAGGCGTCAACGTAGTTTCAATGGATTATTCAAAATGGAAGCTTGTAGCCGTGACTGAGTGCTTTTCTATTAGACCAGTGAACCAGTGTATGGAAAGTAATGAATTATAAAATTATTTTAAATGATGAAAAGTAACAATGGGTGGAACTTCAGTATTATTATTTTTATTATTTTATTTATTTATAATTTATTTATTTTAGATAAATAAAATTTAGTTATTTTGCGTGTCCTAATGATCCTGGGAGCTATGTTGTCGGGGGCATTATGCCCCTGGTAGGGTCACCCAAGGCAAACAG
>JBCNYH010000022.1:25086762-25097289 GCA_039654325.1 Tandanus tandanus | reverse complement strand
GATTTGAAGTGTTCCCGAAATACTTGACTTTTATTTTGCACACCGATTTTTTCAAGCTCCTTCTTACCCGGAAAATTATAACATCCGAAGTGCACCCAAACATTTGCCGACGACGCTGGCTGTATTTCTTTTTCCTCATCCATGGCTAAAAGCTAGTTCTGGAGCCGCCGCTCACTGGAACAATTCGCGACGGAGGCCGAGTCTGGACAAACGGTACGCACTGTGAGTAAGGTTGGAAATGTTCGGAAAAACGTGTTCTTAAAAATCGATTCTTGAAAATTTGGATCGATTCAGAATGATAAGAATCGCGATTCAGACGTGAATTGATTTTTTCCGGCACCCCTACTTCCGATGCTGATGCAGGACTGTGATGAATGGCGTGACAGACTCGACCAGATGATGATGATCAGCTTGAAGTAAAAGGTCATGGGGGCCTCCCCCAGAAAATGGTTAATAATTGGGTGCTCTGAGATGCCCTGAGCACCCTTTTATCTTAAAATGAACATACAAAATGTCCAAATAAAGTAAGAAGTTCTAAACTTCTTTCTCCAGTAAGGACATTTTAAGAACATAAGAGATAAGCAAAGTAAATCCTAGTGAATTCCTTATATTTAATAATCAGCAGGCATATTTAAAAGGAAATTAAACCCAGCTTGAGTAAAAGCCTGCATGCATAGTTTACGTCGGTTTCTTTTAAAATGTGATGTTTTTTGTTTAGATAATAATAATAAAAAGAAACTCTATGCATATGAACACATGGTGTGGTACTTTCTTTATGGGAATCTTTGCATGTATGTATATACACTAGCACTAGCATACAGAGTACTTATTAATATCATTATTACACTTTATAAAATCATTTTTTCCATCTGATGATGTTTGAACATTCCTACATAAAGCCATAATTGCCACACATTTTACTCAAAAATAAAGAGAACTACAGTTTTTAATGAACATTTTAATTAAATTAACGGATTTTTTTAACACAGCCTTTCCACACAAATATTCTAAATTATAAATCTTAATTAATATAACAAAAATATGACAAAACATTTAACTGTACCAACATAAAACTGTGGCAGTGCAAATTAGTTATTTGATCAACATCAAGTCTAACTAAGATGACCATCTTCTAACTAAGCCTATTTTGAAAAAGTGCGTGTCAGGGTTTTTTTTTTTAAATGAAAAGCAGCTTCTCTGCATTATCAGCTTTTATCCTGTTTCAGTTTTCATCTATGTGTGACACTGAGCTAAAAAGCCTCTCATTTTCCACCCTGCTACACAGCATTACTTAACATTGTCACGAAGCACAACATGAACAGAAGTTTTAGGTATCCCCCATGTCTGCAGCATGTCATCAAACACACCTGCGTTGGCTTGGCTTGTGTGAACCCCGAAATTGTTTTGCTTGTAGGATGACTCTCTGCGGCGTAAAATCCTTGTCTATCCACTGTGCAGTTAAGCTAATTAGCGACACCGGGCTAACACCACTTGTCCAAATATCAGTGGTGAAGCTAAAAGCGGAGGATTTTGGCATTAGGCTGTGAATATGTTTCTTCACAGTCATGTAGTTTGGGCAGCTCCGTGTCAGTCATGCTATGGACGACATGCGGCTAGGGACGTCATATCTTGGCTCCAGGACACGCAGAAGACGCTGAAATCCTATATTTTCAACCTCTGACAGTGGCTGGTCACTCAGAGCGATGTACTTGATAATAGCCTGTTATACTCACTGTCGTTTTGGTATTTTAGATGCTTTATCAAATTGCTTGTGTTGAATGTGCTAGATTTTGCCCCTCTTCTGGACAACTTTGCTGAGCAAAATTTGCAGTCCACCTTACTTTTGTCGTCTTCCTTCACTTTGTAATACCTCCACACGGCTGACATGGCTCCCGCCTGCTCAGGTTAGAGGCTGGGCAGCGTCAGCGCATCACTCTGACATAAGTATAAGGTATCAGTGCTTCGTACCGGGGCATTTTTTTTACGAGTACTTTAGAGGGAAGTGGTATTGGGGCCGATAGCCGATCCCTATTTACAAAAATACGTGCACATTTTTATAATCAGGTGGTTTTTACTTATATTTTCGAAGTTGTAGTCTGCTAAAATCTGTTTAATCAGTATGTATTAGCCAGTTTAAAAAGGCTGCTGTTACTCTTGCAAGTGTGCGAAATCGCAAGAATAGGACATGATTCCCCAAGTTTATATAAGAAAAGATAATGGAAATAATAACAGTATACAGATATTAAACTAACAAATCAGATACAAACTGGTGAACTTCTGAATTATATAAGACTAGGCACTTCTGCAATTCATATACGATTCCATTTACACATTAATACAAACGTGCACTCACATATACAAGAAAAAATACTACCATGTATTTGTATGCAAATTATTTCTGTGTTGCTGGAAATCACATCACTTTTCACTACGTTTCGCATTAGTGTCACCCCCCCCTGTGTGTGGATTAATTGCTGGTTTTATTTTCTAAATTAAAAAAGTTCACGAAACATTTAATTTAGCATGATTTAATTGAAACAAACTATGCATGCAAGCTTTTAAGTTTGGGGTCCTTTTAAACTCTTTTAAACACTCGCACTTTTTACTTCTTTACAAACAGAACAATCCCAATGCACATATCTCTAAATAAAAAATACAGCACAGACGCTCCTGCCGAAAGGACCATTTCACAATATGCCAATATAGAACAAGCATAACAAGTTTGAAAGCCCCAGCTTCAGCACATGGCAAGTGTCCGGAAACCTAATATTGTTCAGTTTTGCCTCTGTGATTTTAAAAAAGTATTTCAAGGTCACTCACACACAAACTCAGCCTAGCACTCAAAGTAGTGAGCTAGCATACCAAGTTTGAGAGCCCCAGCTTCAGTGCGCGGCAAGTAAATATCCGGAAACCTAACAGAGGTTTTGCATCTGTGACCTTGCAAAGGAAGCCAAGGTGTCCGGAAGCCTAATACACATTTTTGCCTCTGTGACCTTGAAAAGTAGGTCAAGGTCACTCACACACAAACTCATCCTAGCACTTATAGTAGTGAGCCAATACCAAGATTGAAAGCCCCAGCTTCAACACACGGCAAGTAAATGTACAGAAACTAAAGTGTGACGGATGGACAGACCCCATTCTCCTGAGGGGAGGGAGCTAATAAATATACCACAACCGACATCCCAAAGAGGTTACAATTTTATCAGACTTAATTATCTTCTTTTGACCTTCTATAAATATGCAAACATAATTCCTTCTATAAACATGCCAAATAGGGTACACAGTATCAACCACAGCCCTGCTTTTCTGAGTGTTAACATCCATGCCTATTACCCATCTACTTGTACTACTGATTTAACTTAAAGCTAGAAACCGTGAAATCCAACACATTCTTGATATGCCCATTCCACTTTAACACTCAATCATTTTTATATGCGGCATAAAATTTGGAGAAAGTAGTTTTGATAAATGTGATTCAGGGGAAATCCAAGTCATTTTCAAAGTCAATGTCAGGGCAAAAGCT
Organism: Tandanus tandanus; assembly: GCA_039654325.1. NCBI lineage: Eukaryota > Metazoa > Chordata > Actinopteri > Siluriformes > Plotosidae > Tandanus > Tandanus tandanus. The sequence continues at coordinate 25,093,766 of JBCNYH010000022.1, read as the reverse complement.
TATTCACTAGCTGTCCAGAAGTACACGCAGTGCTTCCTGACGCCGATCAACCTTCAGCTCCGTCTTGAAATTCTCCAATCTCTCGTATTCCTTCCCTAGCCTTACCCTTGGGTTCTCTCTATCTCACCTGCCTTTCCTTCGTTCAGTGGCAGAATCCATCACTCTTCATCCATGCCACCTTCTTCTCAAAAGGTCACCATTTTTATAAACTTAAGGGTTGTAGATCCTGCACATGTGCAGACAGCCCAATTGAAAGCTTCAGGCTGATGAATAGTGATTCTCTTTTAAATGATTAAATAGCTATCCATAGGAACGTCTGATGGTGCCATCACTGTTTTTATAGCTATAAGGAAGTCTGACAGAGGTTCTGATACAACTTTTCAAAATATATGTAATTAATACATTTTACTCTCTGGTGAGAGTGAGGCTTTAACTGGAAATACGTTATCTAGAATGAACAGATGTGTTCTAACAGACACAAAGATATGAGTAGGAGGCCCATGCATCTCGTACATACAGATATAGCATACCTTGACAAGCATTGGGTCCATGTACTGGCCTGAGGGAATGGAATCCAAGTATTTCTTCAGATCCATTGATAGAAACTCAAACACCAAATACAGTTTAGACTCCTGCATCAACACATCTAGCAGCCTAAAAAGAAAGAAATTCCAAGTTACATGAATATCTTTATGCTTGCTAGTATGAACGCAGTGTTGGAGAAACACTCATCATATACATGTTCATGCTCTTCAGTCTTCACTGGGTTTGGTTTAGAGTTGTGCTGATAGCAATACCAGTATGGGAAATTCCTCCAATACCGGCAATAAATGCGAGATAAGTCAGGTATCGGAGAGTACTCAAGTCTATGTGCACATCTGATACATGATAAAACAGTGATTTTACACAAATTAAGCATAATGTCTGCAATTTGGAAAATTTGACTTTGCAGAGTCCCACCAGTAAAACAGCAACATGCATGTTTCGAGGAGTTGGGCACCAGTGTTGCCAAATTGAACACCAGCAATCTTTATAATGCACCTGAAGACCAAACTTACAGGAGAAATGTGTGACTCATTTAATCCTGTAAAACTTGGTGGAACTTTGTGTGTGACATGTTTGGGAGAACAGCGATGGGCCATGTCCACTATACTGTTAGAGCGCTCAGTGACCAAACTTAAAGATGTGAGGATTCTGGAGTTGAGAGACGAATACTGGCAGCTGATGGAGGACATGGCGGCAGTGCTGGAATATAACATCTAAAAAAATTTATTTAAGGCATGTATTAATGTTTAAGATCTTTTCAGGTTAATGGGTACATGCTTGTTACTAAAGTACTGAAAGGTCAAGTATCGGAAACGGAAACAAAATTATATCGGAACATCTCTAGTTTTGTTTAAGCCTAGACTGACGCATAACGAGTATGCTTATCTACACACTAACATTCCATTAATTTGATATAGGTCTTGTAAACAGAATGGAACAGTCTGAATAATCCGAATTTGGCATTTTTTGATTACGATGTGTGGGATATAGATATTACTTGGGTTTAAGGAAGAGTCTGAGTTTGAATATTTATTCAGTGCATTTGGAAAATGTCTCAAATGGAAATACTTAATGAAAGTTGATACACTGCTTCTGGCTTGCTTACGGTCAGCTTTGTGTATTGTACATAATCCAATTAAACAACACTAGAAGCTAAATACAAGTTGAAAATTGATTATTGTTCACCACATAAGAGGCTAAATTTTTGGAATAAGGAGGGAAAATAGATTTAAACACAGTGACTTTGTGACCGAAGCTAGATGTGTCATTTTAAAAGCTCAAGTACACATCCTGGATGATGCTGCAGCCATCCCAGATCGGGAGTCCATGAGAGCTAATTGGCCGAGCTCTCACGGGAGGGAAGGCTATTATATGATTTCCCCCTTATCTCTTACAGCGATCACCAGTCAATGTGAGCTCATTTGTACAAAAGGGCGGATATCGCTTTACCTCTAAATACATATGTGCAGCAGTTTGTAAAGATGCAAGTGGCAACGTCACGGAGGGGGCATGTGCTTGTTTATGCCCCTCCCTGGTTGGTGGTGGTTGTATGTGATAGGAAGGCAATACTTAATGGTTGGGAATCGAATACGTCTAAATTGGGGAGAAAATTGGGAAAGAATCCATTAAAAAAAATACATACCGTACAACATTGGGGTGCTGCAGCTCTTTGAGCAACGAGATCTCTCGTACAGCTGTGCTAGGTACCCCCTCCTCCTCACTCTCCAGACGAATCTTCTTCAGAGCCACCACCTGACCGGAGGACTTGTGCCGACCCTTATATACCACACCATATGTACCTAAGACAGGACAGCACACACAGGTGACATGTGAGCAATTACTCCTTAATTCAGTGGAAAATAAATGAGAAACTATCCTGATGGTGTCCTTGTTAACAGCGTGTCTGAAACGTTGAAAAAGAAAATGCAACCCAAATGATTTACATAATAATCTTTATAATTATCATGTGATCAATGGTATTTGGGATTTATATTTTCATAAAATTCTGTGTAATTTAAAGTATAAATCCTTTCAAAAAATTGCTGCTCTACTTTCACTTTGGTTAATGGGTTCCTACAGTAACTACCAGCTGATGGCACCTGAGGAAAGCAATACAGCAGCACTTTGATTAAAACTAAAGGACTAATCACCTGACTTGCTTGTTGGCAAAGGTGGCTGTTTACTAAATGCGGACAAGTAATGCATGTACACTATATTATCTGGTGGCATCTTGTGTAAATAGATTCTATAAATATAATCCTAAAAGCTTTTAACCAGATCCCCAAAAAGCCTGAATCATACTTACAACTTCGGATTGCTGCAATTAAACCTGTATGTCATAAACTTTATGTAGCATTAACATGCTTAACTCCACCGGACAGGCTCTCTGCCGGGGTGCCCCTTTGTTCTGCTATAATATTTGAAAGGGTTAGAAAGTGACACACTGGATAGGCACCACGGACCAAAATAAATCCATTTCCTTCACTTTGTCCAAAAACCTGCCAGTATATAATCACTTGCTGATGTTAATAAACTTGAGCTGAGCTTGCATCGGTCTCTCTGTGTCTTTCCCAAGATCTCAATCCCCAGCATGCTGACTCAGAGAATACTTTTCGGCCACAGGGTGGCAGACTGAGACGTGTCCTTTTGCAACAATGGGAAATACTAGTCACTGTCCCACTATCCTGCCAGGGTGAGTCAGTGCCATCTAATGGCCCAGAGTCTTGTAGGCTGTGGCTTTAAAGAGGCCCATTTACATATCAGGCATATTATAGAAACATTAAATACAGCGTTATCTCTTGGAAATACAGTGGAATCAGCCACAATGTCTTTCTAAAACCATCTGCTTACGCGAGTGACAGTGACCCCTGCACCAGGCTATTGGTGAAGTGTCTTCATCTTCTTCCGCTTGTTCCTGGGTCGGGTCACGGGGCAGCAGCCTAAGCAGTGAGGTCCAAATGTCCCTCTCCCCAGCCACTTCCTCCAGCTCTTAGGGGAGACGCCAAGGCGTTCCCAGACCAGCCGAGAGACAAAGTCCCTCCAGAGTGTTCTGAGTCGGCCCCAAAATCTCTTCCCGGTTGAACATGCCCGAAACACCACACCAGGGATGCATTCTAATCAGATGCCCGAGCCACCTCAACTGGCTCCTCTCAACGCGAAGGAGCAGCGGTTCTACTCCGAGCTCCTCCGAGATGACAGACCTTCTCACCCTATCTATAAGGGAGAGCCCTGCCACCCTACAAAGGAAGCTCATTTCAGCCGCTTGTATTCACGATCTTGTATTTTTGGTCACTACCCAAAGCTCGTGACCATAGATGAGGGTAGGAACATAGATAGACTGGTAAATTGAGAGCTTTGCCTTCCAGCTCTGCTCCCTCTTCACCACAGTGGACCAGTACAAGCTCCACTTTACAGCACAGGCTGCACCGATCCGCCTGTCAATCTCCTGCTTCATCCTTCCCTAACTCGTGAACAAGACCCCGAGATACTTGAACTCCTCCACTTGGGGCAGGACCTCATTCCAGACCCGGAGGGTGCATTCCACCCTTTTCCAGCTAAGAACCATGGCCTCGGACTTGGAGGTGCTGATTCTCATCCCGGTTGCTTCACACAGCTGCGAATCGTTCCAGTGAGAGCTGGAGGTCCCGGCTCGAAGCCAAAAGGACAACGTTATCTGCAAAAAGCAGAGACAAGATCCTATGGCCACCAAACCAGAACCCCTCAACACCTTAGCTGTGCCTAGAAATTCTATCCATAAAAATTATGAACAGGACCGGTGACAAAGGGCAGCCTTGGCAGAGCCCAACCCCCACTGGAAACGAATTCGACATGTTACCAATGCGGACCAAGCTCTGGCTCCGGCAATACAGAGACCGAATGGCCCATAGCAACAGGTCCAGTATTCCATATTCCCAGAGCACACCCCACAAGATAGCCCAAGGGACACGGTCTAAAGCATTCTCCAAGTCCACAAAGCACATGTGGACAGGTTGGGCAAACTTCCATGCCCCCTCCAGGATCCTGTAGAGGCTGTAGAGCTGGTTGAGAGTGCTGCGGCCGGGACGAAAGCCACATTGTTCCTCCTGAATCTGAGGTTAAATCAATGGCCGAATCCACCTCTCTAGTACTTCTGAATAGACTTTCCCGGATAGGCTGAGGAGTGTGATTCCATGTTAGTTGGCACACACCCTCCGGTCCCCTTTTTTAAAAAGGGGAACTACCACCCCGATTTGCCAATCCAGAGGTGCGGCCCCTGATGACCATGCGATGTCATAGAGACGTGTCAACCAAGACAGTCCTGCCACATCCAGAGCCTTGAGGTATTCAGGGCGGATCTCGTCCACCCCCGGAGCCCGACCACCGAGAAGCTTTTTAACTACCTCGGCGACCTCTGCCCCAGTGATAGGCAGACCCCCCACTGAACACCCAGGCTCTTCCTCTTCCACAGAGGGCGTGTTGTTGGGATTGAGGAGGTCCTCGAAGTATTCCTTCCACCACCCGACAACATCCCCAGTCAAGGCTCCCCACTTCCACTGTAAACAGTGTTTGTGGAGTACTGCTTCCCCCTCCTGAGGCGCCGGATGGTGGTCCAGAACCTTTTCGAGGCCAACCAATATTCCTTATCCAGTCCCTCACCGAACTCCAGCACATTTGGCCTGTCGGTACCCATCCGCTGCCTCAGGAGTCCCACAGGCCAAAAGGACCCGATAGGCCTCCTTCTTCAGTTTGACAACCCCCTTCACCGCAGGTGTCCACCACCTGGTTCGAGTTGCCCCACACGACAGGCACCGATGACCTTCCGGCCACAGCTCTGGGCTTTTGCCTCAATAATGGAGACACGGAACATGGCCCATTCGGGCTCTATGTCCCTGGCCTTCATTGGGATGTGGTTGCAGCTCTGCCGAAGGTGGTACTTGAAGGCCCTTCTGACAGGAGACTCCGCCAAACATTCCCAGGAGATCCTAACTACACGTTACTAACTACAAGTGCACTTATGGACACCCTTATGTTCAAACATGGTGTTCGTGATGGATAAACCGTGAAGAGCACAGAGGTTGCCCCCACGACAGGCACCGATGACCTTCCAGCCACAGCTCTGGGTTGCCGCGTCAATAATGGAGACACGGAACATGACCCATTCAGACAGGAGACTGAATTCAGCTCTGCCAGAGGTGGGAGTTGAAGGCCCTTCTGACAGGAGACTCCACTAAATGTTCCCAGGAGACCCTAACTACACGCTTGGGTCTCCCAGGTCTGGAGGGCAGCCTCCCTCGCCATCTCCGCCAGCTCACCACCAGGTGGTGATGGGTTGACAGCTCAGCTCCTCTCTTCAACCGAGTAAGTTTCTCCTCCTTGAATCGCCACCTTATCATGGTGGAGGGGTTTGTGTGTCCTAATGATCCTGGGAGCTATGTTGTCGGGGGCATTATGCCCCTGGTAGGGTCACCCAAGGCAAACAGGTCCTAGGTGAAGGTCCAGACTAAGCGCAGTTCAGAAGACCTCTATGAGCATAATTTCAAGGACACAGTTTCCCTTGCCCGGATGTGGGTTACTGGGGTCCCCTTCTCTAGAGGGGCTGGACCTTGTATTCTGGAGTTGCTCATGGGGAGAGGCGGTGAGCTGGTGTGGGCATCCTTGTTACCCCCGTCTCGCTGCCCACATGTTAGGGTTCTCTCCGGTTGATGAAAGGGTATCCTCCCTCCACCTACAGGTGGGGGGACTGGTCCTGACTGTTGTTTGTGCTTATGCACCAAATAACAGCAGAATACCCACCCTTTTTGGAGTCCCTGGGGGATGTGCAAGAGGGCGCTCCCCGTGGGGACTGTCTCGTCGTCCTAGGGGACTTCAACGCCCATGTGGGCAATGACAGTGTGACCTCGTGAAGTGTCATCTTTTTTAAATTTTCTTGAAATTGTATGGTTTTATATTAGCATTACAAATTCAGTATTAGGAGTCAATAGTATATAAGAAACAGATTAACACCAAAATTATTAAAAAATATTAATGTGTGCTTCTCGTCAACCAATTTTCTGCACATACTCAAGACCACATCATACTATCCTTTGGAAAAGATTCCCTTTTTCCAAGTGCAGCTGATTTTGCCAAGTGTTCTAATTTACATAACCCTTATTTTGTAATGAGAACAATAAATACAATTATTAACATATTAGTTACAGAAAAAACAACCACAAATATTTCAATAAACATAAATTGTGTTGTTTTTCTTTCCAAATAAGTTATAGATGGAGTGGAATTATAGAAATGTAAATACATCCATCCTTCAGGTGAAAGTATAAAAGATGTAAAACCTGAACTTTGCCAGAAACATGTATTTTACCTGAAAAGTAAATGACAAAAACAACATGGAAAACATGTTCACTGACCCTAAAAAGCTTGAGTCGAGGCAACTGGACTTCTTTTTTGTGGTTTTTGAAGACGTTTCGCTTTCAATCCAAAAA
>JBCNYH010000022.1:25074731-25085566 GCA_039654325.1 Tandanus tandanus | reverse complement strand
AATAAAGAGTATGAGTGGTGATGAAGAGGCTTGGTGATGATGAAGAGATGATGAATAAAGAGTATGAATGGTGATGAAGAGGAGTGGTGATGAAGAGGCTTGGTGATGAGGAGTGATGAAGAGATGATGAATAAAGAATATGAGTGGTGATGAAGAGGCTTGGTGATGAGGAGTGATGATGAAGAGATGATGAATAAAGAGTATGAGTGGTGATGAAGAGGCTTGGTGATGATGAAGAGATGATGAATAAAGAGTATGAATGGTGATGATGAGGAGTGGTGATGAAGAGGCTTGGTGATGAGGAGTGATGATGAAGAGATGATGAATAAAGAGTATGAATGGTGATGATGAGGAGTGATGATGAAGAGGTGTGGTGGTGATGAAGAGGAGATGATGAATAAAGAGTAATATGATAAAATTAATCATTTATCAATCATGAGAGGAATTAGAGACATCCAGCCCCAAATGTTGGCAAAGTTATATAGTGGGTTACTCCATTGCCGGTGGTCAAATTCCTATTCCTTCTATTCAAATGCTGAGTGGATTAAATGGATCAAATTTTATTAAAATAAAAAAATTTAATAAAAATAAATAAATAAAATGTAGATATTTGACTTTTAAATAACCCAGAACATGTTACACATTGACCTACATTTACCGGTTTAATCAGCGAATTTAATGTGTGTGTGTGTGTGTGTGTGTTACCCTATTTCCAGCGTGAAGGTTAAAAAAGTATGTATGGAGGATGATTAAGGGCGGGGTACACCCTGGACAGCTCGCCAGACCCATACCCCATCCTTCCACCAAGTTTGGTGAAAATCGGTTCAGTAGTTTCTGCATAATCCTGCTAATAAAACAAACAAACAGAATCTGTACCTAACAGATGAATACCAAACCACCACCGCTGAGCAGAGGTAAAAAGTAACTCAGATTCTTTATAACAAAACTCTTGAAGTTTTGTGAGGTTAGTGCAAGAAAATTACTCAAATAAATTAGTTAATCTCACATCATCGATTCTGCAAACGAGATTTAATGTTGTTTTGCTAGTACAAGTTAGCTCGGGTATTTTTCTAATTAATTTCAGAATGAGAGGAAATCCAAACAAAAGGCCAGCTGGAAAGGGATGGCAACATGCTCACCTGACAGTGTATTTAGGCAAGTCGTAAATGTTTTCTGGATTCTTAATAAAGACTCCTCATTTTTTTTTTCTCTGCAGGCAAAATCAACATCTATAAAAGAGGCTTTGGCGAAGTGGGTAAGAAATAATCTTGTCCTTCTCTGAAATCACAAACTGCTTAACTTTTTTTTGGTGATTCTTACTCTGCATGTTGTATGATGTCGGTATGATTACATCGTGGTTGAATTTTCTGCAGGAGGAGAAGTCAGGAGAAAAAGCAGGTGATGCCAAAGAAATTAAGCTGTATGGACAAATCCCTCCTATTGAAAAGATGGATGCATCTCTCTCAACCCTTATTAACTGCGAGTAAGTTTATTCTTTTAATTATAGTTTTTTATTATGCTGCTTGGTTGTCTAACTTCTGACAGGTTTGCTCTCACATTTGTTGTCCAGGAAACTGTCATTGTCAACCAACTGTATTGAAAAAATTGCCAATCTAAATGGATTAAGTAAGTATATACTGCATGTATATATTTGTAAATCTATAGGTGTATATTTATAAAGCTGACTTGGGACTACATTAATTATTTAAAAAATGCTATACATATAAAAGGTGGAGGTGGCTTGGTGGTGTAGTGGTTAGCACGTCTGCCTCACAGCAAGAAGGTCCTGGGTTCGTGTTCCGGGCTCGGAGAGGGTGCTAATGTGTGGAGTTTTCATGGTGTCCTTGTGCTCGTGTGGGTTTCTTCGGAATACTTAACATTCCTAAGACATAGGGTTAGGCTAATTGGCTGTTCCAAATTGCCCCTAGGTGGGAGTATGTGTGTGTGTGTGTGTGTGTGTGTTAGCCCTGCGATGAACTGGTGAGCTGTTCAGGGTAGCTGTTCAGTATCCTGCCTTCGCCCAGAGTCGACTGAAATAGTCTCCACCCTCCCCATGACCCTAGAAGGAGTAAGTGGTTCAGCAGGATAAAAATAAATATGAAAGAATAAATATCAATTGAAATGAATAAAACAAAATCCTAAAATGTGTCTTTCTTGTGAAATACAAAACATAATTTTATTTATTGTCTTTAACTATACTGTCTTCTATTAATCCCTAGAGAATCTCAAGATATTGTCCTTGGGTCGTAACAACATCAAGAACTTTAATGGACTGGTGAGTGAATATTATACCTCAGACTTTCATAATGCTAATGAGGGAACAGAAGTAGCATCCAGAAGTGTTTTAGAGAATCATACAGTATATTCTCCAAGTTGAAATACAGTGGCTTCGTAGTTGGCACCATCGCTTCACAGAAAGAAGGTTCTTATTCCACTGTGCTTATGTGAGTTTCCTCTGATTTTCTTCCACAGTCCAAAGACTATTGCATCCTTGGTTGAGTCATAGTTATCTAAATGACTAATATGATTATATTTTAAGAAATAGAAACCACTGAATTCATCAGAATAGATCCCAGTCAGGGCTATATATTTGTAAATCTTTAGGTGTATATTTGTAAAGCTGACTTGGAACTACATCAAATGTTAAAAATGCTATTCATATAAAAGGTTGAGGCAGCACAATGGCGTAGTGGTTAGCACGTCTGTCTCACAGCAAGAAGGTCCTGGGTTTGAGTCCTGAGCTCGGCCTGGAGTTTCTGTGTGGAGTTTGCATGTTCTCCCCGTGCTTGCATGGGTTTTCCTGTGGGTTCTACAGTTTCCTCCCACAGTCCAAAGACACGCACATTAGGCTGATTGGATTCTCGATTGCCCCTAAGTGTGAGTGTGAATGGTTGTGTGTCTGAGTCGGTACTGTGATGGACTGGCGGGCTGTTCGGGGTGTACCCCGCCACCCGCTCAGAGTCAGCTGGGATTGGCTTTAGCTTCATTGCAACCATATTTTTTGTGGACACCTACAGGCAGTTTAGTGTAGTCAGTCCATCTTGAAGCATGCTTTTTCAAGGTGGGATGCAGCACTCTGGTTGTATGTGCCTGATGTAATGAATGTGTGTTTAAGGATAAGTATTCTACCTCTGTGCTGTTGTGTCCTGAAGGAGGCTGTAGCAGACACACTGGAGGAACTTTGGATATCCTACAATCTTATAGAAAAGCTAAAGGGAATTCAAATGATGAAGAAGCTGCGCGTGCTATACATGTCCAACAACTTGGTCAAAGAGTGGAGTGAGTGGTATATTTATTACATATCAAAGAACATCCAGAACAGCTTGCATAATTGCTTTTTAAAAAACATGAAATGACTTATTATACCATGAAATGTTGTTATTGTGTGCTACATCAGCGGAGTTTGTAAAACTGGCTGAGGTTTCATCTCTAGTAGACCTGGTCTTCGTGGGCAATCCTATAGAAGAGAAGTACTCTGCTGAGGGCACTTGGATAGATGAGGCAACCAAGAGAGTCCCAAGTCTGAAGAAGCTTGATGGTAAGGAAGATATTATGGCGTTTATACCTCTGCTTCCTTAGCTTTACCTTGATACATACAGTACACAGCTACATACTCATTCGCCGAACCGCTTAATCCTACTTGGGTCTTGGGGAGGCTGGAGCCTATCTCAGCCGACTCTGGGCGAAGGTGGGGTGCACCCCGAACAGCTCGCCAAACCAACGCAGTACAACACACACAACCATTTACACTCACGCTCAGATCTAGGGACAGCCAGTTAACCTAATGTGCATGTCCTGTACCCGGAGGAAACCCACACAAACACAGGGAGAACATCCACACAGAGATGCCTTCGCCTGGTCTGGGACTCGAACCCAGGACCTTGATGCTGTGAGGCGGACGTGCTAACCACTTTTAAAAAAACAATACAGCTACCAAGATTAAAAAATAAACAATGAAACAGAAAACAATCTCAACAAAACCAACATTAGAGGTACCTATTTTCACGAATTATTAACATTCATAGACACTCTGCATATTAGTATATTTATATTCACAAAATCACTGAAAGCATTATGGGGTCCCCCCCCCCCCCCATGCATTGTGGTTGTATTAGTTTACGTGTTTTCCATCTGATAATAGGTAAGTTGTGTTTGTATTTCTGATGTGGTAAATTGTAGCCTCAGTATTTATTGGGATGTAATGCTGACCCTTGCTTCTCTAACTGTCATTACCAGGAATACCAGTGATTAAGCAAGAAGAGGAAGAGAAAGAGGCAGAAACTTAATATTTTGACTGTGGTGTTATTTATTCCCTCCCCACAATTTTTTATGCCTTTCTTTAATGTGTTTTGAATCTTATATAATGAAAAAACATAAAGCTTATACATTTACAACATTTTTTTGAAAAGAAGTTCAAAAATGAGATGAGTCTTTTATAGTTATTTAATTCCCAATGAGTTTTGAGGCTCTCTGGGAACCTGAAGCACAAGATATACGTACAGTTTAGTGTATATTAAAATAGACACACTTAACATTCTTTTATAGCATTTAGTAACTAGAAATCCACTCAGAGTGCAGACCTCCACCAAGATAGTGCAATCTCTTCTTTACATGGGTTATAGTGGCAGTTGATGTATAATTACGTTGCTCCCTTGAGGCCTGTTCCGCAATTATTTCTGAGCTTAGTATTTTTTTTCTCCCAGTGCATCCTGGGTGATTTCCACCTCCTTGCCCTATTGTGCAGTGTTAAAAAGATTTGAATCACACTTAAAATTTGATCTGTTCTTCGTTTACCCCAGACCCACATTTGAATAAATTAGATTTTGTGGAAACTCGTCCATTAGTTGTTGAGTGATCGTGGTCACAGACACACACATGACCAATTTCATAAGACCCCCCTCGCCCCGCCCCACTTAGTGGAGGTAATAATAACCACGGATTATTTGAGTTGCAGGGGAAGCTGGAACCAATGCCAACTGACTGAGAAGTGGGGTACACACTGAACATGTTTTCAATCTATCTCAGGGATAACACAGATTCATTTTCTCACATTCGAACCTGTCAGCAATGTAGAGTAGCCAGTTGAACTAATGTGCATGTCTATGGACTGTGAGAAGAAAACCGGAGTACCCAGAGAAAATCCATGGAAGCACAGGAGAACATTCCCTGAGAAAGGCCCTGGTTGGCTGTGAGATTCAAACCCAGAACCATCTCCTGGGAAAATGACAGTTCTAGCCACAACCCAACTACCCCAAATTTTGTGAGCTGCCTCAGTTCGTACACATAATACTTAATTACTCACTCTCTTACTCATTTGCCGAACTACTTAATCCCTCTAGGGTCGCGGGCCGACACTGGGCGAAGGCGGGGTGCACCCTGAACAGCTTGCCAGACCATCACAGCGCCAACACAATTAGTTAGTCATATTATTCATTCATTAATTCATTCATTTTCTGAACCGCTTAATCCTAATTAGGGTTGCAAGGAGGCTGGCACCCATCTCAGCTGACTGTGGGCGAGGGCAGAGTACACTCTGGGCAAAAATATGCTGACAGCAATCCAATGGCCTACTCTTTATGAACGACAGCAATGGTTCTTTTACATGCGTCTCACCACAGACAGTGAGAGACATGGCTGGCCTTTAATAACCCAGTTAGCTGCACTGGGGGACAGCAGTGTCTTGGTGATAGTCGGGCTTGAACCCCCAACCTTCGGATCAGTAAGCCAGCACCCAACCACCAGGCCACCACTGCCTCGTTAGTCGTTTTAATGTTTATTAATTATAAATGTATGTACAATCATTTTTCATCACATGTCCTGCTAATTTTTATTTTACTGATGAGAGTATTGCTGATGGTGGCCACTTTGCTCTGCTTGAGCCAACAGTAACCCGCTCTCTTCTTTCTATCTGGACTGTAATACCTATTTGGTCACCAGAGGGAAGCAGCACACTTTTTAAGCCATGGTTGTATATTTTTAAAAAAAGACTTAATCCATTAAAAATGGCATCAAAACTAAATATATTAAATATTTTCTCTGTTTCTGTGTTATTATATTTTGTATGTATTTTTGTATGCATGTATACATTATAAACATTCACACATATTAGCATCAAAAAATGTATATGGAAATGCAGAAATGTTTGCTGTCAAGAGGCACTTTATTTTTTGCATGGAAGAAATGGGGTTTCAAAGTGGAGAAAATTCTTACAATATTTAGACATATTAGCCCTTTAGCATTTTTTAAAGACAACACCACATCGTACAGCCACTGAATAAGAACAGACAATAAAACATGGGAAATAAAGAATATATATATTTATTTGCTATACTGTATTAATCCTGCAAGGGAAATGATTGCCTCTGCATTTAACCCATCCAAAGTGAGCACACACACACTCGGAGCAGTGGGCCGCCACACACATTGGGGCGCCCGGAGAGCAGTTGGGGTTAGGTGCCTTGCTCAAGGGCACCTCAGCCATGAATGTGGAGGTAGGGAAGGTGCAGTTCACCCCTGCCATCGCCACACGTTTTTCATTTTGGTTCGGGAATTGAACCAGCGACCTTTTGGTCCCAAAGCCGCTTCTCTAAGCTTTAGGCTACAGCTGCCCCAGATATTGCTACAGATATTTATCACTGTGTTTGTAAAAGCACTGATGATGTTTAGTAGGTGGTATGTTATTCTGAGGGAATAGGTTCAAATAGCATAGCAGAAGAATTAAACTTGCCTGAACAAGGAAGTGGATGCTGACTAATATGAACGTTTTAAACCTGGAACCCTGGTTGCCTGTTGACAAACAAAAAAATAATAGCATTTAGTCTATATAGTATGCAGGAATGGTAATATAATAAAATAATAATAGTAAACATACACTCACATCTAGGGGCAATTTGAATCAGCCAATTAGCCTAATAGCCATGTCATTGGGCTGAGTACCCAGATGAAACTCACACAAGCATAACGGTTACATGCAAGCTCCATACAGAAATGCCCTCGCCGAGCCCAAAATAAAAAAATATATACTGTAGGTGATAAGGCGATTTAATTTATGATATTAATCATGTATGGTAAATACATGATTACTGATGGCCCTGTGATGGCCTGGCGAGCTGTCCAGGGTGTACCCTGCCCTCGCCCAGAGTCGGCTGAGATGGGTGGCAGCCTCCCCGCGACCCTAATTAGGAATAAGCGGTTCAGAAAATGAATGAATGAATGAATGAATGGTTCCTCTCAAGGTTTCTTCCTTGTGTGAGGGAGTTTTTCCTTGCCACTGTCGTCAAGGGCTTGCTCATTAGGGATGTATAGGGGGTTGTAGAAAAATTTTAAAATTCCTCCTTAAATTACTTTTATTATGTAAAGCTACTCTGTGACAATGTCAACTGTAAAAAGCGCTCCACAAATAAAATTGAATTGAATGTATGTTGAAAGATCACAATGGAAATTTATGCATGTTTTATTATCTTTTTATTAGATACTATGATTATTGTATCATTTTTATGCAATATAATTTTAATAATGACTCACACACTTAATCAGTGATTTTTGTGTCAAGCGTGATAAAGGAAAACTCATAACATTTAAGGTATTTAAATGAACTAGCGAACACTGAGTCATATCTAGCTAGCTGATTAGCTAACAATCCACCTTCAGCTCTATGGTTTAAAAGGAGTGGGCAGATCATTGGTGCAGATTTAGATTCCTTGGCAGTAGTGTGGATTGGTGTCTGCTAACCTTGAACCTTATAAAATCTAATTATCCCTGAATATCAGATTTATTATGCATGTCTGTATGTAGTAGAATTCGGTTTGTATAAACCATCCAAAAACAACTGGCACACGATTGAGGCTCCAGTCTCGGTGCTTTCCACAACAAAGCTGATAGGCAATGTAAACGTATAATGCTGATAGTCCTGTCAGTCATCTCGTCTACGCATATGTCTATGTCCATAGACATGACTTCTACCAACTGTTATTTATTTATTTATTGAACAATTAGAAAGGGATGCAATTTCTTGTGGAAGATAAACCATCAAACATTCACACACACAAATATCTAAATTAAATAAAAATATAAAGTGAATGCAGACATATTGAAACAAACCAAAAACCCTCCCCAAAACCCCAGATGGGTTATTCCATGGTAATAAATCGGATTCCTCACATTACACTCGGTGATAACTGGAAAAACTTTACCACTACTGAATATCTTCAAGAGGAAGGACTTTTTTTGTTGCTAAATTTGTATTGGATAATGTACACTTTGTGACTATAAGATTACATCCTTAAAGTCTGATAATTGTTGTTTTTCTGAATGGTGGAAGTTCAGTCTCTATTTTACCGTAGTGAATAATCATGCAGTTCATCCCACAAATTAAAAATGTACTTCAACTGATTGGGTGCAGATGTTAGGTATGTTGTCCATCATCATGACGGCTGCAACCAAGCAGTTCAGGGCGACCAGTTGCCCCTTGTTCAATTTCTCACTCACTCATTTGCTGGATCTCAGTTGACAACGGGTGAAGGTGGGTACACGCTGAACAGCAGAGCACATGCTTCCAGCCAAAATGGCTGCTGTCACAGTATGCTGAGAGGTCAAGCGGTGGTCCCTGATGAAGGGCACAGTAAATAACTGCTGCCATCTGTTGACTGCCAGCTGAATATTGTTCTCAAAAAGTGGGTAAATGGTACTGTATTCAAAGTGAGGCCATATTTTTTGTTTTTAACAGTAGACTGCTGAAACTTTCTGAAATTATGCAACATGAAGTCATGTTTGTTAATCAGTTGGGATTGTTTTTTTTTTAAACTGAAAAGAAACATTGAGGTCCTAAGTACTTTTACCACATAAAAATCTAACTGGGGCATTCACCATGCTTTCACCCATACATAAAGACAAAGGGGTCCAAAACAAAACAAAGAAAGAGTAGGCAGAAAAATCCAGGTCAGAAGGGCTGAGGTGTGCAACACTCAAAAGAACAACATTCCTGAAAGGTTAGCACTCAACTTCTTTGCAAAGCTAAGCGATGTTAGCCCTTTCAATAACAAGAAAAAATAACAAAACCTTCTACAAACTTGCCTCCTTTACTGGTTTTTAAATTAGTTTCTGAACAAGTCACGTGGTTGGACCCGGAAACGGAAACGCGGGCGTCATTGGTCACGTGTTAGGGTTAACCAGTCAAGCGCGCGGAAACAATGCTTAAAGTCCTTAGAGCTTTAGTTATCAGCGCGGTTTAATAGACTAACATCACCCGGTCCCTGCAAAATGCAAAAGAATGAAGAATATAAAAAGAATATAAAAGTGAAAGAAGTGATAACCACGCTGTGTAGGGTTCTTTCGGCTCTGGATGTTCAGTCAGTGCCCACAGCGGAAATGTTCAGGAGAGCAAAATTCAACAAGACACATGCGGTCAGTCCCTCATTACAAAAACACCGTTTCTTAAAGTACTTAATGATCAGATATTGTAAAAGTACTTTGAAACGTAAGTTGATTAGACTTAAAAATGCAATTGTTTTCCATTGCAGACCGAAGACTTGTGGCTGTTGCTCAATAGTCTCCTTAGGAAGGCGTTTGAACCAGACTGCGCATGCGCAGAACTAACCAATGCCTCTACCCTGGGTACTGAAAGCTTGTACAGATTATTTTCCTCATTATATTTTCAAATCAACAATTTATGCCTTCAATTCCAAGTGTTTCTCTCATGTAAACATAAACGTGTGAGTGTCAGAACACACTCTACTGTTTAAAAGTTTGGATTGACCCAGAAAATTTCATACTTTCTATGAAAACACAAACTCGTGTCCAGCAAATGAGTTTCAAAAGGAACATAAAAATAGTTAAGACATTTGATAAGGTAAAAAAAAAAAAAGACTTTTCTGTCCTTCAAACTTTGTTTTTGTCTAAAATCTAAAATTTGCAGCTATTGCAGTCTTGCAGACCTTTTGGCATTTTAGCTGTCTGTTCGTTGAGGTAAGATGGTATATTTCCCCCCTTGCTTGCTGAAGCACTTCCCACAAGTTGGACTGGCTCTACAGGCGGTTCTTTTGTACCATACAGTAAAGCGGCTCCCACTAGAGCTCAATGGGGTCGTGAGCTGGTAACTGTGCTGGCCGTTCCGTTACTGGCAGAATGCCATATGACTGCCCCATCTCTAAATAGTTCTTGCATAGTCTGTTGTAGGAACAAGCACATTCACAGGGTATAGCATAGCACTGCAAAATGCAATGATAGCTTTCCCTGTTTAAGATCACTTTTACCCAGTACAAATAATCCCACTTTACCACCACCAAAACACCCCCAGACCATCACCTTTCCCACACCATGCTTGGCAGATGGCGTCAAGCACTCCTTCAGCATAGTTTTATTTGTTCTGCATCTTAGAAATGTTTTTTGTGATCCAAATGCCTCAAACTTGATCATCTATTAATGGCACTTTTTTTCCAATCTTCCTCTGTCCCATATATGTGTTCTTGTGCCTATCTTAGTTTTTTCCTTTTATTGATCAGTCTCTGATATGGCTTTTTCTTTGCAACCCTGCCTAGAAAGCCAGTATCCCGAAGATGACATTTTATTGTTGAAGTTAAGACTGGTGTTTTGTGGGTACTCTTTAATGAAGCTGCCAGTTGAGGACCTGTTATGTGTCTGTTTCTCAAACTAGAGACTCTGATGTACTTGTCCTCTTGCTCAGTTGTGCACCGGGGTCTCCCACTTCTATTTCTTTCAGAAACAAGGAAATGTCTAAGTGATTCCAAACTATTGAATGATTGTGTGTGTGTGTGTGTGTGTGTGTATGTATGTATGTATGTATGTATGTATGTATGTATGTATGTATGTATGTATGT
>JBCNYH010000022.1:24962588-24986943 GCA_039654325.1 Tandanus tandanus | reverse complement strand
CAAGCATTTCACTACATATTGTACTGTGTATGATTTTGTACGTGACAAATAAATTTGAATTTGAATTTGAATTTTAAAACTTTAACACAGAGTATATATTTTGCTGGCTTGAAAATGTAAATATACAGTACATCAATCATCACATACCTAACTAGATTGTTGCTAATACTGTTGCTAATACTAGTAAAAGTCAATCAAGCAGGCATCCCCCTTTTTATCCCCCAACCTTTTAGCTCAAAAGTATAGAAAACGAAAATGATATTAGTACTCAGTGCTGAATTTCCAATGTGCAGAAGTCCCTACTGGTTTCTAGCAGGTTATTATTTATTTGATATGTAAATGGTTTAAGTAGAACCCTTACCCCAAGCCATCTTCTACAGTACTAATCAGCAGCTCATTCAACATTAGTGATACTTACTACAGTATCTAGGCATAAAAAACAACCTTGAATTCCTGAATGTGTATTACATGGTACTAGCAGGAGGAACATATATCCTCACCGTGTAGCACAACCTATATTTTGAAAATGCATTAAAAGTAGCATTTTTCTATCGGATTAAGATTTTTCTTTTTTGTTTGTTTGAAGCGGATTCACTGGTTAAATTTGTTTTTATATTTGATTACTTTCACGAAGTAGTCTAATTATTTCCAACATAGTTGACTATATTTAATTTTTTATGTGCGTAGTGTTTAGCAAGAAGGTCCTGGGTTCTTTGGCAAGGGCATTTCTGTGTGGAGTTCTCCGGGTAGTCCGGTTTCCTCCGACAGCCCAAAGATATGTACATTAGGCTAATTGGATTTTCCACATTCGCCAGAATCAGTCAGTCCAATAGGATTAAGTCTTTCGGCAAATGAGTGAATGAATGAATGTGGGATTTCCTATAATAAAGACTTCATAGTGTTTGTGTGTTTATGTACTCACCTTCTCCAAGCTGTAATGCAGGGTCCATTAGTTCCATCATATACTCTACATCCAACAGCAGAGCAGTCAAGTTGCAACGGACGAGTACATATATCAGTACAGGAAGGAAGTCATCTGCACCATAAGGCTTTCCTACAAAATCCAAAATATAATTTTATACATTCATTCATTAATTTTCTAAGCTGCTTATTGCTAATTAGGGTTGCAGGGAGGCTGTCGGCTATCTCAGCCGGCTCTGGGCGAAGGCAAGGTACACCCTAAACAGCAGCCAGGCCATTGTAGGGCCGACACACATACAATCATTCACACTCACTCTCACACCTAGGGGCAATTTGGAACCGCCAATCAGCCTAATGACAGCAAGAAGGTCCTGGGTTTGAGTCCTGGGCTCAGGTGTTTCTGTGTGAAGTTTGCATGCTCTCCTTTTGCCTGCATGGGTTTTCTCCGGGTACTCTGGTTTCCCCCCACAGTCCAAAGACATGCACATTAACTTAAGTGGCTGTTCCAAATTGCCCCTAGGTAAATGTGAGTGTGAATGGTTATATGTGCTGCCCTGAGCTGGTCTGGTGAACTATTCGGGGTGTGCCCCGCCTTTGCCCAGTGTCGGCTGAGACAGGCTTTAGCCTCCCCGCTTTCCTAATGGTAGGATTAAGTAGTTTAGCAAATGAGTGAGGTTCACCTGTGCACCAACTAAATGTCACATGATCTTAGTATATATACAGCAATTCTGAGTCTGCAACACCACTAATCAAGAGGCACCACCAAGGAAATGACACCATGAAGACCAAGGAGCTCTTCAAAAAGGTCAGGGACAAATTTGTGGAGAAGTGCAAAACAGGGTTGGGTTCTAAAAAAAATAATTTTGAAAATCGTATGGAGCACCTTTAAATCCAGCACCTCAAAATGGAAAGAAGCAAACCTGCCTACAGAGGGCCATCCACCAAACTCATAGACCTGACAAGGAGGGCTTGAATAAGAGAGACAATAGAGAAACCAACGGTAACCCTGAAGGAGCTTGAAAGCTCCACAGCTGAGACTGGTGTCTGTCCATAGGACACTCTAAGTCATACACTCCACTGAGCTGGGGTTTACTGAAGAGTGGCCAAAACAAAATCAAAAAGCATACTAAGAGTTCACCAAATGGCATGTGGGAGACTCCCCAAACAAAGGTGGCTATACAAAGTATTGACTTTGGGGGTGAATAGTTATGCATGCTCAAGATTTCAAGATGCTCAAGATACTCAAGATTTTTTATTTTTTTGTACTATTTCTTGTTTGTTTCACAGTAACAAATATTCTACATCTTCAAGGTTAGGTTGGCATGTTGTGTCAATAAACTTGATAATAACCCATCCCGACTGACCACTTATCTCACCACGCCATCCCAAAACAAAATATAACCTGTGTTTTGCAGTTGCAATTTTTGCAATTGCAATACTTACTGATGAAATTCTTGACATAACAAGGGAGGGTGGAGCAGATATTTAGCAGCTCAGAAAATCCTTCTGTTTACTGCACGGCCAATTAAAAAAAAAAAAAAGGAACACTCTTGTAAGATTACATGTGTAAACAGAATGAGACCTATTCTCCTTCCAAATCCCACATGCTTTCTTGTTCTAAGCACAGAGGAAATTAAGAACATAGGCTGTCTGGTATGTCTGGTAATAGTGCACAGTCCTAGACATGAAAATAGAAAATCTATTTCAGCATACAAAGGGGAATACCATCACTGATTTAGATCTACATAACATTGCACTTGCTAAACTTTCATCATGGTCAGATGAAGAGTATGGCCAACCTAGGGGCAATTTGAGACAGCCAATTAGCTTAATGTTCATGCGTTTGGATTGTGGGAGGAAACCAAAAAACCCAGAGGAAACCCACGCAAGTACGGGAAGAAAATGCAATATGTAAAAAGAAACGCTGTCGCTGAGCCCAGGACTTGAACCTTCTTGCTGTGGGGCGGATGTGCTAACCACTACTAATCTAGTGCTAACCAGATGAACTTTCACCAAAATTTATAAGTTTCACCAGCCACTTATTAGGAACACCTGCACACTGATGCAGTTATCCAAACAGACAATTATGTACCAGCAGCAGAAAGCATAAATTTAATGTCCACATCAAGCATCAGAATGGGAAAAAAACATTCTTTTTAGTTATTCTGGCCTGTGTGTTGGTGCCAGATGGCTGGTCTGAGTATGTCAGAAACTGCTGCTCTCTTGGGATTCTAACGAATAACAATTGTACAATTAAGATAAAAATAAAAACATGCACTGTGATGCTGTTCTGTGGGCTGAAATGCCTTGTTAATGAGACAGGTCAGAGTTCTAAAAAAAAAGCTAGTCTGACTGCAACTGTGGTAAGGCGAAAAGCATTGCAGAATACACAGCATGCCAAACCTTCACATGGATATGACAGAAGACCACACTGGGTTCCACTTCTGTCAGCCAAGAACAGAAATCCAAGCCTCCAGTGCTGTAAATAAAAACCTGGGAAAATAACAACAACCATGCCAAGTCACTGGATTCGAGTTCCAGGTTTGGCAAGAGAGTGTCTGTGTGGAGTCTGCATGTTCTCCCTGTGCTTGTGCGGGTTTTCTCTGGGTATTCTGGTTTCCTCCCACAATCCAAAGGCATGCACATTAGTCTAACTGGCTGTTCCAAAGTGCTCTAAGGTGTGAGTGTGAATAGGTGTGTGTGTTTTGGCCCTACGATGGACTGGTGACCCGTTCAGGATGTACCCTGCCTTTGACCAGAGTTCTGCAACCCTAGTAGGATTGGGCGGATCAGCAAATGAATGAATGATGTGTAATGTGAACGGACTAGCACATCCTCATGTAAAATAAGCTCAATTTGATAGTTCTTTGGTCATGTCAAGTTATTTACAGTAAAAGGACATTATGTATTTCTTTTTCTGACTGACCTGGGCTACCCACAGACATGGACTCATATATTATCTTGCAAGTCTTGAGGAGAAGGTCGATTTTCTTCTGAGGTGAGTATTCCTGATGCAAGTTTCCCAGCTTTCCCTGGATCTTCTCCATGACAGGGGAGTCAGGAACACAGGTAGTCACACCCAAATCTGTGGTAGTGGTGCCCAGCACTATCTGCTGATTTTCCTTAAGCTTCTTCAGAGTGCCTGTACGGGAGTGTATGTCCCTCAGTCCATTATATATCGCCTCTCTTAAAGGCTTCAGAACACTCTTGTAAAGTGACGCTTCAGTGATGATCTCTGAAGAGAAGGAGAGAAATATAAATATTTATTTAAACAATTATAGTAAATGTAATCCACTACCAGAAAAAAAAAAAAACATATATATTCATTCATTTTATGAACCGCTTAATCCTAATTAGGGTTGCGGGGAGGCTGGTGCCCATCTCAGCCGACTCTGGGCGATATATATATATATTGTTGTTTATGGGGCCTACTCTCACCCAACTCTGGGCGAAGGTAAGGTACACCCTGAACAGCTTGGACTATCAGAGGGCCATCACACATAACCATTCACACTTACACTCACTCCAAAGTGCAATCTGAAACAGCCAATTAGTCTGAGGTGCATGTCTTTGGACTGTGAGAGGAAACCGGAGTACCCAGAGGAAACCCAAGCAAGCACGGGGAGAGCATGAAAACACAGGACGCCCTGGCTAAGCCGTGAACTTGAGCACAGGACCTTACTGTGCTTCTTACACCATGTGTAATACCACTGCGTCGCCTGTTTATTGGACACTGTAAAATATTTTAACCTTTTTAATGGTGAAGTTTTCATTATTTAATTTAAATTCAAGCAAAAAACAGTGTCCCATTTCCTCAGATTCATTTCCTGTGCTAAATGATTTGCAAACCACTCCTTTATAAATGTAAATATTGTGAATATGGAATGCATTACATTCCAACAATAAATGTACATTTTAAAATATTCACATAAACACAAAACTTTAGATGCAAATATTTCAATTAAATATTAAACATAAGTCCTTTCATTCATTCATTTTCTAAGCCACTTAATCGTAATTAGGGTCGCCGGGAGGCTGGCGCCCATCTCAGCCAAGCGCAGGGTACACCCTGAACAGCTAACCAGGCCATCGCATCGTGAAAACATGGCAGTGGTAGCGTTGCCGGCTTTAAGTCCATGGGTGGCTTTTTGTTATTTGTCTAGCTTTTTAAAAGCTCATTTGGGATTGTTAGGTCATATGTACATGCTACAGCTAGTAAATTCTGAAATTCGTCACCATTACGAGGGTGTGCTGAAAAGTTTACAGACTGATCAAAAAGGAGTAATGCCAGAGCAATGAAACTTGAGAGATTCTATACCAGGGGGATCCAAAACCTGCAACACCAGTGGAAGAAATGTGTAGACTGCAGGGGAGACTACGTTGAAAAATAAATCATACTTGGTCAAATTCGAAACATGGTCAGCCTCTGAACCTTTCCACCCACCCTCAAATAAAATTAGACTAAAAAAAAAAAACCCATTGCCTACACTAGTTGTACATGAATTAACTGGGTTGCATTTACACAGTTTGTTTTCCTTCAGCCAACATAATAGAGTCTTACTGTGAGTGAACTAAGGAGTGGACACGGAACCTAAAGCTGCGGTGTACTAACCATTGTGCTAATGACTACACCGCTTAACCAAATGCTCTGCCTGCCAGTTGAGTATTCCAGGTTATTTATAATGCTATGTTAATTAGTTACATACACACTACATAATTTAAAGTTGTTGACTTAATTAAATTTAGTATAGTCAAAGAAATAGCATTTTAAATGTTGGTAAAAATAACTGGTTATGTAGCCAAGCTTAACTACCTTTAATATGTACTTACTTCTCTACTTCTGGATGTCTTTAGTTTCATAGCAGATACTAATTTAAAGATTTGATGACCATACTGAATACATTACGGTCCCAAAGGAGCATGTTAATAGTCAACACCACCCATGGACTCACTCTTTAGGCCCCTGTCACACATTGACGATTTAGCCAGTGTAGGTAGACGTATGAGAAATTTGGTGAATATGCTGGTATACGTTATAGGTAAGTTTTGTGTAAGCTAACAGCACACTGATATACGTCGTCGAAAAATTTTGTGCATGCACAAAATTTTTGACGTATGTTAACGTATGGCTTATACGTTCCGCATATGCTGGCCATAAGTTGTAGGTATGTTATGTGATTGTTTAGAGATGTTATTTATGAGATACTCACAAGTTGAATATGTCTAGCATACTTTGAAACTACATATAATTTATACCAACAAATGCCTAGCATGTTGGCAGTGTTCGCAACTTATGACCAACGCTAGGAGTGAGTGTGAGTGTGAATAGTTGTGTGTGTTTTGCACTGCAATGGGCTGGTGAGCCGTTCAGGGTTTACCCTGCCTTTGCCCAGAGTTGGCTGAGATAGGCCCCCCTCCCAGTGACCCTAGTTGGAGAAAACGGTTTGGCAAATGAATGAATTAATTTATTTTATATATAAATTAAACATACAACATACATTTACAATAATGTGTTTTATACAAATTTATAACAATATATGAAATATGTGCCTAATCATGAACAACAACTATTCTTACAGAAGGCAATCCCATAGCTGTTTGTGTTTATAACAGAGTTTTTGATACTTAAATAATTAGGTTTAAAAAAGATACAGTAGCGTGTAGTGAAGATTATACCAATACCAATATATTCTATAAAATGGTATTATAAAATACCAATTTTTCAGAAAAATTGAAAGGTGCCGCAAATTTTTTTTTTGACTTTTGCATAGCATGAATAAACTTCAAACCATATGGAATGGTATAGCAAGTGAAGAAATTAAAAAATATGTGAACACTATACCTGTAATCAAAGTAAATACTGGCCACACTAAACTTTGACTTTTTTCTCAAAAAAGAGACTGTTAATTTTTGTTATTACTATATATTGTTGTTTGTTTATTTATTCTCATTAATATGATACAATATTACATGAAATAAATATTTGAATAGTACTTGGTTTCTGATTTATCTTCATTTTCTTAAGATGTATAAGTCTACTGTATTTTTTAATTTCTTCACTCGCTAAACCATTCCATATGGTTTGAAGTTCATTCATGCTATGCAAAAGTAACAAAAAAATATAAAAAAAAAAATTCTGCAAAAATTTGCTTAATATTATATCAGATATGCCTTAGAGCAGCATAAATCGTAAGAAAATAAAATGTAGACCCAACTGCTCAGGATCGCAGTGCTTCAATGTAAATTTTACTAACTAACCAAGATGGTGTACAGGTGGAGCCACCTGCCATGGGGCATAGCCTATCAATCTTGTATGATATTTATGAGAAGGAACATTGGCATGTGCCAATAGTGCAATAATCATTAAACTTCATCATCATCATCATCTTCTTCCACTTAATCCAGAGTTGGGTCGCAGAGCAGCAGCCTAAGCAGTGAGGTCCAGCTGTCCCTCTCCCCAGCCACTTCCAGCCAAGCTCTTCCAGGAGAACACTGAGGCATTCCCAAACCAGCTGAGAGACATAGTCCCTCCAGCTTGTTCTGGGTCGACCTCGGGGTCTCTTCCTGGTTAGACATGCCCGAAACACCACACCAGGTTTGTGTTCAGGAAGCATTCTAATCAGATGCCCGAGCCACCTCAACTGGCTCTTCTCAATGCGGAGAAGCAGCGGTTCTACTTCGAGCTCCTCCCGGATGGCTGAGCTTCTCACCCTATCTCTGAGGGAGAGCCCTGAGGGAGAGTCCACCTTGTGAAGGAAGCTCATTTCAGCCGCTTGTATTCGTGATCTTGTTCTTTCAGTCTCTACCCATAGCTCATGACCATAGGTGAGGGATGGAACGTAGATCGACTGGTAAATTGAGAGCTTTGTCTTTCGGCTCAGCTCCCTCTTCACCACGACGAACCGGAACAAGCTCTGCTTTACAGCAGAGGCTCTGCCGAGCCGCCTGTTGATTTCCCGTTCCATCCTTCCCTCACTCGTAAACAAGACCCTGAAATACTTAAACTCCTTCACTTGGGGTAGGACCTCGTTACAGACCCATAGGGTGCATTCCACCCTTTTCCGGGTAGGAACCATGACCTCGGACTTGGAGGTGCTGATTCTCATTCCAGCCGCTTCACGCTCAGCTGCGAATCGCTCCAATGAAAGCTGGAGGACCTGGCTTGATGAAGCCATGAGGACAACATCATCCGAAAAAAGCAGAGACGAGATCCTATGGCCACCAATCAGAACCCCTCAACGCCTTGGGCTGTGCCTAGAAATTCTGTCCATAAAAATTATGAACAGAACCAGTGACAAAGAACAGCCTTGGTGGATTCCAACCCTCACCATTAATGAATTCGAACTGCTGTTACCAATATGGACCAAGCTCTGGCTCCAGTGGTACAGAGACCTAATGGCCCATAGCAACGGGTCCGGTACACCATACTAACGGAGCACACCCCACAAGAAAGCCTTCTCTAAATCCACTAAGCACATGTGGACAGATTGGGCAAACTCCCTTGCCCCCTCTAGGATCCTGTAGAGTGTATAGAGCTGGTCGAGAGTGCTGCGGCCAGGACGAAAACCACATTGTTCCTCCTGAATCTGAGGTTCAACTATTGGTTGGATCCTCCTCTCCAGTACTCCTGAATAGACTTTCCCGGGTAGGCTGAGCAGTGTGATTCCACGATAGTTGGAACATACCCTCCAGTCCCCCTTTTTAAAAAGGGGAAGTACCACCACGGTTTGCCAGAGGTACGGCCCCCAATGACCACGCGATGTTGCAGAGACGTGTCAACCAAGACAGTCCTACAACATCCAGAGCCCTGAGATATTTAGTGCCGATCCCATCCAATCCTGGAGCAAGGCCACCAGGGAGCTTTTTGACTACCTCGGCGATCATTAAACTTATCCAATATTAATGATGGATAAGTCGGCTCATGAAAGAATACCAACAATCTGCTGGTGTCTTTCCACCAATCAGAAGCAACAAAATATTTTTGAATGAATAATAAATAACAATTATTTGCAGAAGGTGACATGGATATCGCTGAATAGTTGCTGAGTAGGAATTTACTACACAGAAACATAAGAAAAGGAAAATAAAATGAGATTTTTATGGTTTACTTTTATATTTTTAAATAATTTAGGCATTCTACTGAGTCTGTGGGGTCTATAATGCTCATTAGTATATATTATGTTGGAATGGTCCGATCTGATTAAAAAATTGTTATTTCAAGTGGATAATGCTTGAATCAAAATGACAGACAGTCAGAGTTTGACACGAGCACTCAAGCTGACCAAAAATAAAAATCTAATTTTTGTTTTTTGCTTTTTTCATTTCTTTGTAGATTATATTAAAATCACGAATTAATGCGCAAACCCACTTTTGGAACTGGTTTTCTTATGTATCCATGTATGTAGACTAAGCTCTGATTGGGTATGCGCGAAACACTCCTTTAGCTCCACAGCACTGTTAGCCCTCTCAAAGTGCAGAGCTCATTTTACCCATCTCCGGCATGGTTAATATATGTAAATATAAACTATATAAATCTCTTTTTGTTTTTGTTTCTTCTTGTATTTCCTTGTGGTATATGATGAGCTGTTTTTCTGATGTGTCCGTGTAGTATGTACTAACTCTGAAAAAGTATTAATAAAACACTCTGTAGTGCTTATTAACTTAGCTCTGAGTGCACAGCTCACCTGACCAGTCTCTGTCATGGTTAATATATGTAAATATAAATGATAAAAAGTTTCGCTTGCTTTTCATTATGTTTTCACATAGTATTAGAGTAAAAAGAATAAAAAGAGTTTTAAGAGACGTTTTTACACAGCTCCAGTCTCTGCCGGCACAGTTCACCTGTGTCCGTCCTGATCAAAAATAAATAAATAAATAAACCATAAAAATATAGTGTGCTCTATTTTTAGTTTACTGTGTAGTATATACTAAAATAATTATGTTCCTCAGGCTTGGTGGATATCGTTGAATGAACCCATCCAAAGTGAGCACACACACACATCGACAGTGAGGACACACACACTTGGAACAGCGGGCTGCCACACATTTTTCCTGCTGGTTTGGGTTTCAAACCAGCAACCTTTAGGTCCCAAACCCACTTCTCTAACCATTAGGCCACAACTACCCCTCCAAAAAAATTTTTTATTTAAACTAATCAGATAACTCAATTCCTGTGTAGTACATATGAAATATAATTATTTTGATTTAATAACAATTATTTAAATCACTTAATAATTGCATGTCATGTAATTGTGTAGGTGAATTACCCAGTTTCTCCTCAGAGTAAGTAGCTGGCTCTTGCAGATTTTGCAGCTCTGAGCTTTGGATCAGATAGCTCTTGAGCTGTGTCATCATCTGTCTGATCTCTTGGAGCATCTCGGTACTGGAGGAATGCCTCTTCATAGTGTCTAAAGTAAATGCCCTGTAGTCCTTTACCAGGTTTCCAAAGTATGTGCTCCCATCTCTAGCAAGCTCCACAATCCGTTTTTGAAGCTTGCGGTCAGCACTCATGAAGCTTGTGAAGACGGTGGAGAAATTCACCATGGAAAGACGCTGCTTTGCACGGTCTAACATTATAGTGTGTGTCCTCTTCACCAAGCCACCCACTGGGGTAGGATCTGCCTCTTCCTCTGTGCTGCTTGTGGAGTAGGAGTCATGCTCCGGCTGGGGAGCACCTCCTTCAGGGGCAAATAATGACACATCTGGAACTTTGGAGTGGTCTGCATTGACATAAAGGCTCTGAACCGGCGGAGTTGTGTGTGGAGTCACAGGGTTGAGCTCTTGAGTAACACTTTGTGTGGTATTACTGTCATCTTCAGAAATTGTGACCGTGGTCTGGGACATAGGCTTTCTTCTAGGAGGAGGCACTGGAGCACCAGGTTTCTTCATGACATTTACTGGAAGAATATTTACAATAGAATCTCCATTTGAAATTTTCAAATGATCATCCAGATCTTCCGCTTGTGGTGTTTTAGGCTGTTCAGACTGTCCACTCACCCATTCGTCTATGCTACTGTCATCAAGGCAAATAAGAGACATAGGAGTAGCAGGATCTTCATTTGTCTCTACTTCTACAGATTCACAGGCAGATTCCTTTAAAGGATCCTGCTGGTCTTCTTCGCCTGAGGGTAGACTCTCTGATATCCGTCGTCGGAGTGGGACTGGTGGAATCTTGTGTGAAAGGGCACTGCTCCCCTGTTTTGTTGCTTCGCTCAGAAATGGTTGTGCCATGTCCTGTTTGCTCCCCGTTTCTGCCTCTGCACAGGGTAATAGAGATTCATCTGCCTTTTTATACTCACAATGATTTCCTTCCTCTTTTGACAGGACAGGCAGAGGAGAACTTATCAAGAGAAGTGAAGACTCATTTGATATCAACTTCTCTTTTGCTGCCTTGGTTGGCACTTGCGTCACTGCATGTTCGGAAATGGTAAGCGGACGTGGAGGTAGTGGTGGTGGCCGCTTGAATTTTGGCGGAGCCGGAACAGGCATGTTGAGGCTTTGGGACCTCAGGATGGGTGCAGAAGAGTTTGGATTCAGACTGTTATAGTATTCCTCAATAAAGATGGGGTTGATGTACCAAAGGTGGTCATTTCCAGAGGAATTCATAACCTCACTGGAGACAGTGCAGTTTGCAGATTTACTCAGACCTTTCCGAATGTGACTATTCAGTTCTGAGCCCCAGAATTCTATCAACATATTTCAATATGTATTAGAATATCAGAGTAACTCAGACATGGACATATGTACAAAAGTATAATGAAGTTAAATCAGTGCGGCTCATATACTTTATATTACCTATTCCTAGTGTGGAGATCACTTCCATGTCTTCATATTTAATTGCCTGGATTATGGCCTGAGGTAATTTCAGGGTAAATGGAAGAATGTCCCTAAATAAAGGTAGAAAAAAAACTGTACAGAAGGTATACACAGTTTAAGATACACTGCCTGGCCAAAAAAAGTTGCACACACGAATATGTTGTTGTTCCCCCTTTAGCCTTGCTTACTGCACATAATCATCATGCCATTGTTTCAACAAACTTAAGAAACATAACAATTATTTCCATCCAGTGTTGGGTTCATTTCTCACCGACATCTTGAACTGATGAGAGAAAAATCGAACCACTCCATAAAGTCTTCTCCAGCACATCCCGAAAATTTTCAATAGGGTTAAGGTCAGGACTCTGGGGTGCCAATACATATGTGTAAATGATTCCTCATTCTCCCTGAACCACTTTTTCATTATTTGTCATATATCCGTGCCATCAAGGAAGAAAAAGTGCATCGATGCGATAACCTGCTCATTCAGTACATTCAGGTCATCAACCGACTTTATTTTATTGCCGCATTAATGTTGCTGAGCCTTGACCTGACCAACTGGAGCAACAATGCCATGGAGATTACATGCTGTGACCAAGGCTAAATGCACTCCATGAAAATATTAGAGTGTGTGACCTTTTTTTTTGTCCGGGCAGTGTATAACATTTGGGAATGGTGGACTGGAGGAATATCTTAGCTTACCGGCTAACGCAGTAGAATGCAATGAGTTTAAATATGTTGTCAAAAGCCAGGACTGAGCCCTCAAGATACAACACTGTAAGAGAAGAAAACAAAGCTGTTTATGGTTATGAATGCACATAATTTTTAAACAAACCATAGTTACCCATAGTTTCAACAGGTTTCAACAACAACAAACTATGCAGACAAAAAATATATAAATAAAATAACAGAAAAGACCTACAGTGGTGCTGAAAGTTTGTGAACCCTTTAGAATATTCTATATTTCGACATGAATATGACCTGAAACATCATCAGATTTTCAGACAAGCATTAAAAGTAGCTTCAGAAAATCCAGTTAGACAAATGAGACAAAAATATACTTGGCCATTTATTTATTCAGAAAAACAATTCAATGTTGTCTGTGAGTGGCCAAAGTATGTGAAACCTTTAGGATCAGCAGTTAATTTTAAAATGAAATAAGAGTCAGGTTCTGTCAATCAATGTGATGGCAATGGATTAGTTGAGGGTGGTCACACTTGTTTTACTATAAAAGTCTGAATTTTTACAAGATGTTTATGGACATGTATCATGGTTTTGAGGTTTATTGTATTTCTGAGGAGTTGTTGATGGTCATTAAGTTGGAAAAAGTTACAAAACAATTTCTAAAGAGTTTGAAGAATAGCAGTCCACAGTTGGGCAGATGGTGGAAATTGAAGACCCATTTTTACCCTCTCTGGGAGTGGTTGACCAGCAAAAATCACTAAAATAGCAAGGAGTATAACACTCCATGAGGACACAAAGTAAATTCAATGCAACTAAAAACATCTCTTACACTGTTAATGTTCATGAGCCGTCCATCAGGTGAACATCATACAATCAAAAGAGTGCATTACAGGTTTTCAAGGAGAAAGAAAATCCCTGACTCTTTACACTATACCGAAATAAGTAGACAAGTCAGAAGGCTATTGTTAAAATATTTGTAGAAGAATAAAGCCAAAATAGAATCTTTTGGTTTAAATGAGAAGTGTTATATTGAAGAAGGTAAAACACTGCATTCCAGCAATAGGCCTTTCTGTGAAACATTGATGTGGTCGTATGTATCGTGGTTTGTGCCTTTTTTCGGCATCTGGGTCAAGATGATTTACCATCATTGATAAAACAATGAATTCTGAAGTATACCAGCGAGTTATAAATGAAAATGTCAGGACTGTGTGTGAACAGAATCTCAAAGAAAAGTGGGTCAAGGCAACCACCATAAGCACAAACTCTACCAAAGAATGGTTAAAGGCATAGACAGTATGGATTAGCACACACCTCAAGCAAAAAACTGCATACTTTTCCAATTTGTTTACATGGAGTTATGGCACCAAGAACATGAAAATATCATCATCAGACTGATTTCTCAGTGAGAGTTAATAAGCAACCTAGCCCTGGCTGTGACATCGATCGGGCTCAGTAATTTAAGGTGATCCATTCTGTGCACTGTGCCATTCATGTCCTTTCTACATAATCAGATACTTTCTTACAGTGTCAACTTCATTGTTTCTGTGTTAAGCACAAGAGACCAATTCTGCCACAGTTCTGTTAGTTTCATTTAAAATCTGATATTTGAGAAGCTACAATCCAACATCTCTCTCTCTCTGTCTCTCTCTCTCTCTCAGCTACACAGCACCTGCAAACAGAGCACACTTGAAATGTTGTAATCAAAATTGCAAGAGCCAATTTGTTGGCTATAATTTGTGTCAAGTAAATAAACATGGATCAAGAGTCTAGCAAGGCGCTACATTTCTCTAGTACAGCAAGAAGACTCAGGCTGTGTTGCAAACAGTGCACCATTTTACAAGAAATGCAGTCATAAGGGCGCACGCGACATTGTAATGCAGAGCACAGGACAATTTGGGAAAAAGCATTGCAATTGCAACTTTAAAATGGTAACAAAAAAAAAAACTGCACATGGTTCAGGAGTCCACTCACCTTCTTTTGAATAATATATATATACATATATATACATATATATATTTTTTTCTTTTACTTATTCCAATGGACGATTTTTCATTAGGGTGTATCGCTCTCCCTCGAGCATGTGAATGCACACATACACACACTCACTCTCTCTTACTGACTTGTCTCACTGACTCAACACAACTCACCAAAAACACAAAGTATGGCAGATTTGTTGGTGGGTCGCAAAACCGCTAATCTTATGCTTATTTAATGGACTGAATTAAATCGGAAAAATATGTGCTTTTTTGCATTGGAAAGATGAAACTGATCTTTGCTCCAGAGTGTGCTAAACTTTAAGTGTTCTAATATTATAAAAAAGAATAAAATTAATGCTCTGAAACAACCAATTCAAAGTCCTGACCTTAATTCAGTAGAAATGCCGTGCAAGGAGTTCATGTGAGGTCACCTATCAACATTTATTTGCTGAACCGCTTAATCCTACTGATGGACCCTATTCCAGCTGACTCTGGGCAAAGGCGGGGTACACCCTGAACAGATTGCCACTCCATTGCAGGGCCAACACACAAAAACACAAAAAAACATTCACACTCACACCTAAGGGCAGTCTGGAATAGCCGATAGGCCTAATGTGCATGTCTTTGGACTGTGGAAGGAAACTTGAGTAGCTGGAGGAAACACACCCAAGCACGGGGAGAACGTGCAAACTTCACACAGAAATGCCCTCACTGAGCCTAGTACTCGAACCCAATTTAAACACTGCTAACCAGTACGCCACCATGCCATCACAAAGTTTACATTGTTCTCCATCCATTCATCCATTTTCCTTTGCTTATCTGAGGTCGGGTTGCAGAGGCAACAGTTCTAGGAAGGAAACCCTGGCATCCCTCTCTCCAGTGACACTCTTCAGCTCCTCCTGGGGGATCCTGAGGATAAAATATAATTATATAATCCCTCCAGCGAGTTCTGAGTCGGGGCCTCCTCCCAGTTGGATGTGCCCAGGAAAGTTCTAAAGGGAGCCAACCAGTGAGCAATCCACCTTTTTCCGGTTGAGAACCATTTCCTCAGATTTGGAGGAACTGACTCTCATCCCACTTCACACTCAACTGTGAACTGCTCAGTGCATGCCTAGAGTCATGGTTTGAAGAAGCCAACAGTACCACATCATCTGCAAAAAGCAGATGCAATCTTGATGTTCCCAAACCAGACACCCACCTCTACATGACTACTCCTTGAAGTCCTGTTCATGAATACCACAAACAGGATTGGTGACAAGGGGCAGCCCTGGTGGCGTCCAACATGCACTGAAAACAATTTTAGTTATACACGGACCAGATAGCTCGCAACAGTAACCCCGGGTACCCCATACTCCCTCAGCACCCCCCACAGAATCCCCCAGGAGACACTGTTGTAGGCCTTCTCCAATTCCAAAAATAACACATGTGGACTGAATAGTCAAACTCCCATGACCCCCTCAGCAACCCTGCAAGGGAGAAAGACCTGGTCCACTGTTCCATGACCAGGATGAAAACCACACTGCTCCTGAATCAGAGGTTCAACTATCAGTTGGAGAATCTTCTCCAACAACCCAGTGTAAACTTTCCTGGTCAGGCTGAACAGTGTGATCCCCTGATAGTTAAAGCACTCTGGTCCTCTGAGATTGGGAACCACCACCCCAATCTGCCACTCTGCAGACACTGTCCAGGACCTCCAGGTGACAGCACCATAACACCCAGGGCCTTTAGCATCTCAGGACGAATTTCGTCCCCCCCCAGCACGCTACCGGCAAGGAGTTTATTAACTACCTCGGCAATGTCTGCCAGGGTGAGGGCCTGATCTTGCCCTGAGTCTTTGGGTCAGCAGTTTTCCACCCACACCAAGCACAGCCTGGGACAGGCCCTATCTGAGCTGCCAAACAGTTTGCCAGAACTTCCTTGAGACCAATCGAAAGTCTTTCTCCATGGCCTCCCTGAGCTCCTCCCATGCCCAAGTTTGTACTTCTGAGACTGCCGAAACTGAAGTCCTTAGGGCCACTTAATATCCATTGAGCTGTTCTGTACAGAGGATTTTTTCCCCCATTAAGCCACTGTGTAGGACTGATCACCAGAAAGGTGTCCTTACTATTATTGCTGCAAAAGTGGGTCTAGACCCAAAAGTTCACATGCCACAAATCTAATATTGGATCGATTTCCATAACCCTTAAACAGGCACAAGTGGAAAACAAATTTTTCAAAGATAATTTGTTATTATTCTTCTATTTAAGATCCAAGTAAAACTTTCTGATTATTATTTTTAAATATCTTGTATATTTTGGATTTTATGAGTTGTATCTCCCAGGACATGTTGCCTTATTAAGGTAATAAACAGAGCAAAAATCTGTAGTATCTCCTGGTGAACAGTGCCTGTTTATGGGTTAATAAATAAATGACCAGGTATGTTTTTTTTTTTTAGTTGTCTATTTGGATTTTCCTTATCATATTTATGCAAAAGTATAAAAATTATAAAGCATTAAATTTTCACACATCACTGTAGTCTTAAACTGAAAATCATTATCTGAATATATGAAAATGACCAACCAGGGTTATACAGGAATGCCCAGTTCTTTATATTGTGTATATTTTTTTGACTGATGATGACTGTCTTCACTGTGGTATATCTAATTACTTCGAAATTCTGTTGTACCCTAATTCTGACTGATTAATTTCAACAAAGAGATCCCTTTAATACTTTGCGTGCTGTTTGAGGACCATGACATTTGCTGTAAGATGCAACTACGTTTATGTGTGGAAAATCCTGCTAGACTTTATTTGCGGTTAATCAGAGTCATTTTCATTGATGACACTGATTACTGATGAACGTGCGTATGAACGTGATTGGTTACTTCTGAACCCAGTCATATCCAAAATTATAGGATGGTGTGCACATAACTACATTATTTTGTTTATTTTTATATTTTCAGTTAACTGTACAGTTTATAGCACTTCCACCTCATAGCAAGAAGGTCCTGTGTGGGGTATGGATGTTCACCACATGCTTGTGTGGGTTTTCTCCAAGTTCTCTGGTTTCCTCCCACAGTCTAAAAACATGCAAATTAGGCTAACTGGCTGTTCCAAATTGACCCTAGGTATGAGTGTGAATGGTTGTGTGTGTGTTGGCTTTGCGATGGCCTGGCGTGAACCCCGCATTAGCCCAGGGTTGGCTGAGATGTGCTCCAGCTTCTCGACGACCCTAATATGATTAAACAGTAGGGCAAATGATGAAATGTACGGGTTATAGGAACAAGCACTGAAGTGATTTATCTTGATCTCATGTTTTTACATTACAAAAACTTGCCATTTTAACAGGGTGAGTAGACGTTTTATATCCACTGTAATACTGACTTGCACACAAGCTTTAGACAGTAATTATATTTTGGCAGAACTTCTATCATGACAAGACATCAAGATAAATGACAAGATCTGCCTTTGTCAAACAGCAGCACAAACACAGACGTGAGGCGTTCAGGAAGTCGGACACTTCTAACGTCAGTTTAGTGCTGAGGACAGGAAACCTGTGGTCATTTCCCCTCCTCCACAGACCACTTTGACTTCTTGTGTGAACAAATATGTGAGTCAGGGAATGTAAAACTATACTTTGAAATCTATTCCTAATGATCAATCTGCAGATTTTTGCCAGTGATCATATATGTCAAACAACATATAGCACCACCAAAAGTTGTCTCCAGTGTATGCACTGTAGAGCTAGGAGCTGCTGGTAGGTTGCCTGCCTGATGGAAGTCTGTACTGTAAATGCCAGTAACATGTAATTTAAAATGATTCGCTGATATGGGTGTGGTTGCGAAAAACATTTTTCAGCCAGTGAGGTTGAATGTATATGTAATGTTATAACCATGTTATACACAATTATGAATACTCTTAATTTGTTTTCTTTATACTTAAATTCTATGACCTTTAGATGTACAAACACAGAGACACATTAATTAGTGATTGTGCAATGAGCAACATTTTGTTTATTCTGTAGTCTTCTTCTTCTTCTTCTTCTTCTTATCATTATTATTAGGCCATTCTTTTTTATTCCTTGTTTGGTGGATTTCTATTATGTAAACCCAATACAGGCAACGGGAAAAATATGTCGTTTTAAGAACAGGTATTTTATTTTTTCTTTAACAACACTACAGAACAAGAAGACAAGAAAGGGTAAAATAAATATTTTTATTTTGCCATTTCTTGTATTCTTAAAGAAGCCTGAACCGGTGCTTGGATTGAAACATTTAACAATTTTAATACAGTAGTCTGTCCTGGTGCAAAAAAGTTCTGGTTTTAAAATTAATTGCGCACTCGGCAAGTAAAGACTAAATGTTTTTTTCTGATGTTATTTTTTTTTAGAAATCACAATTATTAACATTGGCGGATCCGCGAAACAAGGAATTAAAAAAGAATAGCTTGTTGAATGTTAGCATATTCAGCTTATCCATATAAACATCTGACTTGCAACAGCACAATCATGCTGCATTATCTTCACAGAATGCACTTCCTGGCTCTTTAAATTCACTCAGAAATCAAAGAGAGTAAAAAATACTTTAACTCACTGGTCCTTTCTTCTTTCACCTGCAAGTCCTGGATTTGTGGAAGACCTTGTTGTTCTGGAAGACGAACTGACAGCGTCATCAGTGATTGTCCACGGTCCCTTCTCACCAAAAAGATCTGCATAAACACGATGAAACCATGATTGAGATCAGCATATATTTATTGTGTATTTAAGTTGAAGTTTAGAAAGACATACTACATGTTTACACTCTTACCCCAGGCAGTTCTTTGTTGAGTATACAAGTGGCTCTTTCCTTGGTCATTCCCAGCTGTAGCCACACTGGACATGTCTTGATCAGTTTCTCCAGGATGCTAATACTGGGATAAGCTGTTTTCTGGGTTTGTACAGGTGGTGGTGGTACAATGGGAGTTTTTGAAGTGAGTGGCGGTGGGGGTCTCTTAAGAGGTGGTGATAAGGGTTGAGAGCTTGGCCGTGGAGGGGCTTTGGGCATGGCTTTGGGGATTGCTGATGGTTGCTGTGCTGGGAGAGGTGGGCATGTTGGCTTAGGAACCCTTGTTTTATGCTGAAGAGAGACAGGTTTGGAGCTGAGAGATAGCAGAGGACTTTGGGCAGTTCGAGTTGAGAATGGAGGTGAGAGAGGCAGAGGAGGGGAGGTGGACTTTTGGGGATTTGGTGAAATGTCAACCAATTGGACTGGTGTTGGAGATGTTGGTGAGGAAGAACAGTTGGAAGGCAAAGACGGGGTTGTAGATTTGGGGATGGCAGTAGGTGATGTGGGTGGAGCCGAGGACAGCATAGTGCATATTTAAAAGTAAGGAGAAAAGGTTAAAAATAAAAAAAAAGGATCTTTGCTTTAGTGATTTAGAGGGTAAGGGAGGGACAACCTGAGGAAAAAAGAGAGAAATAATCAAATGAAAACCATATCTTCACTCTGAGTTTATAGTGCAGCTAAACGGTTACAGAATTCATGATGTGGAGCAGAGAAGCAGAAATGAAAGCTCTTTGGTCTAACAGTAATCACTTCTGTATAAAAGATAGTATTCAACAATATTTGCATATTTTGGTGGAAATTAAGTGCATGTAAGTCATGAGACTGTTATTGCATACGTAAGATGATAAGGGAGAACAGAACCTGCTGGGCTGTGATTATGTTTGCTGGTTTTGTGTAACATGGAGTTGTTGATGTCACTCCTCATTTGCTTGCTACTTTTTTCCCTTTCCTTCTCTTGCCAAGCCTTTTCCTTCCCTACTACATAAATATGTCTTCCAAGGGTATGCTGTTAATAATGTTGAAACAGCACTGACACTGCGTTCTGCTTTTCCTGTTCCTTTATATATATATATATATATATTATACACACACACACACACACACACACACACACACACACTCAAAGCAGAGTTTACACATTACATATAGATACAGAAATTAGCTGAAGAACTTAGAGCACACACTGATCGGTGTATATTTCGGAGTGTTTATGTGATTGGTGTTTATGTGAACTCACCCACTGGATGCTTTGGAGTCATTTGTTGCAACAGCTGTTTTCTTCATCGTTGTGTCTTTTACACCACAGCATTTTTTTTCATCCCGTCTGAGCCCTGACTTCTTTGTGTTTCCTGTTACCTCTCATACATTTGCCTTGAACTTGTGCTTCTTTTAAAAGAGTTAGAGTTCTCTTCATCTGGCAGAAAATAAATTTCACAGAAAAGTTTTCTTCTTTCTCTAGCGTCCTTCTTTTGGTCTTGACTTCCTGTCTGTGAACAGCACAGTTCTCAGGAAGGGGTTGTCCAGAGTGGTCAGCCAACCCCTTAACACAGACATATGCACACTCAAAAATGCACATATAAACATTTAAACTCGACTACTTGCCAGTAAACATGATCTCCAGACTAAATGTCAGCTCAGCAGACCTGAATTAGTAGTGTATGTGAAAGGATGAGAACCATTCATACGCCATGAAGTTCTTCCCTGTCTGTTCAAAGTTAAGCTATTCCAGATGTGCCAGAGACTCTCACATGCACGACAAAGAATGCAGCAAATGTGGGAAGTCTCAGTGCCCTGAATATCTGAAGCCCAACCCATCAATTTCAACTCAAGTCTGAGCATGTTCACATAAAAATGGTTTTGAGCAGAAGGGAGTGACATGCTATCATGCTGTTAATATGGGTATTAGCGGAATTTTCGGCCTAAGTTTCATACATGTATAGACACCTAAGTTTTGGAAAATCAGTATAACATGCTTATTTGTATTGTTGTTCTTGTAGTGTATTGTAATACATAGCTTATGTAATTACTCATTATGTTATTGTGTTACATGGTCCTTACTCTCTGATGACAGATGTTTCCTGTTAGCAAACCGTGACTTCACACTCAACTGAGTGTGAGAAGTAAAAAAAATAATTGTTAAGCTACTGAAAAAGTTTGTCAGAAAATGAAAAAAAAAAAAAATTTTGTAAAATGATCACCAAATAATGTTGAATGCTAAATCTGTTTCAATTGGATAAAACACACACACACACACACACACACACACACACACACACACACACACACACACACACACACACACACACACACACCTTAGAACAAGCTTTTTTTTTTTTTAAGTGTGTGAGAAGCCATCATATAGTCAGAGTTTAAAAGCTGACTATTATGGAATCTAACATGGAAGAGGAAGCCTGACTAAGTGTTCATTTCCATACTTTATAATTCCTCCTACTGCCAGATCAGATTAAACGCCACCCCTAAACCATAGCTGCCCTTCCAACCAATTGGCTTCAAGATGCTATAAAACAGAAACTTCCATTAGGAATAATAACTTTTTTGTTTGCCTTCAGTCGAATCCAACCCCTGGCGACCCTGGTATTGGGCAGTGGTGGCTTAGTGGTTAAGGCGATGGGTTACTAATCTGAAGGTCAGCGGTTCAATCCCCACTTTCACCACTGTTGGACCCTTGAGCAAGGCCCTTAACCCTCAATTGCTCAGTTGTATAAAAATGATAATTGTAAGTCGCTCTGGATAAGGGCGTCTACCAAATGCTGTAAATGTATTCCCAGGTGGTCTCCCATCCACGTACTAATCAGGCCCGACCCTGCTTAGCTTCCGAGATCAGACAGGATCAGGCCTCAACAGATAAGGACATATAATTAAAAATAAATGACATATATTACCTTCAACTTGATTAAATAAATGCAACGCTTTCAGTAAATCTGCTCTAAGTTTAGTTGAGCAAGTGACAGAAGAGTTTTATAGAACCAGTGTAACAGATAATTTCAGTACTAAACTACAGAGTACATAATTTATTGTAGATAACTATTTTGTGTGTGTGAATTAGAGTAAAAAAATCTTCTTTGTCTAACATTGCTAAAAAAAAAATCCTTTATATACTTTGATATCCTCGAGCAAATGTGGAAAAAAAAAAAAAAAAAACCTGAAATATGCCACAGCATCAAGCTTTAAAAA
The DNA here is from genome assembly GCA_039654325.1 of Tandanus tandanus. Taxonomy (NCBI): domain Eukaryota; kingdom Metazoa; phylum Chordata; class Actinopteri; order Siluriformes; family Plotosidae; genus Tandanus; species Tandanus tandanus. The sequence goes on along the minus strand of JBCNYH010000022.1, from coordinate 24,964,550 downwards.
ACAAACAAACAAAAAAAACCATAACATAAAATTGTCTTCAATTTTCTTAAGTCTGTAATTTCAAAATTGTAAATGAAAATTTCAGACAGGACTAACATTGCCACCTACTGGCCTAAAAAAAATAAAATAAAAACAGAACGAGTTTAGAACAAGGATGAATCACATTAATGTAAAGGTTTTGTGTTTCCTTTATTAAAATTCAAACATAATTAACTGCAATAAACCTACCTAGCAGATCTATTCATTTTATAGTGAAAATAATCATACATTTTCCTTTATGTATGTCTGCCTATATTGTGTGCACACCTTTAAACATTCAAGTCATTCTTAACCACAACAGTGGGCCACTTAGAGACAATTCCATTAAGCATTAAACAATTTCATTAATTATCAAGTTATTTCACATGTTCACTGACATTTTACAATTAAGTATGGATACAGTCAAGAACAGACAGATGGATTCAACGAGTAAACAGTTATATAATAACCCGGAAAAGAGTGGGTTAATATACCCAGATTACAGCCTACAAGAAGAAAAACACACAGACGTGGAAACATGAGGCCCAGGTCTACGGTATGTATGTATGTATGTGTGTGTGTATATATATATATATATACACACATACATATACATACATACATATACACACACACATATATATATATATATATATACACATATATACACACACACCCTGACCCAGGCAAAGAGAGGGCATTAAAACAGCAACCCTCAGAGAACATTACAGAAAGTCAGAACTGCGATCACCAGAGCATATTGCATACTTAAACGCCGTGTGTCCAGCATCCAGTGATGAAGCCCTGATTGAGGCAGTGTGTGTACAGTTCTATTTACAAAAGTAGCATCGAAACAGTGACACAAAGGCACAGATGGCACTGGAAGAACATTTCTAATGCTGAAATTCTTTGCCCTTCTAATGAACAGGTGCTTGTATGTGAAAGAGAGCATGAAAGGGAGAAAGAGAAGCTGCTTGTTGACATTGGTCCACATCACTTCTCTACAGGAGCTTGTTCGCTCTCTGGTTGGCCTCATCGATACGAGTTTTATTCATGTCAGCCTGAACAAAAGAAGGAAAAACATTAGAGACACTTTAACTATTTAGACAATGAAATAATATTTATGAGCAGAAAAAAATATGATTAAAAAAAGTCCCTTATGCAAGTTAAGTTGTGTGTGTGCTCACTGCGCTCAGTTTGAATGGGTTAAATGCAGAGGCAATAATTTCCCTTGCAGGATTAATACAGTATAGCAAAAAAAAAAAAAGGTTTCTGTAGAATCACTCTGCAGCACAGTAATCTAAGCCATTAACAAATAAATCGATATCTCTAGTGATTGGTGTCAAGAGGCTGGTGTTATAAGAGTAGCACTACTCCTTTAAGGAGGAACTAAATAAATAAATCTCCCGTTTTCTGACTACAGTCTAGACGAAAGCAGGAAAGGTTAACACTGAATTTTCTTTCCACCACCTTTCACTCACTGACTTCATTTGTATCACCTGCATTATTGGTTGCATTATTAATTTAACGAGTTCATGTTCCGTACTCCTGTTAATGTTTGGTGTTGTTTTGCTCGGCGAAAGTTTGTCTGCCTACCTTATTTAGATTGTGTTTTTTTTAATTCTGTGTCCCAGTGGTGATGAAATGAGCCTCTGTTTTTGGGTTTCAGTATTGTTAATAATAATAAATCTGTTTTTTTCTGTCCAAGTCATTCCATGCCCATGGGGCTATAGTATAATTCTGTGATTTCCTAAAGCCTTCAGGAATGTTTTATTCATTCATTCATTTTCTTCCGCTTCTTTCGGGGTCGGGTCACGGGGGCAGCAGCCTAAGCAGTGAGGTCCAGACGTCCCTGTCCCCCGCCACATCCTCCAGCTCTTCCGGGGGGACGCCAAGGCGTTCCCAGACCAGCCGAGAGACATAGTCCCTCCAGCGTGTTCTGGG
>JBCNYH010000022.1:24936306-24960136 GCA_039654325.1 Tandanus tandanus | reverse complement strand
GGCATAATGCCCCCGACAACATAGCTCCCAGGATCATTAGGACACGCAAACCCCTCCACCACGATAAGGTGGCGATTAATTTATTTATTCATTAAATCACAACCAGTGTACTACTGTATGATTCTGTCAAAGGAAAATATTCCAATTAGAGACTTTATCAGATCTGTTGCTGCATTTGAGCAGTCGTTCCAGATCACTGGTAACCAAATTTAGCCTGGGCACAGGCACCAAAATTACTCTCACTTCAAGTGGAACTGACAAATTTACTGAGCTGTGCTGTATTTTACCATTGGGTAAAAATGTACCATAAGTGCATCTTAGCGCACAGCAGTACCCCAGTTTAATGAGTGAATGTCAGAATGTCTTTGACAAATATGAACCGCGAATCCTACAAACTGAGTTAATACTAATTTATTTTGCACAATACACTACATGTATGAGATTAATATAAATGCTCAGATATGTTCTTAGTGGCTGACAAGCAGAAAGCTTTGAAATATTAAATGCTGGAATGATTCAAAATATGTTATAATGTACAGTAAACTTGCCTTGTCATTAATGCGGTCAATGGTCTTGTTCTGCTTGTCGATCTCATTGCCCATATCCAGAGCCAAGTTCCTCAAATTTCCAACGATGCCGCCCACCTGTTCCAGGTTATCCTCCATTTCATCTTCACGTGCATCATTTGTTATTCTGGCCAAAAATACATTTAGTTTATTATTTTGTACTAACAAAGAAAAAATTCTTTCATTGTTAAACAACAAGTAAGCCAAATAATGCCGGGTACTGCTGCCAGGATTTCCCAAGCTTAGAGTAAATAAATACTAATACACTAGCTGAGGGCTGTGATTGAATCAGTGTCAGTGTTTTGTGCAAGGTTTAGCTTCCTAGCCTTACAGGTGACATTTTAGTTGTACTGATTTACAGTATAAAGAGTCATCTGTTTACCTCTTTACATAGGGACCAGAAGGTGTTACTGCCTGCCCATTGTGGTGGCTGGTTGGCTGACTTGAAACCACGCCTCTCGTACCTTCCCCTGCACTGGCACCTTCACTTCCAGTGCCCCAAGTACGCTTGTATCGCCCATCATTCTCAATAGAGCTCACTCTGAAAGACAAGAAGCAACATTGTTCAACGATACGGTCAACTGCAGTGCAAGTGCTTCATTTTAAACTGGAGTCTCCAACATGTCACTCATGAGTTACCAGTAGCTCGCCACCGCTTTCCAATAGCTCACTGAAGTGTCGACAGACACGTGCATAAATTTGAAAACACACATTTATTTAGTCATTGGAAAAAGCTACTTGAATTTTTATCCAATCAAATCTACAGGTGTCCCACCTCCTCTACACACAATGATTATCTGCCAATTAGTTGTCAAACAGTTGAGCTGCTGTATAGCTTGATGGGTCAGTGGAGATGTTAGCAGCACAGCAACTATGACTATGGCGAGTAGCCATACCAATAAGAGGCTAAAACATTATTTTCACGAGAAGTGGGAAACAGATCTAACGTTGAGCACCATTTTACTAAAGTTCACAGCAACTTCTCATGGGACTTTCCTGTGAGTAGCAGTCTACAAAAAGAGAAGAGGGAGTTGAAAACAACACTACAAAGACAACAGTCTCTGTTCACCAGACCAACAAAGAAGGCCAGTGCTTGAACAGAGACTTTGATTAAAGTAACACACATCTTAAAAACAAGATAGGAGTAAATGTCAAAAAAGTGAGTAGCTCTATGCCTCTTTCAATTTATTAGAGCTCTTGGAGGTAAAAAGCTGGAGACACTCGTTTTTAACAAAATCAGTAAGCGCTGCTAAGTTATAGTTCAGAGCACAAATTTTTTTGTGTCATTGTACTGTATTACATTGTATTAATCCTGTAAGGGAAATTATTGCCTCTGCATTTAACCCAGCCAAAGTGAGCGCACACACACACGTAACCAGTGAGCACACACACACCCAGAGCAGTGGACTGCCACACACATTGGGGCACCCAGAGAGCAGTTGGGGGTTCGGTGCCTTGCTTAAGGACACTTCAGCTATGAAGGTTGGGGAAGGGAAGGTGCAGCTCACTCCCCCACCGTCGCACATTTTTCCTGCTGGTTCGGGAATCGAACTAGAGACTTTTCGGTCCCTAAGCCGCTTCTCTATCCATTAGGCTACAGCTGCCCCTATATAGTATAGTCATTAACAGTACAATGAAAAATGTAAGAACACCATCAAGTACATAAAATTAGAATAAGGTGCCGCTGATTAGAACCTCCTGCAGGTGGAATCTGTCTGAAACCTGACATCTCGGTTCTGCAAGTTCTCCTTTTTACTGAAGTATGTGGTGTTTTCAGAGGCCTTCAGAAAAAATGGTTTGGAGTTTGACAAGTGATTAAAAAGCTCTACATTATTTCAAATAATTTCACTAATTCCAAAAGTGACTCTCCAGCACCAAATCAATCACATGGATCAAAAATGAGAATTGGTGCTTATCTGAAATCAGCTCTGAACATAGGAATTGAAAGTCAAGTTTGGAATGGAATGGCCCCAATGAAGGCCAGATTTGAACCCTATTGAAATGTAAGTAGGAAATGTAAATGTAGGAGGAAGAATTCCGAAAGAGCAATGCATGCAAAAAAAAAAAAAAAAACCTCAAACATGATACAGCTGAAGAAAGAGCTGTGAAAAATTTCAAGAAGCTGATGTCAGTAACTGACGGACAATTACGCAAAATGTATACAAGTTACTTCTGTTAAAGGGGGAAATACAAACTTCTGAGAAGAGTGACCCCCCCCAAATCGCCGGAGATATTACATCTTTATTACCTAATTTGCCTTGAGGTTCTGTTCAAGTATGTCACTTATCTCTGGGCACTGTACTAAAGAGGTGAAATGCTTGCTTGTTACCTTTATTTTCAACAATCTGCATTATCGCATTATTTTTTCACATGACTGTACATCTCACAATTCAGAGCTCAGCTCATACCTATCACAAGGACAGACACACAGGCCGCAGCACTTTGACAGGTCAGTCAGGTTCTTCTCAGCATGTCGCATGTCCTGATTGATCTGATCCATGCCCTGCTCCACACGCTTCAGTTGTTCTGAGTAAATGTCACAACAAGAAACGGGCATAAAGCAAAAGAGCAGAATTATACACTTGTTAAAACTAGGGATGCATCAATATTGATGGTATCATGTATCCATCCACAAACTTCTCATTAGAGGTACACAGAAAATACTTCACTACTCGCATTGAAAACCATATAATATAATGAAATGATAACATGTTCATGATCACTGTGAGTGCATGTCATCTTGTTATTAACACAGGACCATATTTCACAATTAAAGATGGCAGTCAAAGCAAAACATGAATATCCTGTTATGATCAGGTATCGAACGTTTAACGACAGAACATTTTACTGAAAAACTATGAACACTATCTTTGTTACAGGAGAATCCCCATATAAAGTTGCTCATGGTTGGACAATACGTTTGACCTCGTTTCTGAACACCACACCATCGCTTTTCTTTTTGCTTCACAATTGACCAGGTGCTGCTCACTTCAGTCGATAATCTGACCTTTGCTCGCTGTGCCATGGCGAGATGACCAGACTGGCATATCATGTTACGATGCCTGACGTGCAATAAACTAGAAACAGCTGTGTTTCCCTCGACTAGTCGATATCAACAACCACACAGATAAACAAAATGAGGGTAGCTCTGCGCATGTTCCCCCCGAGAATTTTTACACCGGATTTGCATCGATCTGAAAAATGCCCCATTTGACTTTCAAAAAGGTGGAAATCCACCGATTCTCATCCCTGCTCTTAACACTTCTCATGCATCTTAAAAACCTCAGCAGGGGTATACTGTTTGCAGCGCATAGCAAAAAAAAAAGAAAAAAGGAAAAAAAGGGGAAAAAACATTCTCACCTCATGCAGCACTGAGGCAAATGCTTGTTGTGAGGCAGACGTGTTAACCACTACTAGGAGTTGGCGGTATGGACAAAATCTATCACGGTATAAATCATTTTATATCACGGTGATGGTATATATCACAATACAGTATTTTTTCCCCATTAATTCAGTTAATGGCTGAAAATGACCATACTATGCTTTCATCACATTTAATTTTCTTCTTTTTTTGGAATAAATAAATTCTGACCCAGCATTGTCCATATAAATTTGGCCACTTAACATCGGTGACATGTTCGGCTAGGCATTACATACCTGAGGGTAGAGGGTGCCAGCTAACTCTCTGAACCATGTCCTTACATATATGTCATTGTGGGGTGTGTAATTTCCTTCCATTGTCAAGATTTGTTGTCATATAAATTGCCTCTGGCATTTAATTAGTCTATAAACTCATGCAAGCACAAGACCATGTCATGTTTTAAATTATTTCTTATCCTGATACAGTATATATCACAATACAGCACATTTTCTGTACACTCAAAAAACTTATTATTAAACAATCAAGTAAACAACAAGCTTTTTAGCACTAAAATGTCTAATTATCCAAATGAATTATGATCTAAACTAATAATAATAATCATAGTAATAATAATAATAATAAAGGTCCTTATTTCACACGCACACACACACACACCCTTGTCTTAAGTATAAAATTAATTTCTCTGTCTGAGGTTATCTTGCCTGAGGTTAAATAAGGGAGTGTGCGAGAGTGTGTGAGTGTGTGAGTGTGTGTGTGTGTGTGTGTGTGTGTGTGTGTGTGTGCGCGCGCGCGGGTGGTGCATGTTGTATACACAACTAGTAGAAAAGCTACTGGCTTCCCCTTGTATAGTGGTTGTGTAAACAAGGTGATTTCGGCATGATTTATATATTTTTTCAAAAATCATCATACCACCCAACCCTAACCACTACACCACCGTGCCGCCATTCATGGCCATCAGTAGCCAATATTGGTAATTTTGAAAATGCAAGTGACGCATCACCACGTTAAGTTAAATTCATGAAAACACGTTTGCATGGTTTTTAGCATGTAGCTTAGATCAAGTGGCTAGTCTAAACTGCCCACAGGTTTGAAGAGAGCGTGATTAGCTGTTCATTCAAAATATACACCCCCTCTCACCCCCAAAAGTTCCCCCACTACCCTGATGGATAAGCTGTCAGAAAATGGATGGATAAACGGGTTCACTCACCTCCCTGCTCATCCAACATGACCATGGTTTTGGTTCCCGTCTCCCTGCTCTGAAATTATGGAGAAGTGCAATAAGACAACTCGACTCAAAGAATCAATTTTCTTTCTTACTTTGTTTTAGATCTACAATTTAATTAACTGGACTTGAGCTAGTGAGGACAATTAAGATGGAAATCCTCTCACCTCCTCTGCCAGCTGCAGCATCCGTCTAGTGCTCTCAAGAGACTAGGAAAAAAATTAAAGAGATAAAATGAGCCATCATCACAAACAGCACCCCATTCTCATCCTGGCAGATCATATGGAAATACACAGGATTTAAGCAATCAAGTGGCAAGCTCTTAATAAGACTGTTTCTGACAAATGGCCTGTGGCAGGATGTGCCTGTTGCCTGGCTCTGTTGAAGTCTGAAATGCACATTAGTGAGTCAGCACATGTTCATGTAAGTAACCTTCCCCAATACATCTAATATTCCATCCAAAATTCGGTATCTGTTCTATGATGGAGGCATTCATAAAGCTGTGAACACAAGAAATGTCACATATCATGCATTAATCAAACAACAATTATCTCAATACACTTTATTTCTCAATATTGTAGAACACACTGCAACAGTGGGACCACATGGGCTTTTTTGGGAAAAGATGAGTTAAAAAAACAAAACAAAAAACAACGGTGCCAATAATTTTGGATATGAATGTACAGTGCACATGCAGATGAATAACCCGATAATTCCATGTCAGTTCACCGGACACCTTATCATAAACAAGAAGCTGCATTTCTAAATGGGGGTTAGGTGCCTTGCTCAGGGGCAATTAATACAGGATATGCAAGGACCCAGCAAGCCAATGAAATATTCAAGCTTCAGAAAGAAGCCATGGGAATGCATGGAGATACCTGTATACATTCAACTGGATATTACATTTATTGCAACTGAAGTTCAACCGCTTTATCAAGTACAAAAGAAAGTAGTAAAAAAGCGAGTAAATAAAGTAGGTAAGTAATTAAGTAAGTGAAAAAGTGAGTGAGTGACTAAGTCAAAAAATAGTGAGTGAGTAAATGTAGTAAAATAAGAAAGTAGGCAGGTAAGTAGTGAATAAGAAAGTAGATAGGTAGGTAAGTAAGTGAGTAAGAGAGAAAGTGAGAGAGTGGGTGGGTAGTTATGTAAGTAAGAGAGTAGGCAGGTAGGTATGTAAGTAAGAAATAAAGTGGGTAAATGCATGTACAGTAGGTAAATAAGTAAGTAAATGAGTCAATGGGTGAGTTAGCAAGAAAGTGAGTAAGTGGGTAAGAAAGTGAGTGAGTGAGTGAGCGAGTGAATAAGTGAAAAAGTGAGTAAGTAGGTAAGTAAGAGTGAGTGAGTAAATAAATAAATGAATAAATGGCCCAATTTTTAATTCTTAGAAAGCACCGATGAGGCTACATACATTTTTCTGTGTATGCAGTACCATAATAAATGCTCAGATGAAATTAATGCCTTTAACTATTTGTTTGTGGTATGTGTACGACAGCTCTAAACATTTAATAATAAAAATTTGACATGGAATGATTAAAAAAAAAGAGTAAGAAATGTCATGGAAATGGGGTAGGTGAGAAGCTCTTCCTAAAATTAAATATAACAGAATAAAAATGGAGGTTTAAATAAGACCTGACTCTGAAACTGCAACGTAGCAACATGATATTGAGGAAGACGACAAAATAGTTCCTAATGTAGAGTTAGTTACATAATCAGTAACTTCAAGTGCTTAGGTTACATAAATAATATTTAGAGGTTAGAGAAAGGTCAAAAACACGCATGAGTGGGGGTAAAAGTGAGACATTATTAGTTTACCCAAGTTGTCCTTCATGGGAAAAGACCATCTTTCATGCTGTTAGTACCCGAGCTGGGTTATTGCACAGCAGAAAAAGCGCATCCCAGTCCCTCAAAAAGCACAGAAGAGAAATGCAGAAAAGCAGAAGAACAAGAGATTATAGAGATTAGATTAGATCATTTTTGGATAGAGCACTATATGGAAAAAACTGTGTATAATGTAGTTACACACAGTCAATAATTATCTGTACACTATTACTGTTCAAAAGAAAAAGCAAGTAAGAGGAAAAATACAAGGCAGAAGACAAGAAAAGAAAAATGCAATTCAACAAGGCTTTAAAACTGAAAAACACAAACACAGCTAATATAATACAGTAAATACATGAAAGTGTGCATACCTCATCAGTCACTTGGTTTGCTCTCATTGTGATTTCTTCCACAGTCATGTCAGCCATCTTGCTGCTGTCGAAATTGGCTGATTTGTTTTTGGCACCAAGCTCTATACTCTGAGGTCTGAAGGTCAGAGGTACAAGTTCAGTCCATGGGGGAAAAATCTTAATGAAAGTAAAACTTAAATAAATGGAGATCCCAAAATCTTAACCCATTATTAGTAGGATTTATAATATAAAAATAATTCTCTCTTTTATAACCTAGGACTGAGAAAGAGACGCTTGATTTAGCTTTGTGTTACAAATTGCGTGCAATCAAGTGAAAAATAACAAACCAAAGAGGAAACCAAAAGAGCTCAGCAGCACAGACACACACCCAACACTTTCTTTATACTCAGCATTTGGCTTGATACCTGCTCTCTGAACAGCTTACATGCACCTAAGAAGTTATATGTTGAGTGTGTGTGTGTCATCTGTAACTTTCAGCGTTCTAGACACATCATAGTAAACCAAGAGTACTGAAATATAAATGATTGAAAGTTATTTAACAAAACAGCATTGAATGCATTGCTGGAATTAGTCCAGAGTGCCCCGAATTTCAATTCACACAGCATGAGTTTAATTTCAAATGAAAGCAACTTGCTGTTATTCTGAACAGTGATTGCAGTTCGTAGCATCAACTCTGTCACAGTATGTTCAACACCATCACTGCAACTTGACACAAAGCAAACCAGAGTAATACAGTAAACATGTTTACAAACCACCACTAACTTTGCAACACCATTTAAGGTTTATCTTCTTAAATGTATCATGAGTCACCACAAACCATAGAGCACAAACTCTGCTAAGAAAATGCCGGGTACGCATGTAACTGTTTTACATGTTTGCACATTATGAGATACCAGTGATCCTGACTCCTCCGGCGCTCCAAACATGTGTGCTTCATCCTACAGCCTTGTTTCCCTCAAAATTACTCATCCTGATTCTCATCACAGATTCTCATCGTGGGTTGAAACAACCCTGTGGATGATTAGTTGTAATTGAACCCATGAGGACTGGTTCCCTTTTGATTCCGGTTTCTTTCAGAGTTTCTTCCTCCTGTCTTGGGTGCGAACCTGCCAGACAACTGGAGCTTTTTTTATGTGGAGTTTGCATGTTTTCCAGGTGCTTGCAGGGGTTTCCTCTGAAAGCATTGGTTTCCTCCCACAGTCCAAAGTCTTACACGAGGCCAATTGATTCCTCTAAACTGCCCCGAGTTGTGAATGGGAGTGTGTTTGGGTTGCTTGGGTCTGTTAGTCCTGCGCTAGACTGGTGAGTTACCCAGTATGTTACCCACCGTTGGCTCCAGCTACTTCTGCAGCCCTGACAGATAAATTTTACGGAAAATTGATACATGGATTTCTGAAATGCAACTTTGTGAAAATCTCCATTATGTACATGAAATTGAACTGGATTCTCTGAAACCCAGAGAACAACCAGGAGTGATGATTATCACCTGGATAGCTTGTGCACTGACACAGGAATCTTTCAACAAACATTTGATCCCTAATAACCACCAGGAGAAAATCACCTGGACAGTGTATGCAATCAATATGAGAAGCAGTACTCAACTTAGGACTAAAGCACAGGAAGCAACAAGTGACACCTGAATCATTTCGCTGCTGAATGACAATCGAATCGTCGCTGAATGACACGTGAATTGCCTCGCAAGGGAAACAAATTACTTTGCCGGAGAAGTGTCCTCATCAAGCTAGTTCCCAACAGTTGATCTTTGAGTGTTTTTATTATAATAATCTTATTTTAATTATATTTATTTTAGCTCAACTTGTCATGATATATATTGCGTATTATTATCATTATTATTGCATTGCAAGTACAGAACAGGGGTTCTTATGCATTATGAACTGGGAATGAGTAAACTTATACAAATCTTTACTCACAGTAAATGGCAACCGCTACGGAAACATGGACCCAAGCGTGGTGTTTCTGGTTAATATCAGTGTAAAATTTCTGTGGCCAGTCGAAAAGCATAGGATACTTAGACACAGCCAGGGTTGGGGTCAATTGTGTAACTGATAATTTATTACAATTGCAGTGTAATTGTTTTTGTAACCAAAACTTTGAGTGAGAATGCAGCTAATTGAATTGTAATTGAATTCTGATAAGTGCTCATGTAATTGGAGGGGGGGAAAAATCTATTTTCCCCAATTACATCTTTAAGAAATTTAAGAAATTTAATTTGCTATGATTAATTTTACTCACCATTTACATCACCACTAAATAAGTATATATTTTCAATTTATATATATTTTATGTATACTGTCTGTAATTAAGACAGGGTTCCCACAGTCATGAAAAGAGAGACTATTTTCCATCGCTGGAAAAGTGTTCAGACCAGACAGCTCTCGGATGCAAGGTTCGAGGAACAGATATTCCTAAGGTGCAATGCACACTTTGATGAGTAAATTCTTGGGACTGTATGTTGTGATATGCACTGTATTTAGTGGTATCGGACAGAATTTACATAATTGTGTAAAAAAAAAAATCTGTGGCCACATATAAATATAATTATATAAATTAACGTTTGATATATGCATTGTGATATGCAATGTATCTGTGATCTTGTATATGTACATAAATATGCAAATAAAGTTTTTTAAAAATCAATTTATGTTGTTTGTTCTGAGAAAAGTAATATGTTGTAATTTAAAGGAAATATAATTGAAACAAAGTTGTAATTGCAATTGTAGTAAATGAAAATGAAAATGACTGAAAGACAGTAATTGTAATTTATTTGTAATTGAAAATTACAAATATTTTGTGTTTGCAATTATAATGTAATTGATATCTTGTAATTGAGTCTATAATTGACCCCAACCCTGAACACGGCAATAATGAGCTGCTCTTGTATATGCTGATGTGGGTGGAATCATTAAAACTTGTGTTCATTGTTTTGCTACGGAAAATGTTTTATGGAACTCAGTGTTTAGCAGCATCTGTCAATCAACGTGACCTTCAACCTCTGACCGGTTATCGCTCAAAGAGCGTTGCCGGAAATTTTTTTTCAACTCCGTACCTGTCCACTTCGAGTTGCTTGAGAAAAATTTCCCTCTCATCACTCATTTCAGTGACTTTCATAGACTTTGCATGGTCGCTTGTCACTCATCGCTTCCTGTCTGGATGTCCCTTCACTGAAAAATTATTAAGAGTTGACTGCTGCATTCTGACCACTGAGAGGTAAAAAATAAAGTACACGATCAAATGATTCACAAGACTTGGCATATTCATTACGTGTTCCTTTTGGTTTGAATTTAATGCATTTAAGTGAACCTGTCAAAATTTTTCTTATTGCCATTGATGAAGTGTACATTACTCTACATTACTATTGTTTTATCACCTAGTCCTATCTCCAAGACTGAACAACTTTGTTCTGAGATCAGTAAGGCCCTGATTCCTGAGAAAGTCATGGGATGGAGGTTCATCAACTATTAAGTATAGGGAAACAGTGGCATCAGGGAATCAATGTGACAGAAAGGAAGTGCACACTTCCGCACACAGAAAAATACACAGTCATGGAAAGCTGCTAGTTGGTCAATCACAAAGATATGTATGTTTTTCTAGACTGATTCTATTCCAGCCGATTGAAGAGCAACTATTTTAGCACGGTACTTTCCAGACTCTGCTTCTCTTCGTAAGTGGGTTACCCAACATTTACTCACATCTAACCACAGAATCTCGGGATTTAGTTGTTACATTTTCAGGAAAGCAAGGACTTAGGCTCGCCACACCACAGTGCTGGAGTGGCCAATCTGAGAATTTCAACATATACCAATTTTGTATTGCACATTTCTGCTATGTGCACAACATATAAGAAGCAATAATAATCTCTTTGGAGAATCTTGAACTGGATGTTCTTTTGTTGGTGTGCCATTACAGATACAATCATTCAGACTATAGCCTACTAAGCAATGGCTTATTACTTTATTGGCATTTAACACCAATGTACTGAGTATAATAAAATATGATCAACCAATTACCATGTGGAGCTTATCCCGGTTTCTGTAACTTAGTTCAACTCCTCCAGGATGGGATGGTAGTATTTTGCGATACAAAATGTGATATAAATGCAGTGTCTGTAACAAGACTGAAATGTTTTTTTCCTACTTTAAGCACATTCATCGGCAAAAGCGGGGTCTTTTATAAAATTTTGATGTTAAATTGTGGAATCTTGAATGTTATTTAAAATATTAATATTTCCAAATATTAATGTTTCCTTACTGTAACACAAATGATCTTTACTGACAATTAAAGTAAAACCTTTTTTTAATTGTCTTACTGGCCCAGGTGCCAGGCTGCCGGTCACGTGATTGAGACCCGGATTATCGACAAACACTCGATACATCGACATACTACAAACACTAGAGATTACGGAGGGAGTACGCTCACTAGATTTTACTTCTTTTACCTAGTTCAAGTTGCCAATATAAACAAACCACGGTAATTTTTAAAAAATTTGACAGAAAAGTGCAAAACGGCAGGGAAATGCCTAAAAATCCTACTTAGAAGTAATTTTGTTTAAATTCGACAAAAGTCGGAAAATCCGTCTGATTACAGACACTGTAAATGATATTTAACCACAGACAACCAATTTAAAATGTGGACGACCTATTTACTGTTGAGAGGTATTCCGATGGACAACCAGCTCTTCTGTTCTTATTTCGAACTCTAATTAATATAATCTGAAGCACGACTAGTTTTCTTTCTAATAATATAATGAAGGTCTATTGGCTCATACTATGGAATTGAGGTATGTTCGACTGGCGTATTGCAAATCCAACTAACACTTTTTAAGTCAGTCCTCTGATCCAATGTAGTGTGAATTGATACACATCTTAACATCTCATATCATCCAATAACAATGCAGCTGTACAAGTAAAGATTCAGCACACTTCTATTTACTGATAATCCAATACAATTCAATTAAGGGCAGAGTTTAGTTAATATTACAGAGTATTTGGCATGTCTGACACTGTAAGCAACAAAAATTTAAAAGCATGCTTTGCTGCCTGTATTTTGATTCTTTTAAATTGATATTACATGAAATATTTAAATTCATACTTTCCCTAAATGGTTGTTTTCTGTTGACAGAACAGGCAACAAAATGCTGTAAATTACTTTTTTCGGTATCACTATCATGCATTTAACGCCAGTGTTTTCTGTAGCGCCATAGGGGCGCAGGCTCTTGCAAATGAAGCAATGACTCCTTTGGTTGTTACCTTAAATCGTCTAGAGGTGCGCAGTGGCAGTGAATACCATATATGTGACCCATCACAGCAAAGTGGGTATTAAGTAGGAAATTATTAATTTTGATTGATTGGTACCATTTTGTAGCTGATATCCTAAGCTTAAAAATTATACCAAATTCTCTAACACATGTTGCCATTTTTGGAGCAAGTAACCAAAACCTGGCAGGAATTGTCAGTCTTTTAAACAAAAAAGTTAAATAAAGTATTTAATGTTTACCGATTCAATACCCACTTTGCTGTGATGGGTCACATATTTCCTCTTTAGCTGCAGCTGTATCAGTGTTACCAATTTTCTTTACTAATATTCGGATTCCACTTGTTTTCATTTACACCACCAGGCTTGTGTATGGACAGTAGAATCCACGTGGGTGTTGGAATGTGAAAACAAATTGTGCCGACCTAAAATTGTAATGCAAATGGTCAGTTTGGCTTTGCTGGGCTGATTATTGTTTCCTGACTACTATTTTTCCCTTTTCCTACTTCCTGAGTCTTATCTAGACTTGGTAGGCCAGAGTATCTACCCTTTCCAGGCAAAACAGAAGGGTTTAGTTATCTCATGTTGCCAGGTGCAATCTAGTAAATCTGGCATACATCATAAAATTTTGGATTTGTTCGGAGATATGTAAAGAAGTGCACAATGATCCATGAATAAATGCATACAAACACTAGCAAACAATAGGAAAATATTTTCTTCATCTGTTTCTACAGATATGCCTTATCTTACAACCCTGGGTACTCTGGTGGCCTCCCGTAGTTCAAAGCTATGCACATTATGCTAATTGGTGTTCCAAATTGCCCTGAGGTATATATGTCTGGCGAGCTGTTCAGGGTGTACCCCACCTTTACCCATGTTGGCTGAGATAGGCTTCAGCTTCCCCACTACATTGGTAGGATTAAGCAGTTTATAAAATGAGTTAGTGAATATCAGTAAAGTCTGTTTATTGCTAACTACTGAACACTTTTTAAATAAAAACCATTGAAAAAATATCCATATTTCCAGTCTAAAAGGAGAGTCTGAAAGGCTTTCCTTTCATCATGCTTTAAATGTGTATATATATACAGTGCCTGTCTAAAGTTTGGAAACACCTAGTCTCTTATCGTTTTTTGAGAAACACATGCATGCTCCTATTGTTTATATGCAGAAAACTAGGTAATTTAAGAGTTTGAAGATATATTTTTACAAAATAAATTTGAAAATGTACAGATGTAGGTGGACTTCAATACGGTCACGTGACCAGGCGTTGCCCGTGGTTACAACAGCACGTTCCCATACTGGAGGCCACACAAGCAGTTTACCACACCAAAGGATTCAGGCTGGCGCAATAGCTCTCTCTAGCACTACGTTCACACTGCAATCCAAGTGGACTGAATCCGATTTTTTTCCAGATCCGATTTTTTTCAAGTGGCTGTTCATATTATTTTAGAGATGTGACCTATAACAGACTGCAGTGTGAACAGTTTAAGGCCCCGATGTGGCCCGCGTGTGAAACACATGAGTCTGACGTAGCACACTCTTTACGGAAACGTGGAGTTGAGAGATGTCAGTGTTGACAGTTTTATTTTAAAGTTATTATGCAGTGGAGGCAAATACATATAAGGTCTAAAACCTCATTCTACCTCCACTGACTGCCGCCATCGCTGCCGTCCTCCATGTTTGTTCTTTTTGTCTTTGGGGGCTCCCGCTGTCACATGATTGTGACGAATGTCGACCAAGAGTGATGTCAAGGTCGCACTGAATTCCGATACAGGTCGCATTACTGTTCAGACTGAGGTGGCACTTCAAAAAATCCGATCTGTATCCGATTTAGTACCACATATGAAAGTGGTCCAGATCCGATTTGAAAAGATCGGATTTGATGTGTTTTTTGGTGTTCACACTGGCATGGGTCATATAAGGGGGGGAAAAAATCAGATTCAGGCCACTTGGGCTTGCAGTGTGAACATAGCCTCTTTACTTTCATAGTCTTCCCCTTGCTGCACAGCAGAGATACCTTCAGAAATTAGCTTTGTGTTACGAAATTGATCCTTAAAAACATGTATCACAAATGAGTGCAGACTGAACACGGAGCAGTCTGAAAAGTTCTTGAAAAAATATTAGTACATAAAACCGCTGCACATTATGTGCCGTTAGAAAAGAAGATGTTGCTGAACCATTTAGCTCTCCTTTTTCTGGAAAGTACTTCAGCATGCTCGCCCTGGCTTTTAATAATTGCCAGGACGCGTAAAAAAACGATTGTCTCCTTCCCTCTCCACGCGGTTGGAACAACCGATTACAGCACATTTACTCTACATTCACAGACTCCACGGTGCTACCAATGTGGCGCCGGTGCAGTGTTTTCTCATAGGCTTCTGAGTTATGACGTGCTTTGCCAAAGATATATTAGTACAAAAACAAAATAAACAGTTAAACTTTATTTTCATCAAAAAATCCTCCCTTTGCAGCAACGACAGCTTTATACACTCTTGGTATCCAGGCAGTTAGTCTGTCCAAATGTTCAGCTGAAATACTTTGCCATGCCTCTTGTACAACTTGCCAAAAGGTGTTCTTTGCTAGTTGGATATTTCTTTCTGACCTTGCAATTCAGTTCATCCCAGAGCAGTTCAATAGGATTTAGTTCAGGTGACTGGGCAGGGCATTCCATGATATATAACACTCCAGCCGATTGTTTTCTCTCTAAATAACCCTTACAGAGCTCAGACGTGTGTTTCGGATCATTGTCCTGTTTTATGGTTCCAATTAGCTGTTGTACAGATAGAATTGCATGGCATTGCAGTATGGAATGGTAGCCATGTTGGTTCAGTATTCCTTTCACCCAGAACAAGTGTCCAACTTTCCCAGCGCCAAAACAACTTCCACCCCTTTTTCTGTCCTTGTTAGACCCAGTACTGCTTATTCTCTGCAGACAGTAGTAAACTCCTTTTAGTGAAATCCTTAATTTTTTTGCTACAGCTTGCAAAGACTAACCTTCATTTCTCAATACAGCTACAGACTGGTGGTTTTCAATAGATATTTGCTTCTTTCTTGCCATTTGGAAAAGTACAAACACTAAACAAGATGTGTAAACACCTTATATATATATATATGTATATATATAAATAAGTTAGCATGTTCTCCAAACCTGCTGTAAACAGAAATCTGTGAAGTGGAATGTGACATAGCAACAAAAACAACTGTTATTGCCTAAGGTGACAGTCTGGTGAAAATTAAGCTTTTGTACCAATATCTGTACATATGTAAATTTATTTTGTCAAAATAAATCATACTGTTAAATTATCTAGTTTGCTTCATATAAACAATAGGAACATGCATGTGTCTCTCAAAAAATGATGATAGACTAGGTGTTTCCAAACTTTTGACAGGCAGTGTATACATGTGTGTGTGTGTGTATATATATATATATATACACACACACACACACAAGATATAGTTGTGGACTTGAATGCACACCAGAAATGTGTGAACACACACAGAACAGTGACTTTGTTTTGCACATAAAGAAAACATCACCCTCTTCCCAACATCCACGTGTTTAGAACTAGTCTTTCTCCGTCTTAATCCTGGATTAAGTTATACATGGACCAGGTTTCTTAAAACAACTCAGAATGTGTTTTTACTCAGTGTCCACACACACACAGGACGTTACTAAATTAAGAGACATTTCCAGTTATTCTACATAAACTGGTTTCTCAAGATAACTCTTCCACTGACATTCACCTCACTGCGTGCACAGAACAGAACACACAGAGAGAGAGAGAGAGAGAGAGAGTTATTAAAGGAAAAAAAGATAACCGGTCAGACCACTTCACTCAGCTACCATTTAACACCAGTGATGAACACACACAGTCATTTCCACTGTGCTGTCAGACATTTACAATGTTTTTTTTTTTTTTTTTTAAAGAAAAGAGAAGAAGTGATAAATCTGAAAGTCTACTGAAATGCATGTACAGGAGGATTTAAACTCTAGGAAGTTACACTCATATGACACTGAAATATGTGTATAATATGTGCCATATTAAAGAGCTGCCCATAAACATAGTGTAAGAAAGTGCCTCAGAGAAATGTGCCTTGTTCTTGAAGTGTGAACCCCACACCCAACACCAGCGCGAGCGCAGACTCGACTTGTTAGTGAGAGATTCGTATCCCATCACCACTGTTTCACTGCATTATATTCATACTTACTGCTTACTCATACTGTTTCACCTTACGTCTTCTTTTCCCCCTAACTGGCAAAAAAAATGTGTCTTGTTTGTTTACACTGTCAATACAAACCTCTCGGTTCCTGGAGTTTTAGTTCGTGCTAGGAATAATAGCATTGCTAAACTCGGCTAGCTGGTTACTTCACTAAGTTAGTTCCTCTTTACTTTCAGGACGCAGCCGATTATTATCAGTATTTTCTTTATTAAAAATCTGGATAATGTACGTTGTGGTAGCAGAAAGGCGTTAACTCACTACTTACTGCGGTAGAATTTCCCTTAAAAGTCCAAGTTAAACGCGTGATCTGCCTTGATAAACTAACCAAATTCCTTCAGACTAATGACAACCGTGCGCATGTCCGGTCATATGACATCCATAACTTAGAGCGCATGCGCGAACGGAACTCTATGATTGATGTACAATACAAAGACTTTCCTCAAGTTCAAACTCAAAACAAACCTCCTATCCTCAGTAAATGAATGTCCAAATGCCCCATTATGATCAAACTACAAAATAAATTTAAGAACGAGATCAAATGTGCACCATTATACTATTGTAAAGTATTTTATTCAAGCAATTAAGGCTTTACATTCGTGAACTTTCTACTCATGTAGACAATATGGATGATATTAACATCACTTCCTGGTTTTAACTGCAAAATTGTACTAAGATCAAAGTACTAAGATCAAAGTACATATTATTTAGAATGGTATAACTCCTTAAGTGTTCAGTCAAGGGTTAAAGGTTGGACGGATAGAGGTCAGTGGTTAGGGGTGTAAGGCTTACAGCTGTATCATTCAATTCAATTCAGTTTTATTTGTATAGCGCTTTTTACAATTGACATTGTCACAAAGCAGCTTTACATAGTAAAATTAATTAAGGAGGAGACTAAAACTTTTTCTACAACCCCCTACACAACACTCTACGCACAAGTAGAGTTGTTGGTTGCAGGTTAAATGAATGAATTTTTTTATTGTTCATTGGTTATGTACAATCAACTGGGGCATAATATCTTCTCTCCTGAAATATATCCAGTTTTTATATCCAGTAATATCATGACCATAACAGAAATAGTATTAGTTGATAATAATATCCAACACCACTGTTCATTTATTCATTTGCCAAACCACTTAATCCTCTATGGAATGGCACGGTGGCGTAGTTGTTAGTACGTACGCCTCACAACAAGAAGGTCCTGGGTTTGAGTCCCAGGCTCGGGCATTTCTGTGTGGAGTTTGCATGTTGCATAGGTTTCTTCCAGGTACTCCAGTCTCCTCCCACAGTACAAAAACATGCACATTAGGCTAACTGGTTGTTCCAAATTGCCCCTAGGTGTGCATGGTTGTGTATGTTGGTCCTGTGATGGTCTAGTTTAGAATGTACTCTGCCTTTTTCCCAGTGTTAGCTGAGATAGGCTCCAGCCTCCCTGTGACCCTAATAGGATTATCCACATAGAAATACCCAAGCCCAGGACTAGAACCCAGGACCTTCTTGCTGTGAGGTGGATGTGCTAACCACTTTGCTACCATGTGGTATATACTAAAAGTGTATATTTGCCTCAAGCTCAGTGGATGTCGCTGAACTGAATAGTCTAAAATTAAAAGGTATAACAAGAACAATTAGATATGTATCTAATTTTAATGTGTCAGCAGTGCAATACAAAAAAGAAAAAAAAAACATGGAGATAGAGGTCAAGAGTTTCAGTTAATATTCACATCAACATTTAGAATGGTGAAAAATCTTATCTCCTGGACTTTGTTGTTGGTGCCAGCCCTGCTGGAGTGAAGAGCTGATCACAAAGAATGGTCAGGAACTCAAAAAATGCCCCGTGACTGTCAGTTCTGCATGCACCAACCGATGAGAACATCCAGGTTGGCTGACAAAAGAACGATGTTGACTCAAATAACCACTTTTTACAACATGAATGAAGAGAAAAGTGTCTCAGAATGCACATCATATTAAATATCAACCATATTACACTTTGATTGTAGTTAATATTTTTGTTTGTAAAATATATATTATGATTATATTATCACAATTTAATCTGATTTATTAATATATTTATAATACAGGATATGATCAGGGCGGCACGGTGGCAGAGTGGTTGGTATGTCCGCCTCACAGCAGGAGTCTGGGGCTCAGGCGTTTCTGTGTGTAGATTGAATTAAGTAGTTTTGCAAATTTCATCTTGGGGCACTTGTACAGTACTTAGTGCATATTGTCACATTTCTCATGGACACACATTTTGACATTTACTCATTCAGATGGCTACTTTACCTCATGTCTGTAAATGGCACAGAAAATGAAAACATGACCAGAATGACACACAATGCTCATCCAACCCTCAACAGACTCCTGAAAACTTGTGGACTTATTAGGTTTTACCAGAAAAAGAAATCCCTGTGAACATGCAGTACATTTTTCATTTATTTCATTATAGGCTACAGAATCACCTGTTTAGCACATAACCCCAAATTCTCCACATTTTTTAATTACTGTGTTTTTGCTTAGCACTCAGGGTTTATGATCAGGTCATTTGATCTCTGGGGAAAAAACTGGTGACATACCATTTATATAAATTTCTTTTACAAATTATACTCTGTTGTAGGGGCGGCATGGTGGCACAGAGGTTAGCACTTTCGCCTCACAAGAAGAAGGTCCTGGGTTCAAGCCGTGAGCCTGTCAAGGGCGTTTCTGTGTGGAGTGTGCAGGTCCTCACTGTGCTTTATTGGGATTCCTATGGATGCTCTGGTTTCCTCCCACAGTCCATGGACATGCACATTAGGCTACTTGGATCTTCTGAATCCCACTAGGGTGTGAATGTGACTGGATGTCTCTACGGGTCCTGTTATGCTCTGATGAGCTGTTCAGGGTGTACCCCACCTTTGCCAGGACTTGGTTGGGATGGGCTTCAGCCTGTCCATGACTGTTATCTTTTATAATAAAAGATAAAGCAGAAGAAGATAAACTATGAAGAACTCTGTTTCATTATGTATTCTCACAAGTCATTCATTCATTCATTCATTTTCTGAGTTACTTAATCCTAATTAAGGTCGCAGGGAGGCTTGCACCCATCTCAGCTGACTCTGGGCGAAGGCAGGGTACACCCTGGGCAGCTCACCAGGCCAATACCTACAACCATTCACACTCACTCTCACACCTAGGGGCAATTTGGAACTGACAATCATCCTACTGTGCATGCTTTTGGACTGTGGAAAGAAACCGGAGTACTCGGAGGAAACCCACGCAACCATGGAGTGAACATGCAAACTCCACACAGAAATGCCCCCGGAATTGAACACGGGACCTTCTTGCTATGAGGCAAATGTGCTAACCACTGCGACACCGTTACGCCCCTTCTGACAAGTCCGTTTTGCATAATATTTTGAATGATCACTGTTAACTAAACTAGATTTTTCATGAACACTATTAAACAAGGGCTTGATCATGAATGAATCTCAAATTCAAAATCCCCCTATTGTGGGTTCAAGTGTGGTCTCAAAACGGCCAGAAAAAAAGCACTGTCTTTAGAAACTCAGTCTACTGTTGTTTTGAGAAATGGATTGTTCCACAGGAGAACTTACCATGACACCAAAGATATTTTACAAACGTGTGGACTATTCTACACTGTAGAGGTCAGGTGGAAAGCCACTGTTTGGCTTAGTAGGAGGCCACTCAGTCAACCTACATGCATCAGAAGAATCAGACATCATCTGAGTGTTAACATTATTTTTCCCCTTCACATATTAAGGCATTGGATTTATAAGAATCTAAATGTTCTTCGGGGTTGGGGGGTGCATGGTGGCTCAGTATTTTACACTGTCACCTCACAGAATTTCTGGGTTTGAAACTCGGAAAAGGCTCTATTTGGGTAGAGTTTGTATGTTCTTCCCATGCAGTGTAGGTTTCATCTGGGTACTCTGGTTTTCTTCCATATTCTCCCATGGTTTTATCTCACAAGACATGTATATTAGGGTAACTGTGTAAATTTCCCATGTGTGTGAATGTGAGTGTGAATGGATGTTTGTGTCTGTGTTAGCCCAGCCTCTCGCTGAGTCAGCTGGGATTGACTCCAGCTTCCCTCGTGACCCTGACAGATAAGCAGTACAAATAATGGATGGATGGATGTTCTTTGGTAATGTTTGTTATCAGATATTTAATTAGTGAGATTTTTGGTTTACATTTCTAATTTCCCCTTCAACCTGAGCAGTCTAACTCCGAGTTGAATGAGTTTTTGGTAGCACAGTGGCGAAGTGATTGCATGTCCACCTCACAGCGAGAAGGTCCGGGGTTTGAGTCCCTGGCTCGGCGAGGGCGTTTGTGTGGAGTCTGCATATCAGGCTTGCGTGGATTTCCTCCAGGTATTCTAGTTTCCTCCCACAGTCCAAAGACATGCACAATTGCCCCTGGTGTGGATGTGAATGGTTGTGTGTGTAGCCCTGTGATGGTATGTTCGGGGTGTACCCCGCCTTCGCCCAGTGTGGGCTGACCCTGGTAGGATGAAGTGGTTCACTAAATCAACGAGTGAGTAAAACGACTTTTCAAGTCATTTTTCTTTTCTATAATAAACTTTTTTTCTTTCTTTTTTTTTTTTTTTTTTTAACAAACCAATACATTCATATTTTACTGCTTGGTTTATTTATAATATTTCAGTTCCTAGAAAAAAAAAGGACGTGGAGTTCCGTTTTTAAAAAGAAGACGAAGGAGGAAGTGACGTCACGCGTCGCGACAAGGAAGTGGCGTTTGTAAACTTTTCGATCAGTCAGCGATTGTTTGCGTTTTAAAAGAGTCACTTTTGGGATTTCTAGCAATGTTTTACAGCCAAGATATTCATTCACTTTAACGGAGAAATCTACAGTTGGAGGTAAATCCTCATGCACGGCTGGATTTTTAAATAAAACATGAATTCTTTGCTTATAAATAAAGCAGGTTGTTTATCTGTACGTTAGATTAGTACAGCTGCTTTACTGGCACGAACTCCTTCCGAACTGTGCTGTCATCGATCGTGGTAGCAGATATTTATTTATATTAGCTGGATAATGCTGTAGCTGGTGTTTTCAGGGTTTGAGCTCCGTTTAAACAAACCACCTCGGGAGGATCGAGAGAGAGTCTCTAGTCCTGGTCCTCCATAGTTCTGGAGATCAGTATCTCAGGGTCACTGGAACAAACTGACCACATGCACTTCACACGAATATTAGCGTTGAGTAGCTGCTTCTAGCCTCTTTGAGTGGTTGAATACAGGGATTTTCTCTCTCACCAGACTCTTAATCCTGTGAAAATACAGTGTATCATAAAAGTACACTAATAATTACTTATTGCATTTTGCACAGTTTTTGCCATTTGCACTGACTATATTCCACTGTCTGTATTCTATATTTTTAATACTGTCTATATTTCATATTTTCACATTTATTATAGTGTAGCGAGCAAATGCAACGACATTCCATTCTGTATATACCTGTATATCTGAATGACAATAAAGCTAAGTCTAATTACACGAAGACCAGTAATCCTACATGGATGTCAGCCATCACTGGGCGAAGACATGGTGCACCCTGAACAGCTTGCCAGACCTTCGCAGGGCCACAACACACACAACTCCCACCTAGGGGCAATTTGGAACAGCCAGTTAGCCTAATATGTTTATGTCTGGACAGTGGGAGGAAACCGTAGTATCCGGAGGAAACCCACACAAACATGGGGAGAACATGCAAACCCCACACAGAAACGCGCATGCCAAGCCTGCAACTTGAACCCAGGACCATCTTGCTGTGAGGCGGAGTTGCTAACCACCCCACCACCACTGTAAAATGCACTGATGGTTAATCCTCTTCATTTTGCTTTTATTCAGGATTTGGATGTTGGTCTTTGGCAGAATGGAGGAGAGGAAGGTGAAGCGAAAAAGTCCAAGACCCTCAACCAACCAGGCTGCCCCTCCAGTTACTGCCCGAAAAAACCTCAACTCAAGCGGCAGGAATTTGGGGTTATTTGGCTCTGGAACCCACTCAAACCAGAAGACAAAAATTCGCAGGTGAGCTGCGGCAAAATGTACAGGGCAAAATGCATTTCAGTAAAAGTGTTGGGTTTGTTGTTGATGACTGACAGGACATCCAGGGTGAACCAAAAAACCTCCAACATTCCCAAAGTAAATGGGAAAAAAAATTGTTAAAGATAATCAAATTATTTTTTGCACACATAACTTGTCCATCATTGTCTATACACGCTTGACTGCGATACATGTCACTGCATCGATGATGAATCATCAAGGTTCAGATCGTGATGCCTCAATACAATGATTATTTTCAACACCTCTAACATTTACTCTAATAGCTGACTGAGTTGCATTACATTATTTCTGATGAAAGGAGTTCTTTTAATACTCAGAATTTATCCCTGACACACATGACAGTGGGAAACAATCCTCTGTTTATTCATAGCTAAAATGTTTATAATTTTCTTGGTAATTAACATATTTTAGCAGTTTTAGTGTAATTTTCTTACAAGCACATCTGATGGTGTGTAATTAAAAAAAAATTTAAGGCAGTTTATTTTTTGTCACATACCTACATGCGAGTACTGGTATGTGACCTACGTACTCTCCTTGGGCTGTAAAGCCGATACAACTCGCCCTGTGGTTGTGATCCGAATCAGTTGAACATTTTATACAATCCTTATACTACCTTATTACCAGGAACTCCATACATAAATTATGTTATCATGACACAAACTACTTAGGAGTGTAGCTTTGCTGATGATGGATCTGCTGTTGTTGATGTTTTGACTGGAAGTTCAGCCTGTTGCGTCTACATGTGTAGCACCTGCGAGGGGTAGAAATTAACACTAGATCGCTGGCCCGTGGCAATTCAAAAATCTGTAGGGCGAGTGAAATTAGCAAGTAATTTATCCTGCTGGTGACCTGACAAATCCAATAGGCAAAGAAGATATAGTGTTCCTGACCAGTAAATATGAAGGAGGACTA
>JBCNYH010000022.1:24888187-24910032 GCA_039654325.1 Tandanus tandanus | reverse complement strand
TCATCGAACTGCGGCCTAGGGTGTCCTGGTGCCATGTGCACTTATGGACACCCTTATGTTCGAACATGGTGTTTGTGGTGGACAAACCATGATGAGCACAGAAGTCCAACAACGAAACACTATTCGGGTTCAGATCGGAGAGTCCGTACCTACCAATCACACCCTTCCAGGTCACACTGTCATTGCCCACATGGGCGTTGAAGTCTCCCAGGATGACGCGAGAGTCCCCTGGGGGAGCGCTCTCTAGCACACCTCCTAGGGACTCCAAAAAGGGTGGGTGTTCTGAACTGCTATTTGGTGAAGAAGCACAAACCACAGTCAGGACCCATCCCCCCACCTGAAGGCGGAGGGAGGCTACCTTTTCATCAACCGGAGCGAACCCCAACATGTGGGCACCGAGAGGGAGGGCAACAAGGATGCCCACACCAGCTCGCTGCTTCTCCCCAAGCTATGTGTTGAGGTTGTGGTCTAGTCAGTATCCCTCAACCTCACTCCTTCACTGCCTGAGAGGTGGCATTCCATGTCCCAAGAGCCAGAGTCAGTAGCCGAGGATCAGTCCAGCAGAACCCACGCCTTCGGCTGCCACCCAGCACACATTGCACCCGACCCCTGTTGCCCCTCTCACAGGTGGTGGGTCCATTGGAGGGTGGACCCATGTCTCCTCTTCGGGCTGGGCCCGGCCAAGCTCCATGGGCAGAAGCCCGACCACCAGGCGCTCGCCTACAAGCCCCTCCCCCAGGCCTGGCTCCAGGGGGGGACCCCAGTAAGACAAGGGAAACTGTGTCCTTGAAATATTGTTGCTCATAGAGGTCTTCTGAACTGCGCTTAGTCTTGACCTTCACCTAGGACCTGTTTGCCTTGGGTGACCCTATTAGGGGCATAATGCCCCTGACAACATAGCTCCCAGGATCATTTGGACACGCAAACCCCTACACCACGAAAGGTGGCGATTCAAGGAGGGGAATTTGTAAGCAGTAGTAAGAAATTTTAGACACCCTTGGTACACATAGGTAAGCTCGGTCATGCAAGGAAAACTATCCACAAAACAACTGGCTGCACAAAAGTTATAGTTAGCTCCTGATGACTCATTCAGAAGCTCCATTAGTACATCATTTTTCTTGCAATGGTCACCATACACCATACACCATACAGGTCCTGTACAAGACACAGCCAGAACACCATGACGTGCTTAACAAGGCCCTAACACGTGGAAACTGTTATTAGCAGAAACATGAAGAAAAACATTATATTCGAGATGAATTATTAATTCAGTATCATCTTGCTATGCCACCAATGTTGTTACTGACCATCTAGAAAATTGCTGGACCCAGAGTATACCGAAGAGCCAGTCATGTATGAAACAACATCATGGTTTACGGTCACCTCGAGTACATCGGTATCACAAAGCTATGTAAGATGGGTGATAACATTACCAGACACAAATATCAACAGATTATTTCTTCCCATTATGTTTCAAACCTACAGGGGCTCACATTTCTCACCATAGGGTTGATAACAGACTGTGTTCTGACCATTTGATGAAAGAGCTGCCCTCTAAATTAACTTACTTGTGTATTAAAAATGGATTACAAGTGTCTTGGGCCTCAATAATTTTTAGTTGCACTTACAAATTTTTATTATTTGTAATTTGAACATCTTGAAGGTGTCTGATTCTTTTAATATGATAATTATTCATCATCACAAGCACAGTACAAGGGAGTACACCTGGGAGTCTGGTTTGATCATGGCCATGTTTGCAGAGGAATTTTTCAATATGATGTTATATTTGCTACAATATTATATATTTAGTTATAAACAAGGCCATTTAATTATTTTTCTGTAATAAATATTGTCTTGAAAGGGAAATTAAGTCTTTGAGACAAGACTTTAGTCCAGGCAAAAACGGGAATGTTTATATTTAATAAGTACCATCAGAGGGTTAAAATCGGTTAATAGGTTGGTGAGATATGGGCTTTTATACATGAATGTCCACATGTGTGACAAGACTTTTGTCAATGACTGCGTGTATATATATATATATATATATATGTGTGTGTATGGGCAGGAAGCATAAAGTTTATAAAGGAACTAAATGTTTGAAAGTATAAAGGTCAAAGCATGTTCAAGATGAAAATTCCAATTCTGGTGAAAAACAATTTTCTTTCCTAATTTTTTGGGCAGCGACATCTGATCAGTATTTTGAGATTGCAGAGTTTGAAGTGAAGCATGTACCAGACTCTTTAATAAGAACACCTGTTCATTCATACTTTTATTCAGTTAGCCAATCATGTGGCAGCAGCAGAATGCATACTACCAGAATTTGTACTCAAGTTAAAAACTTTAGTCAGTGTTCATATCAAGCACCAAAAAAATCTTCTCAATAACTCATGCAAGCACTAGAGTTTCCATTATAATTAGGAAGGGTACAGGTGTTCCTATTAAAGAGGCCACCAGTTGTGTGACAGAGAGAAAAAGACTGTGCTCCAGGTTTAAGTCACATTTTAGCCTTTCTCTTTTCTCTATTAATTTAGAGTTTGTTAGATGAAGCCGACCAGCGCAGTGGTGTGTTTATGGAGCTGCTGAACAGTGAGAAAGCTTATGTGTGCCTGCTACAGGCTATACACAGCGTGTACTACATTCCATTTCGAGCAGCTCTGGACTCCAACCGAGCTATAATTAGCTCTGCCAATCTTGTGATGCTCTTTAATCCTGTGCTGGACATCATGGAAGCCAATAAGTAAAAAAGTTTATAATTTTGAAGTCTATACTCTCTGGTACTTAAGTTGTTTATAGGGCAGTTTAGTTCATTTCATCTTCATGATTTGATCGTCACTTTAAAAAAAAGAATAATGCCAGCCAGGACAAAAAAATAGAATGTGTATATCAAAATATGAGGCTATACGTAAAAAACAAACAAACAATCAAAAAAACAACAACTTGAGCACTGAATATTTAATAGTTATTCCACAAAACTGAGTCATTCATAACCTGAAATACACATTCACTGGATAATGAGAAATTTATTATTATTATTATTATTATTATTATTATTATTATTATATATAAAATCATTTCTGCTTTACAGGATTTTCATCTAAATAAACACAGACAAACCTACAGACTTACAGCAACAATTCCTTTGAATTTTTTATAAAAATATACATTCTAAGTGCTTCTTGACCACTTCAATTCCAAACTTTGTTGTTTTTTAGATTTGTTTTTAAGTAAAGCAGATTTGCCAATTGTTCCACCATTTAGTTTGTCTGTACTCATGATCTGTACACAAGCTGATATCCTACTAGTAAGGAGCCGATCTTCACTGTGCGATGCTGATTGGCTGTTATGCATCATGATACTGACTGACTGTTCACGCTTTGGCAGGAACATGATGTGTGCTGACATCTGGAAATGTACACTAAAGATAGATTTTGTATTTGAAAACGGAAACATCCAAATTAAAACAAATTTTTGGCAAGGCTTTTTTTTTTCTTTTTCCCCAGAGAACATGGCTTAAACATTTAAACCATCAACAAAATAATTAATTAATTATGAACAGAGAAGAAACACAATCCACAAACCTATCATAGGGAGCTCCGCTTTTATGCAGTACCTAAATCTGTATATTAGAAGTTAGAAATGATATAATACTTAATGTTTTTTTAAATAACCCCTGGTTTTATTTGATGTGTGGATGCCAGTGTGTTTCTGCAGGACCTTACAGAGAGGTCGGAGGAATGGAGTCCTCAGCAGTGTGTGGGCGACATCTTTGTCCGATTCTGTGTCAAGTTACGAGCTTACACCAATTTTTTCAACAACTACCCCACTGCTATCAGGACCATAGATAAGGTAGGAATGTGCTTCTTGACCTTTTGTTGGACATTAAAGCAAAATTGCCTTAAATGTCTTTTGCATTATGACCCGAGTGATGCAAGTGAAAATAGGAGGCTACACATTTAACAAGGTCAGCCCATCCTCATCTCACTCATTCACTTGCCAAATTGCTTAATCCCGCCAGGGTAACAGTGAAGCTGGAGCCTATCTCAGCCATCTCTGTGTGAAGGCAGAATTCTCCCTGAACAGCTCACCAGACCACTGCGGCCAACACACACAAACATTCATACTCACACCATGACCAGAGAGAGAGAGAGAGAGAGAGAGAGAGAGACTATGGTCATAATATTAACAGTAAATATTGAGGTATCTTATGCAAATCTCTTCCAGAAAAACCCACTCTCTTTTTTACCTTTCAACATGACCTGGATCTTATGGTCATGACCCGCATGGGCAGGTACACAAATGTGGACTCTAAAGCACAACATCAAAAGCCCATTGAATAAAAGATTATTTATTGAACAGACTGGTATAGTGAACAAGCCAGGAGTACTACTTAGGGTGCATCAAAAAAATTGTTACACTGGGGTAGATGTATGTCACATGTGAAATATTACTGAAATCCATGCATATTTATGGGTCCACCAAATACCCCAAATTATGCCAAAAAGTCCCAAAATCATGTGAAAATTAAGTTATTTGCAATATTTGTTTATGCTTTTAATGAAGGCTGCATGACAAAATGTATACCCAATCACCCACACTGGCCACCCAAAGCACCCATTCATTCTCTTTTGCAAATTTTACTTTGCTTTGTCATGGATACATTTAATGAATTGATAACCAACAGTGGTGATTTCTAATAGGGGAGATTGGGGTAAACGAGACGCTTTTAAATTTTTTCGTAATATCTCGAGGAGAAGCAGCGATAAGAACTCCTACGAAAAAATTTAAAAGCATCTCATGTACCCCGATCTCCCCTATTAGGAATAACCACTATCGGTTATTAATTAATTAAATGTATCCATATGTAACCATTATATCCATTACATCCAGAATGTGACTGATGGTAAAAGTTGAATGGTCATCCACGACCCGGGTGGGTGGAGGAGGAACGGCCGGAGGGCACAAAGGACTGGAAGAGACTGGTTTGATCTGGGAGACATGAAAGGTGGAATGAATCTTCATGAGGCAAGGAGTTTGCTCAGCAGCAGAAGGGCTGATGACTGAGTCGATCTCATAGGGTCCGATGTATCAGGGAGCTAATTTTTTCAAGACGGACTTAAGGGGAATGTCTTTGGACAAGAGCCAGACTCGTTGACCAGGTGTGTACTGCGGAGCTGGGTTTCTCTGCCAGTCAGCAAAGAGATGATTTCTTTCCGCTGTGCATGAGAGGGCCTCCCGGGTCTGGATCCAGGTCTGATGGGCCCTCTGCAGGTAATGTTAGACAGATGGGACGTCTAGGTCTTTCTCAGTGGAGGGAAATGGCTCCAGGATGATGGGTTATTGGCAGAAACACAATGGAGGGCGGCTCCCAGTTCCTGATTAATCCTCTCTGTTTGTCCATTGGTTTGAGGGTGGTAACTGGAACTCAAGCATGCTTTAGCGCCAAGGGCTCTGCAAAAGGTCTACCATACCTGGGAGATGAACTGGGTTCCTCATCTGTCGAGAGAGAGCATCAGGTTTAATGTTACAGGTACCACGGCAGTAAGTAATGGAAAAATTAAAACAGCCAAAGAATAACGACCAGCTGGCCTGTCTAGAGTTCAGTCTCTTAGCGTTCTGTAAATAGGTTAAATTTTTATGGTCAGTCCAAACCACAAACAGATGTTTAGCTTCTTCCAGCCAGTGCCTCCACTCCTCCAGAGCAAGCTTATGGGCAAACAGCTCTCGATAACCCACATCACAATTATTAATAATTACTTAATTATGTTCTGCTGGGGACAGGCGACGGGAGTAGAAGGCGCAGGGATGGAGCTTTCCATCTTGTGCTGAGTGCTGACAGAGGAATGCCCCAACACCAATGTTCACCTGCCCTCCTCGAAGATGTAACCGAGGAATGTGACTGAGGGGATGTGGAATTCACATTTCTCTGGATTGACGTACAATCTGTTTTCCAACAGCCTTTGCAGCACCTGTCTGACATGGAGTTTGTGTTCTTCTAGAGATCTGGAAAAGATCATAATGTCATCGAGATAAACAAATACAAACTGGTTAATGAAATCTCTGAAAACGTCATTGACCAATGCTTGAAAAACAGCTGGGGCATTGGTAAGCCCAAACAACATGACTAGGTTCTCAAAATGGCCCAGAGGGGTGTTAAATGCCATCTTCCACTCATCCCCTTCCATTATACGCACTAGGTGGTAGGTGTTTCGCAGATCTGGTTTAGAAAATATGGTTGCCCTTTGAATGGGCTCAAAAGCCAATGAGTGGCAAGGGGTACTTATTCTTGACAGTGATTTGACTGAGACTCCGGAAGTCGATGCATGGTCTGAGAGTTTTTTCTTTCTTTTCAATGAAGAATCCGGCCCCAACAGGGGAAGAGGATGGGTGAATGATTCCAGCAGCAAGGGACTCATGGATGTAAGTCTCCATAGCCTGCCTCTTGGGGCAAGAGAG
Source organism: Tandanus tandanus (assembly GCA_039654325.1). Lineage (NCBI taxonomy): Eukaryota > Metazoa > Chordata > Actinopteri > Siluriformes > Plotosidae > Tandanus > Tandanus tandanus. Next base: position 24,903,579 of record JBCNYH010000022.1, on the reverse strand, counting down.
ATTGTATAGCCTACCAGCGGGTAACGGTGCCCCAGGGAGGAGGTCTATGGGGCAGTCGAATGGCCGATGAGGAGGAAGGGAGAGTGCTTTGTCTTTTCTGAAGACAGTTTGAAGATCATGATATTCACTGAGGACAGCGGAGAGATCAGGAGCCGCTTGGGAGTTGTCAGGTAGGCTTGAACAGTGGGAAGGAATGGCTGACTTGAGGCAATGTGAGAGACAAAATAGACTCCAGCTTTCTACACTCTTTTTTTTGGACCACTGGATGTGAGGATTGTGTAACTCCAACCAGGGGTAGCCTGAGATAAGTGGAGTGTTAGAGATGGGAAAGATATAAAACTCAATGGTGGTTACCTGAAACTACTAGAGAAAGAGCCTGGGTCTTGCGTGTAATGGTGGTAAGGGTTCGTCCATTAAGAGCTGCTACAGAAATGGGGGTAGGCAGAGGCTCCATGGGAACGTTTAAATTATTAACCAGGCTAGCATCTAGCAGGTTTTGTTCTACCCCGGGGTCGACTAATGCCTGGAAGTTGTGGGTTACTTGACCTATTTGAAGAACGGCTGGTAAAATTAAGCGAGGAGGACTGGTTTTGTTTACACTACCCACCCGTATTCCTGCCTCTATGGGTGGGCTTTTTCTTTTGGGTGAACCGGGCAAGAGGTCCCCTGTTGCAGGTTTAATAACCTCTTGGCTGCATTGCTTGCCCTAAGGGGGTGGTCAAAAGTCCTCTTTAATTCTTTGCGGAAGGAGGAAAAGGGATATGAGTTAATTGAGTGTGAGCTGAAAAAGGCTAAGGCCCAAGATGATGCCTTACCTTTAAGAAGAGACACAATGAATGACACCTTAGCGGAATCATTGGGAAAGGAACGAGGAGAATGAGTAATTGCCAGAGACCATTGTAATAGGAAACCCCCACAACCTTCCATGTCTCCGGAATACGGATCTGGCAAGAGCTATGTAGCATCCCAGAAAACTGGTTCAGCGGTAACATTTTGACTGAAGGGAAGAGCTGTTGGAGGTGAAGCGTCAGAACTGGGTAGAGAATCACCTGGAGAGACTGGGACAGGAACACGATCATGCAGGCTCTGAATTAGACTAACAGCTTGTTCTAGGCGCTGATTCTGTTAATATGAATTCCTGACTGAAGGAGGGGGCACTGGCTGTGGTGAGAGGTGCTGAGCCGTCGGAGGGAGAGCAGGCAGGTAGGCCGCGGGTGCTAAGAACAAAGAGGACAGAGGAAAGTATCCAATACAGAATTTCTCTAGTTTTCCACAAGAGAGAGAGAGAGAGAGCGCGACATGATTACCACGGTTGAAAGCAGATAATCTGGCGAAGACTAGTTGTTCCTGCTGCTCCTTAAGTAGATCTTCCTGCTTAAGCCAGATGGAACTCAGGTGTGTAAGCAGGAGCTAGCCAGGCTCCACCCCGGAGGCTTCTGCAGCCTGTTCTGCCTCCACCTACTGTTCAGACACTTAAACAACACCACAGCCAGGCAGAGATCATGACACTTATATTATCAACACAGTTTTCTGATTTAAGCAACCGCCAACTTCATTACTTGCTTTGCAGTGCAAAGAGCTGCTTCCTGTATTTCGAGCCTTTCTAAAGAGACACAACAGAACTCTTGCAACTGGGATGTTAAGGTAATGCTGGAATTTATTTACTGAATTATTCTAATTCAGGCCTCAACAACAGCTTTAACATGCATTCTTATTTTGCATCCAGTCTCCAGGAGCTGTTTCTGTGTCCATCCACAAGGCTGGAAGAGTATGTGGCTCTGCTCCACTCTTTGAGGCTACACACACCACCTGAACACCCTGATCACACGCACATTTCTTCTGCCTTAACCACACTATTGAATTATAGGAACTTTATCCATAAGGTAACCTGCTTATTCTTTCACAACTTTCTTTCAAACACTTCATACATATTTTAGTGGAGGGCGGAGGGCGGCATGGTGGCATACCTGTTAGCACATCTGCCTCACAACAAGAACATAAATGAATCAATAAATGTCTGTTAGATATTCTGAATCTAAATTTAATTATATTTAGAATAAGGGGTCAGTAGTTAAATTTGGTGCAGCCAATCTAGAGAAATTAGTGAAAATGTTCAAAGTATAATCATAATCATAGTAAAAATTCAAGTTTATAGAAAATCAGCTGTAAATTTTGATGTGGAAGTTGCCACATATTAAGTCATATTTATATGCTGATTTACAGTATAATATTATGGTAACAGATACAGTATAGATTAAGAAATGCATTCGAAAATTGGCTTATCCTTTATTACGGTTGCAGGGACACTGAAGCCTATCCAAGCCAACTCTGGGCAAAGGTGGGGTACACCCTGAGCAGCTTGCCAATCCATTGCAGGGCCAACACACACACAACCATTCACAATCACACTCACACCTAGGAGTAATTTGGAACAGCCAATTAGCCTAATGTGCATGCAAACTCCACACAGAAAGTCCTCGCTGATCCCTGAACCCAGGACCTTCTTGCTGTGAGGCGGACATGCTAATCAGCTTACCACTACACCACCATGCCGCCTGGTATTACAACAAATAATAAAATTCTTAAGTTAACCTTTTTGGTTTAAAATTATTTCAGTCACATTTCTGTTTATTTTTTTTTACAGGTAACAGTTTCCAACATTACATTTAGATTTTTTCCCCATTTTGTCCCCTAATTTTAATCGTATCCAGTTCCCACCCGTCAAGTCTTGCCTTCCCTATCACATGACCACCACCAACCAGGGAGGGGCATAAGCATGCACATGCCCCCTCTGTGACATTCAATACAAATGCACATGCGTATTTGGGGGCGGCGTACGAATGAGCACAGACACCCATGACTGACTGGTGATCGCTGTGCGCGACAGGGAAGTGAGCGTATGCCATCCCTCTCTCTCGTGAAAGCTCAGCTTACTTGGACTCACGGTCATGGATGGCTGTGGCATCAACCTGGATTCAAACTTGCGATTTCTGGGTTGATATACATACATCTTGTTGATGCGCCACTCGGGAGCCAACTCTGTCACTTCTTGACCAGTACATGCAACAGATCAGCTTCCAAAGATGTTATCAGCACCATCGTAGTTCGCTAACTAACCATAACACAGTACAACTACTGTACATCATATAACTGCATTGCATTCTGAAAATTGAAGAATAAGCACAAGAATCACTAGGCATTTTTACAAATATTTCAATCTAAAGCTGTTAAATTTTTTAGGGTGGAATTTTACTTTTGAAAAAATATTGTGGATTAAATATTACTCATATCTTTACTGCTCCTGTGTCAGTTGAAAAAGAATTCAAACCAGGAGGAGAAAATGCTGGAAGTTCAGAAGATCATTCAGAGCTGCCCAGTGAGTTACATCATTACAATTATTTATGAAGGAGATCAGGTTCTACTGGATTATTAAGGGTGCATTCCAGACTGTTCTACAGTATAAATGAAACAGCAAGCATATAAAAGTACAGAGTGCACAAATATTCTAAAATAAAACTATTAACTAACTGTGTTAGAATCTCCAAGAGGGAGGCCGATATCTGATCACCATGCAGGATGTGGCATTACTGACTTGCCTTGATGAAGACATTGCGCCATCACTCAGGTACAACTGCCAGCTTCCTTACACAGATCAGGTAACAGAGAACACCCTCAAGGCACACCAGTGTTGATTTCTAGTGGTCTCCTTTCAAGCACACAACAAAAACCCAAGAAATTACAATCAGTCTCAATTTAGAGAAATGCAGATTGTTTTTGGATTCATATGCCATGAAGACAGGGTTCTGGATTCCAATCCCTGGGGCTCGGGTGTGCCCTGTCTTTGCCCAGTGTCTGCTGAGACAGGCTTCAGTATATGAGTGAGTGATATCATGAAAACAACAATCCAAACATTCATCTAAATTATGTAGAGATTATCAGCACAAGAAACAACAATCTGGATCACTGAAAATAACGGAGTGGCCAAGATTTCAGATCTGAATCCATTTGAACAAACATGGGATTTAATAGATTCAAAAACTGATCACACAAAGGGTTCTGCTAAAGACAGTTTCTGGGGACAGTTACAAACAATTTGAAACATTTGAAAAAACAATGCTAGATGGAATGCTTGCTGTTATAGTCGCCATGTTTATACAAATTTTTTATTCACAAAACATAGAAATTTTAAATATATTAAAATATAAAAGTGACACATTTTACTATTTCATGAAAAATATTAACGCATTTTTAATGTGATGGCAGACAGTAATTTCAGAAAGTGTTCCTGAGTTCATACACTGACTTCCATGACAGAATTGTGCCTGTTTTTAATGCACCTGATGGACCAAAGATCCCAGGCATCCAATACTGATCTGATCCGCCTTGTCTCTGAGATTCTGCCAGATTCTCGGAATCTTTTGATGATTTTATGTACTGTTCATGACGAAATATTTTAAGTTTTTATGTTGAGGAACATAATTCTGAAATATAAATGTTTTTAGATACAGTTTTTTGAAAATTGGTGAACTTCTGTCCAGATTTCAGATTGTTCTTTTTATATGTTAGTGATCTGTTCTATTGTGATCAGATGTTCTGTTGTGATCAAAATATGGCCTTATGAGATTTGTAAATCCTTGAATTTTATTTACATTTTACACAGCATCCATCCAAATCCAAAAGGGATTTATGTTCAGTGTGGTAAGACAATAAAGGCAAACTAAAACGAGATTTTTATGGTTCATTGTTTTATTTTTAAAGCATGACAACGATCCTTAATTCTTAACCTAAATTTCCTTAACTATCCCACAGGGGATAATGCTTATAGACCCCTAGATAGTGGCCCAATCAGTGCTGGTCCTGTGTAGTATATACTGATAATCCTTGGCATAACAAAATTAGTGATCTTACTCACTCATTTGCTGAACCACTTTATCCTATTAGGGTCGTAGGGAGGCTGGATCCTCTCAGCTGACACTGGGTGAAGGCGGGGTACAGTTCTTCACAGGGTCAACATATATACAACCATTCACAGTACATTTAGAAAAGCCAATTAGCCTAATGTACATGTCTTTTGACTGTGGGTGGAAACCAGAGTGCCAAGAGGAAATGCACACAAGCATAGGGAGAACATGCACAAAACATTCTGGGATTCGAACCGAGGACCATTTTGCTGTGAGGCAGACGTGCTAACCACTACACCACCATGCCACCCAGATTTAAATATAGTAATGAAGTAATCAGTTACCTAAGTATACCTAAAAGTCTAAAATGTGAGTTTTATCTTCTTATCAGGATGTACGAATGTGTAAAGGATCTGGGACTGTTCCTGTTTAACGATGTCCTGGTGCTGACTGAGAAGAAAGACACTCATGTGCCATTCAGTCTGGCAGTGAACACATCTCATGCATTCCTTGCCTCTGTAAGCTTGCACAGCCTCAGTGTCTCCGACATAGTGGACACAAAGTGTGAGTACAAGGATGTTACCAAATACAGATACATTACTGTACATGTTCACAGGTAGCCTTACCTTACCTTCCCAGGTAGCTGTTAAATTCACAAAAGCACTGTGTGGCAGCTTTAACATAGGTTTGTTTACATGAAACATAGTTAGTTTGCCTATTCAGTCACATCGATCGAATATAGAAATCCTGCAAAACCATCTGATTTGAATAAAATTATGTTGCACAAGTTGGTATTTCTTGTGAACCGAAAATTTTTCTTCAGCAGCTAACCGCTCAACAACAATAAATTGTTATTATTATTATTATAATAATATATATTATAATAATAATAAACAATTTAATGTAATATAAATAAAGTAAGAAAAAAATGAAGAAAAAGCTTTTTTTTTTGTGTTTGTAAATTTTTTTTCACAGATGTGCAGAATGCATTCCTCCTGGAGAGCCCAAATCACCAGTGGATCTGTGCTACAGACAGGGATGAGGATAAAATCAGGTGGCTGTGTGTTTTGAGCAGTGCTATAAATGCATCGAAACACAATTAAATCACCACACTGCTCTATAAGCATAGGAATATTCTCAACCCGAAGCAAGAGCAGTATTCAGTGATGTCTGCATGGATTCAGTGACTTTAAGTTGAAACATATTCTGTTGTCTTCAAAACGAAACGAACTTTATTGTTTTTGTATTGTTGTAATGTTCTCCCATAGCAAAAAAAGAAAAAAAGAAAGAAGAAACCAACTTTGGCAAAACCACAGTGTAGACCTTGTAACCATTAAATGCCATCATAATAAATAACTCACAAACATTAAAGTATAACAAATTTCAATCATTTCACAAAGCATTTCTTCTAAAAACAAACAAAAAAAGAAATACTGTTGAGAAATCTCTGTTGTAGTTGGTCAGTGACATTTTGTTAACATTAATGTAAACATTTTAAGGAAATGACTGCTGTAGTTACTGTAGGAATACTGTGGATCTGGGTTACAGACTCTTAATTTTCCTCGATATCTTGAGATCTCATGCAAATGTAATCAACCCGGCCACGTTTTGTAGCGTTTCCACTGGAACTGAAATACCCACTATTACGATTATACATTACATCATGCTTCTACACAACTACATACTCCATAATACTTAAGGGGCAGATACATTCTGCAAAATTTTACAACTAAAAATTCTTAACTTTGCATAAATATTTACCCGTTACCATCAAACCCCAAAATTATTTCTGGTGAAACTTCTTAAAGAAATCCAAAAGTTACATCATTAATTTGGACGGTATTCACCTGTGTACAAGTAAAAGGTCTCGTGATTACAGTATAAAGACCCCAGATTATGGAAAACCCCAGAGTTTGATTTGCACATTTTTACATGATGGCCTTTGAATCTTGAACTGCACTGGAATTTATAAAGAGTTCAACACAACCTGAATAATGAAATCTGGAGTAGTTTTTCTATCCATAATTATGCAGACAAACAGTTAATAGTATGACAGAATAGAAGAAAAATTGCTTTCTTTACGCTGGTTATTTTTGAAGGGGGTAGCTCACCAAACTGTGAATGTTGGCAAATCGACTTGGCCAAAAATTCCCAAAGTATTCGCCATGTTCTCTGAATGTTCCCCATGGTTCGCTGCCCCCCAAAAAATAATTTCGAACATGTTCAAAATAAGCTCACGAAAAATACGTAAACAATAATTACGTATGATAAAAACTGTCCCCAAATACCCCCATTCGATTCGCTAAGGTTGTCAACCCCTCACCTGACATTCGGGCAAATGTCTCACAAATGGTGAATTTATGGGGAATAGTCAGCAGCAAGTTAGCGATGTTTGATAGTAGATTGGGTGAGTTTAGGGACAGTTTAGAGAAACTTTCATGAATTCTAGGTTTGACCGTCTTTTTGGCGACCAACATCAGACACAGCTGAATACAATTGAACAGTTTATTCACCAGAAATGTGAAGTTTGTGGAGAATAGTAGGAGAACATTCTGTAAATGTTCAAATGTTACAGAATTCCCAACCTCTGCAGAATATACCCAACTATTCACCACAGTAAAAAAATAAAAAAAATAAACACAAAAAAACTCGCCAGCATTTGTGGAACATTTGTGGAATATTTATGAATCGTTCTGAATCCTGTAAAGCAGGATCTGTTTAGCATCAAGTAAACAAAGCAGCACAGAACTTTGCCCCAAGGCGAAGTTAAAAGATAAGCACAGTTTAGTCCTGTAGTGTGCACGCGCACACACACACACACACACACACACACACACACACACACACACACACACACACAGTAGTGTTTGTGTAGCTGTTTTAACTTCTTTTCAGAAGCCTATAAATAACTATTTAAAGGTGAAATTCATATTGTGTGTGAGGAGTTTAGTGCTATAGCTTTAGGAGATTAGGTGCGGAGGTTAGGTCTCTAATAAACTTAAGATGTGTAATAAACCCTGTAATACACAACCTTTGACCTCCAGAGTGAATAAGAATTGTCAAATCTGAGTAAGTAAACTCCTTGGCTTGGGTAGTGGTGACTGCCTGCGTACACATTCTCGTGGCTGTCCCGGCGAAAGACTGGAACCACTTCGCTAACCCACGGGACAAAGTTTCTGGTTTCCTCCTCAGATGTTTGAGTTGATTCTTCAGTCCTGCCTGCATTAAAAGAATTGTGTGTGTGAAAGATTTCAGATTTCAGCTTACAAAAATAATGATAGCCTGTCCTACATTTTAAAGACAAAGAAGACAATCTAACACTCTACCATTTACATGTTTTATAAGCAATACAGAATTTTATGATATTGTCATATGAAGTGATCCACACCCTAATAATTAGTAGTAATACACCAGTCAGCCATAACATTATGACCACTGACAGGTGAAGAGAATATCATTGATATGTTGTTACAGTGGCACCTGTAAGGCAGTGGGATGTATTAGACAGAAAGTGAGCAGTCAGTTCTTGAAGTTGATGTGTTGGGTGCAGGAAAAATGAGCAAGTGTAAAGATCTGAGTGACTTTGACAAGGGCCATATTGTGATGACCAAATGACTGGGTCTATTCATCACCAAAACAGCAGATTTTGTGGGGGTGTTCCTGTTACGCAGTGGTAAGTACCTACCAAATGTTGTCCAAGAAAAGACAACAGTGATCTGTCAAGAGTATCATGGGTGTCCAAGGCTCAATGATGCATGTAGGAAGCGAAGGCTAGTATCATCTGGTCAAACAAACTGCTGAAGCGATAAATGCTGGATATGACAGAAAGGTATCAGAACACACAGTGCATTGCAGCTCGGTGTGAATGGAGCTGCAGGAAAGTCAGGTGGTGATAATGTTAAGGCTGATCAGTATACAGTATTAGGGTATTTTCCACCATAGCCAAACTCAAAAAAGCACAAAATATTACATATCAACACCCTCATAACAAAAGTGCCTGTCTTTTTTCCCCCCATTTTGAGATTTTATGCATTACTCATGTATTTTTTTATTTTCGAACAATGAACAACTCTCCAAGACATTGTGAACTTACACGCTAAATTAATTTTGATAAGTATTTGTACAAGAAGTGGTTAATAAATACTCAGTGATGTAAAAATGCAATAGTTTTTTGCATTTTTCCAAAAACGACAAAAAAAAAAAAAAAAAAGACAGGCACTTTTGTTATGAGGGTGACGATACTGAAAGGTATTTGATTTAATAATCTCTAACTGGAAATAATATTCAAGTCTAATGCCCTGTTCAGATGATGATCACTGGCTTTCTTTGAGCAAGATAACAGTTGGTGGATAAATAGCAAGAAAACTTTCCATTCATCAAGAAATTACTGAATACATCTGAAGAAAAAAATGTAGGTCACACCACAGGCACATTATTTTACTACGGATGTGGATCTATGGAAGCCCTAAGTGGATGTAAATTCATACATTTTACTTACTCCATTTTCAACAACAAATAAATGTTGTTTACGCATGATAATGAGTTTATACCGACTGTAATAACAAGGCATAAAGCTATTTCAGCCTGTGTCAGGCCTCAGTTGAAGAGAAACCTGACACGGTGAACTATATTCACCTTCTACACTGAGATGATTTTGCAATGATGAGCCTATTGTTAGAGGCTACACTATGTTTTGTTATGTTTAGATCTCATACTGGGTAGCACAGTGGCTCATAGTGGTTAGCATACCCTGGATCTCAGTCCTGGGCTCAGGCATTTCTCTATGTAGTTTACATGTTCTCCCCATGCTTGAGCGGGTTTCCTCTGGGTTTTTCAATTTCCTCCCACAGTCCAAAGACATGCACATTAGGCTAACTGACTGTTCCTAATTACCCCTGATTGTGAGTGTGAATGGTTGCATGTGTGTTGCCCCGCGATGGTCTGGCGAGCTGTTCAGGATGTACCCCGCCTTCGCCAAGAGTCGGCTGAGATAGGCGCCAGCCTTCCCACAACCCAAGTAAGATTAAGTGGTTTGGCAAACGAGTGAGTTAGTAGATCTCATATTAATTCCCATTATCTCAGGAAAACAACACTGATTAAACCAAGAAATTTAAATAAATAAATTGAAACCCTTTTAAAACCACAAACTAAATCGTTATGACGTGAACACAGAGGAAATAAAATGTATAACTACATGTCCACTTAGGGCTTCCATAGGGATCTATCATTGTCTCCTATCAGTCTAGTTGGGCACCTTACAACACAGTCACAAATATTCCATCATCACAGGTCCATCTACAAACATAATCAATTAAAATGTTAGTCATCAAAAGCAGTTGGTGGTCGTGTTCCTACCTCCCTGATGGTTTCCAGATCGAGACTCCACAAAATTCTCAGTCCTCATACCATTTACTGTGTTCGGCCACTCAAAGTACAAGCCAAAGGCAATGTCAAAGCCATCAGTGGCAAATTCCCAGAAGAATGTCGAACCATCCTCATGAGTAGGGATGTGCACAGTTAGCACTTCGCCTCTACCAACAGTGATCACTGATTCTGCATCCTGCTGTGTCTTCTCCTTAAATTCATTTACCTGAGACATCGTCCACATGGAGGGTGCCATGATGGGCAATTCTGCATTAGATAGGAAGGGTGAGGGTGTTATAGTAAACGTTAGGAGGTGATCAAACAAGAGGTGCGATAGAAAAGCGATTGAAGCAAATAGGTTTTTTTGCTAATTTAGAAATTTGTGTCAAGATGTTTCGCGACATTCAAGCGAGTATTTTGTGGCTTAAATGCATACATCACGTGAAAGTCGCATGACAATTTGTGACTGATTCGTGAATAATTTGTGATTTGATTGATTGGTTTGTGGACATTTGGCCGAAAAAGCGAATTTCCTGTCATAAATCAGTCGCGTTTTGTTCGCTTTTTCTTCTCAAACCATTCGCTTTTTATTTGCGCGTTATTAGTGTGAACAAAATGCAAATAAAATATGAGTGATGACAAAATTCATGGAATATGGTGGACGTCAGCAAGTCTCAAACTTTCCTCGTGGAGGTCTCTAACTTGACGATTTTCCTCCTGAAAGAAGAAAAAAAAAATTTGCGAGCAAAACAACAAGTTTGCAACCTTCTCATGACATGAGCGGACTGTTTGAGAAGAGTTTGAGACTACTTCGCGTCAGAGTCTCGTTTTGCAACATTCACGGAAATTTCAAACGCTTGCGAGTTCACAAACCAGGCAACCAAACCGCGATCCTGTGAGACAAATTTGCGCTTTTAGTGTGATCACCCCTTTGACCTGATCAAGGGTATGATCCTAGATGCTTCATTTAATTTCTTATCACCAGTGCTGGGCGTGATCACACTAGAGGTGTGATAGAAAAGTGACTGACGTGAGTGGCAATTCGCGGCGGTCGCTTTTCATTCTCAAAATGTTCTCAAATTTGTCCCGACACATTCGTGGTACCGCATTTTGGTCGCCTGGTTCGTGAACTCATTGCAAATATTTTTTTAAACATGTTTCAAATTTCCACGAATGTCGGAACAAGTTGCCATCCGCCATATTCCGAATATTTTGTCATATTTCATATCTCATTCACATTTTGTTCATGCTAATAATATGCAAATATTAAGCGAATCGTTCGAGAACAAAATGCAAACAAAACGCATGACACACATCCGCAAACCAATCGCAAATTACTCGCCAGTCAATCACAAAAATTTTGCGCAACCTTCTCGCTATATACGTATTAAAGCCGCAAAATATTCTATCTTCTATCACACCTCTAGTGTTATCACCCCCTTGGCTTTTTGTGTGGAATTTCATCAAATAATGCAGGACAAGCAGAGTTTGCTAATTCTATATGTCTCAAAACAAAATACTGTTTAGTTCATTTCAGGCAAAACACCAGAAATGAGTGAGCATTAGTGAATTAGTGAAATAGTGAAATTGTGAAATAGTGAGTATTTGTTTGTAATGAATGTGTGATCATTTTAATGGAAGATGCACAATATAAGAAATAAAATGATTGTTATTATATTATAAAACTAGATTTATATAAAGACGTATAGTCTCACACATACCTCCTGCTTTGCTTTCTATGAATAAATGATATTGCTTGGGGGTTGCTTCAGACTTTTTCCGTTGTGATGACTCTGACTGGTTGATGGGATGCAAAACTGAAGTCATGCCATTTGAATCAGGTGATACGTCTTCAGCTGTGTCTTGCTACACACACACACACACACACACACACACCACGCCTTACTATACTTGAGAGGAGCAGTTAATGCTCATGAAACAGGTGACTCCAACCCTAATCTTAATAACTAAAACGAAATAGTTATTGTTACTAAACATAACCAAAAATAGCAAGAAAATTTAAAAATGCCTACTAGCAGGGGGTTTTTGGTATAAAATGGGCCACAAGTCTAAGTTAGTGAGTTATTTTTACGTTTAGCACGATGATTTGCTTATGAAAATGGAGGACGTTATAAAAGTCAAACAATGTTTAACCTCAACAAGGTAAAATTTCACTCAGCAATATTTCATCCGTGAAGCGACAACAAAATAGTGTTGCTTTTAAAAAACACAAATTGAGCCATCTCTGTTTACTTCTGCTGAGAACATTGAACATTGAGACTGTTCTTTGAATGAGGTTCAGTAACGATAAATAAGACTTGTAGAATGTTTGTAATAATTAAACTACTTACTCTAGCTATTATGAAATGATTTAGTGCTTATAGGGTAATTAAGTTAAAAACCAAAAAAACAAACAAACAAACAAAAAAACCCACACATACATGTACATATACAGTATATTAGTGCTCCTAATGCTTTACAGTGCTCCCTATGCAAAAGTAAGTATACCTAGGGTGGACAGCATGTTTAGACAGTATGGGTGTAGCTGAATGGCAAACAACAGACACCAAACCTGTTTTACTTGGTGTGTATTGTGGGCTTGCTGTATAAACTCTTGATGTTGCTCTTGAGGCTGTTGGATGAATTGCTGCTTCTGTGACTCTGCATTTTGCTGGAACTCCCCTGGTGTCTGTGCATTAACAGCAACCATGACCTGTTGCCTACACACACACAAACACACACACACACACACACACACACTCTTGTAAGGACCTTCCACTGATATAATTCTAAATGCAGCTGATTAATTTTCTACTATGCAATAATGTGACCCCTATCCTAACCTAAACCTGAGTAATCAAAAGAAAATGTTTAAACTCTTAGTTAGTTTCTGTATTTTAAAAGCTAAAATAAATATTAAGGCACTACCTAAAATTAAAGCTCCGAAAATATTTGCATATGTACCATGCATACATGAGGTAAGAGAAAAAGCTGCGAAGTGCAAGTGCAGCGCTAATGGCGGCGGTGTGCGCAATATATTTTTCTCGCCATTTTCTTCATTTACTGGGTTGCCTGTGCAGGAACGTGAGCACGGACGCCAGCTCATTTACATAAGTATGGAGCTCGCTCTGCTAAAATCTTCTCACAAGGTTAAAATATTCCTCATCATTCCTATCATTGTGGGGACACTTAGACCCCACCAAGATACAGCAACATGCTCATACACAAATATTTATCCATCACAACCCATTCCTATAGGTGCATTGGATCAGCTGTGCACCAATATTTTGTCTGTGAACTGAAATGTTCAAATGTTTTAGCAACAACATGATAACAAATGACCTACACGAGCAATCAGCATGACTTTAGTACATTTACAGATAAGGATACTGCCTCTCTTAACCAACTGAATAAAAAATTACAGTGTGTTTCAGTGATTTAAAAAAGTATTAAAATGCATTAAATACATCTGCAATGCAGCACAACAGCTGAAAGTAAGTGGATAAATCAAATGTCTTTCCCCATCACTAGTTACACACCTCTGCAGGTTGCTTAGTAAGAATTCAGCCTCCTGTCTCCTGTTCTTCTCCTCCAAATACTGTCTTTCTTCTTGCTGATGTTGCGCCTCTCTTTCCAGCCTGAGACGCTCCTCATCCTCTCTTCTGAACATGTACATACACACATGCAGTCAAAACACAAACAAATTGTTCACAAAAAATGTTTAGTGCAGATTTTCATGACCTTTCTACTTGCATTCTATGAAAAAAAAATGGTGATGGGCTATTCCTTGCAAATTCCTAAGCAATTCTTTTACATTATGTGAACTGGTTTTAACATGGCAGCAATAGCTACGTCCGGCTAAAACAATTTAGCTTTTGACAAACATTCAGCTGAATTGTTTTTTCCTGTTTAGCTGGAACAATAAACTAGCATTTACAAAAACTCACTGATGAAAATAGGCTAAACCCTACTTTAATCACTGGTATGCCTCATCTGGACCATGGGTAATCATCAGGCCAAATTTCACAGGCTTGTAACCTCAAAGTTTCCCCAAGTAAGCCCTTAGTCACCACTTGGCTCGATAGTGGATCTCTTATGTGTGCAACCTGAGTCTGAGTCCCCATCTCAGCTTGTATATAAAAGAATCTCACTTACATTCTCCTCTCCTGTTCCTCCTTCTCGATCTTATGAGACGTGACATATGGAGAAAACCGACTACAGCAGGAGTTCAAAAGCTTCACAAAGTCCTGCATGGCATCCTCTTTAGCCATGCTGCCCAGCTCTGCCCATTTTTTCCTGCCAACACAATGTGTTATTTCAAGTGCAGCGTTTTTAACAGGTCGAAATGCAAAGCAACCTGTTTCTGGACAGATCCCGTTTTGCATGAACATACACATGTAATTGTTTATGAGCTTAAAGATACTAATGTGTCACACTCTAAATGTATACCATTTTTAAAATGTACCTTCTGTCATTTCCCAGGACATCAAAGAACCCAACTTCAGGACAAAGGTTTGGATTATAAGGACCCAGGAAGATTTGTTTCTGAAGTGCAACAAACAGCAGATTTTCTTCATATGTTGGATTGAAAGCCTTGCCATTCATCTCTACAAAAAAAAATTACAAAAACCCACAAGTACAGATTACACATATGGTTATATATTTAATGAATCCCCGTATGGTATATTATTACCCAACATTTTCATGAAGGACCTGATTAAGTCCCACATATCAAGTTATACACAGTAACAGTATAACCCCTGTACATCCAATCCACACTTCTGAGCTAAAAACTTACCAACTTACAACATACATAGAGTACAATGAATGGAGCCAGTTCACATTGTGGCAACTGCATTTAAAATACAGCCTAATGTATACATGTTTATTCTGATTACCAACAAGTATCATAAACACACGCTGTGGACTTGATGTCATGGTGGCATGTTGCTGCCTCAATCTTGACCTGGGTTACTGGCTGTGTGGGGTTTTGTATTTCCTCCTTGGGAGTTTCCTTTTGGGTTTGCCAGTTTCTTCCTAATTAGGGTCACGGAGAGGCTGGCGCCCATCTCAGCTGACTCTGGGTGAGGGCAGAGTACACCCTGGACAGCTCGCCAGGCCATCGCA
>JBCNYH010000022.1:24864403-24881149 GCA_039654325.1 Tandanus tandanus | reverse complement strand
GTGTGTGTGTGTGTGTGTGTGTGTGTGTGTGTGTGTGTGTGTGTGTGTGTGTGTGTGTGTGTGTGTGTTGCCATGCAATGGACTAGTGAGCTGTTTAGAGTGTGCTCCGCCTTCGCCCAGAGTGAGCTGGGATGCGCTCCATCCTCCCCGCGACCCTAGTAGGATTAAGTGACTCAGCAAATGAATGAATAAATTAATATTTAATAAATGGCAGGCCAATAGAATATCTAGTCTACTGACAGTTCTTCTGCGATGGGATTTAAAACAACTTGGCAACCCCCAACTGGAAAGGTAACTTTAGAAACAGAGCCAGAGAGCTGATTTAACTTGTCTGTTGACTCTATCTAGTAATTTAAGATAATTTGGATCGTTAACTTAAAGGGGCCCATTCACTTCCCAGGTATATTAAATAAATATGAAATACAGTGCTATCTCTTGGAAATAAAATAGAATCGACCACAATGTCTTTCTGAAATTATTTGCTTACTCCTGTACTTTACAAAATCAATTCATGATTGTCAATGACCCCTGCACCGGTGCGGTGATATTAGTAAACACTGACATCTTTTTATTTCTCTTGAAATTGTGTTCCTTCTTCTGATTCCTAACACTTGATCTCAGATTTTTTATTTTTTATTTTTTCATTGCGCTGCCAAGTTATCGCGCATACACAAGATCGTTTCTTCGGTCACGCGGTCTTGTTATTGTTATTGTAAACAGACACAGAACCGAAACAAGATGTAGAGCAGATCAATATGAGATACAAAGCCTTGACTTGGGGTGGTTTCGGCAGGAAACCTTTGTATTCAACCAAAATGAACTGATAATGAAAGAGAAAACATAAAAATACTATTCACTGGTGAATGTGCACCTTTAAAGGTGTAAGTAACCCTGCAGTACAACACTTCAACACTCCTCAGCACTAAATGTCTCTTTTCTGTCTGACTGACATGTATTCAAACTTCGCATAGGACTCTCATACCAGCGAGTTAAAACGTTTAAATTAACTTAAAATATACACAAATATGAAAGGAAAATTAATGTTTGTAAATAAATGATTCATTTAACTGTGTTAAAACACTGAGAAGGGATCGGTCACACTCTTATTACTTCCTTGCGACAGGGGAACATGGGGAACTGCAGTCCCTGGAACACCGGTAAAGCACTCTACCTTACAGCCAAAAAGTCCTGGGTTCGAGTCCCAGGCTTGGCTGTGTGGAGTTTGCATGTTTCCTCCCACAGTCCAAAAACATGCACATTATACAGATTGAAACTGCTGTTCCAGATTGCCCCTCAGGTGTGAGTGTGGATGGTTGCGTGTGTTGCCCTGTGATGGACTGAGGTTCAGGGTATACCATGCCTTCGCCCATAAGTCGGCTGAGAAAGGCTTCAGCCTCCTGGCGACCCTAATGCAGGATAAAGTGGTTTGGGAAAGTTTCAGGCTGTGATTGTATACATGATTAAACTGTAGGCTGTTCCTACTTATTTTGCCACCACACAGTGTATTTTTTTAAATATACCCCCCCAGCAGGACTGGTCAGGGTCTTGATCTGACACTTTCACGTGATATCACAGGAGCCTTGTTTCTTGGTGCTCACGCTTCAGAATAAAGTCGCGTCACAAGGGTAACCTGCAGCCTGTCATTAAAAAGCTTTCTGACTCGA
Organism: Tandanus tandanus; assembly: GCA_039654325.1. Classification (NCBI taxonomy): domain Eukaryota; kingdom Metazoa; phylum Chordata; class Actinopteri; order Siluriformes; family Plotosidae; genus Tandanus; species Tandanus tandanus. The sequence continues at coordinate 24,879,485 of JBCNYH010000022.1, read as the reverse complement.
CAGGCAGGAGCAATCACACATGATTTATGCATTATTACCCCGGGAGTTACACGAGCAACTCCTGGATCATGATAACCACCAGAATCGGATCACTGGGATAGAAGAGCTGAAACGCATCCTGTCCCACCTGGACCTGGAAACGCAGTCCATTAAAGTCACGGAATTCATCATCTTTTTGCACAAACTCCTGGACGACTGCAACTTTAAAGTCTACTACGGCACTTTACAGGTCCTGAACCTCCTCGTTCAAAAGCTGGACTATGATGTGGACCAGTATTATAAACAAATCGTGCACGTGGTTCTGAAGACCCTGGGGGACACGCGCGCCGTGCTGCGGAACGAGTACATGAAGGTGTTCCGGCAGCTCATGAGGATCGTGAGGCCACAGAAAGTTCTGGACCTTGTGGCGGAGCTGCTGAAGCACAGAAACCCCCGAGTAAGAGAGGATGTTCTCAATATCATTACAGCTGCCATGCTCACACATCCGAGGAAAGACTTTGACATCCAGCATCTGTGTTTCGTGGTCGCTCTTTGTCTGGCAGACAAATCGAGGAAAGTGCGACATGCAGCCTTGGAGCTCTTCGCCGTTTTCGATTCCTGTCTGGAAACAGGCAAGAAGCAGCCGATCATGAAGGCTATAGACGCGGTGGAGCTCACCGGTGATGCCGAGGGCCTCATGGCTGCTGTACAGGCGCGAAGGGCCCGGCACATCCTTCCTCGGCTATCTGCGGATGGTGCAGTAGAATACGCACTGGTGATTCCCAAACCTGGCCAGAGGCGCACACCTCAGTCAGACTCCGGCGATGATCTGGACTGGATCCTTAATGCACGGAGCGCGAGCGGCTCCTCGTATGATATCCCTTTACAGAGGATGATAGAGAATGCCGGTAAAACCAGGTTCCCCTGGGAGATGCTGAGGCTTCCGTCTGGAGATCAGGAGACCAGCAATACCTCGAATGAAACGTTGTCGGATAAGGTGACAGATCTGCTCATGCTTTTTAATATTGATTGCATAAAACATTTAAAGCCCAGAAACAGTCGGATTCCCAATAAGGAGTTTCTTTATATATATAAAACAAATTGGTGTCTATAAAAATAACAAATCAGAACAACATATGGGATCTAGCTACTTTCTGATGTATATACACTGTAACCAATTTCTCGTTTAAGTGGCCAGATCTGTGCTTATAGGTAAAATGGTTCCAACCCTAGAACTGGAAGCACAGAGACTTGACCAGTGATCATAACTGCTGCCTTTAGCTGCCACTTGGTGGGTCATGAAATTGTCACTTACAGAAATGACTGATATGGATGTTTTCAAGCAATGAGCATGAGAGGTTTAATCAAGCATTGCATTCATTCTGAACCTTGAAGCCAAATAAAACCTGACTTTACTAGCAACAGCTATCAAACAAGAAAACTTAGCAAAAGCTGTCAGTGTGTCATCTAAACCAGATAAATGATTTCTTCATCCATCAGTCAATGCCCTGTAGTCTTTATAAATCTTCAATCTGCTCTCAGGCATGAGGGACTTTAGCCTATTGTAAAGAGATGGAATTATATTATGTAGCAATGAACTTGAAAAGAGGGAAATTTTTTAAAAGTCACAGACTAGTGGCAGTGGTGGCCCGGTGGTAGGGCGCTGGATTACTGATCCCAAGGTCGATGTTTCAAGCCCCACTATCACCAGGTTGTCACTGCTGTCCCCCCAGTGCAGCTAAACGGGTTATCAAAGGCCAGCCACGTCTCTCACTGTCTATGGCATTTAAAAAAAACATTGCTGACTTTCGTAAAGAGTAGGCTGCATTGCCGTCAGCTTGTTTCTGCCATGCGATGGCCTGGTGAGCTGGGTGCGCCAGGGTGTGCGCTGCCCTCGCCCAGATGCGCGCCAGCCTCCCTGCGACACTAATTAGGATTAAGCAGTTCAGAAAATGAATGAATGAATATGTTTCACAAAAAATAAATAATGGCTCTGTTTTTCTGAATGATTGAGAGAATTTTCTCTGAAAAAATCTGTTGTTTTTCTGAATTATTGAAAGATTTCTTTTTTCTGATTTCATACAAAAAAAAAATCTGCTGTTCAGAGGGATCTGAATGTGCTTTCCATCTGAATAACCACAGGTGTCCTGAGGTGTCTGCGCAAGGTCAACATACTAAAAACAATAACATCTATATTATTTAAAGATATGATGTGCTTAAATAAATAAAGATAAATAGCATGATATCATAAAGATATGATACGATGTGCTTTTGAAGTATCTTATTAAGTCAGAAGAACATGGCCAATAATTTAGAAATCCAAAGTGAAAATATTTTTGTTAATGAAAACCTCCTAGTAATCAATTCATAAAAAATAGCCATTTTTTTCTCCATGTGACTGCAGTACACTTCTGTACGTCTGTAAAAAAAAAAAAAGTAAAGAAAAAGAAAAGTAGCTGAATTAGCTGATATTTCTGCATGATGCACAGTACAATTCACATCATTAACATAAAGCCAGGTCTGTAATATTTCTGCTGTTTGAGTTTCTGTGCAAACTTGTTTTTGTTCAATCAGTAATATTTGTCTGGTTGACTGCAAATTAGATATCAAGTTTGGAAATCATCTGCTGTTGAAATTGTAACTTGTAGTTAATTACTTTTTTATAGAAGTTGCAAATAATTTATCAGTTTTTAAGAAAATAATTAATCACTTATTTCTCTTGCCTGCATTTGTAAGATCTGTTTATAGTGGAACTCCAGAGCGGAGCATTATAGTCATGGAATATGGCTTGGATGATTGTCCCATGCCCTGTCCAGTGTCTGCTCATGCCCACCACAGGAAACCCAATAAAACTGAGGCATTGCTCAGTTCATGCTGATTGGCTGTTATGGATTACTCTCTTGCATGATAACGAGAAGCAATAACCCAATAACTGAAACCCAAAAAATAAAGACTCATACACCACCACTCAGAATCTTACTCAGGGATGCAGACAGACTTAAAATAAATGTTAATGGAGTAAACACAGATATCACAAATGTGACAACATGAATTTAAACAGATAATTTAACTAATAAGACGGGTGATACAAATAAAAGCAGAAATCAGAAACAGTAAAAAGCAAACCCAGACTTGGACGCCTATTGATAGGGACATCCATCAGGAGCTCTGCTTTTAGGCAGTGCAATTTCAGTGAAGTGAAATTGTAATGCTACAGCATACCAAGGCATCCTGCACAATTGTGAGATCCAGCTTTGAGAAAACAGCTTGTGGACAAACCACATATGGGCGTAAAGGTCATATCTCCATAATGATATAGTGCACATTTTTGAATTCTTTCACAGAAAACCTTCACCACAAAAAATAGCTCTTGTGTAATTTTGGAAAGATGGGATAAATATTTTTGATTCTTTAGGTAAGACTTGAAGGTCTCCCTACCTCCATGAAGCTGGATCAGGAAATCAGTGTCACTGGTAAGTAAATCTCTGTCTTTCTAGAGTTGGTTATCTCTCTTAATTTCATTGTCCCTGCATTTTTTCATTAATCAATATGGTAGCTGATAGTGTGTTTATAATGAGTCAGGATTAGCCCCATGACACGTTGTTAACACTAAATGGCTAAATGCTCTGCAATCATGCCCTTCAATCATAGTCCACTCTTTTAGGTTTTTAGTTATCTAATAGTCAACCAATCGTAGCAGCAGTTCAATACATTAAATCACACAGATATAGACCAGTAGTTTTGAGGGTTTTTTTTCTTATATAATTATGGCTGCTTTGAAAGCAAAATGGATACCTTATCCAGTATTAGTACAGTGCCTCTAATAAAGTGTTTAGTAAGTATACAATATGTTGGTAATGAAAATATTTTCTCTTATGCAATTTAGAGTCAGCAGAACCACTTCAGTTTCACATTTCTGGCCGGAGAAGAGAAAGTGCTGTCAGGCTTCGACCTAGCGGCAGCCTGGACTTGACCCCGGACATTTTCATAGCAGCCAGCTCTGGTGATGCTGAGAGAGGTGATTCATTAATTGCAATGGTTTAAAGGGGAATTAAACCCCAACTTAATAAAAGCTTGCGTAGATCGTAAAAGTCTTTGCACATCAAAACGAGCTATTGTTATTACAAGCTTCTTCAAGAAGAAGAAAAAACAAGTAATAATTCCAACTATTGTACTGCAAAATGTCACACCTGATTCATGTGTATGCAGTGTTAAATATGGAGTTAATTTGCATATGAATAAGCGGTGAGACATACCATTCATTTCTATAAGGGCACACGCTTGTCTGATGTATGTGAATGTAAACTTGTCATGTGTCGATGTGCTTAGTTTTATTTTATTCAGAAGTTTACTAGTTTATTTATGACTTGATAGTTTACTATCTATTGTTATTATTGCCATTATCTTGCCATATATAAACTGATGATTTCATGTCCTATTCTCGCAATTTCTGCACCCGCGTGAGTGAAACGGTACCTAAACAGAAGCTTTTTCCAAACAGGCAAATGCAAACTATCAAATGGATTTTAGCAGATTGCAACTTCGAAAATGGAAATAAAACCACCTGTTGATGAAAACATAAATATGTATATGGAGAGTAAGAAGAGTTTGGAAGGCTTTGGAAGGCTTGCCTTTCATTTCACTTTAAGTCTCTGTCTGTAACTATTGTGGGTGTCACAGTTTGCACTGAAAATTTAATAAGAAGTTATCGTTTGCAAAAAATAAAATAAAATTGCCAGTTATATCTTTGCTATCACGCCACTGAATGCTCTCCCCATTGCATAAAGTGGCATAGCTACTAATGGTATATGAGCTGATATCTTATTAGTAGTTTAGCTAGTAAGAACGTGCAGTTGCACCCATCCCAGTGAGTGTAGATAGAATATTTGGCCAGAATATGATCAAAATATAACTGCAAGGAAGAGATTAATGAAGAACACTGGTGTTGATGAAGAGGAGCAATGGAGAGGAAGAGGAGTGATGATGAAAAGGAATGATGAAGAGGAGTGTTGAGGAGGTGAGGAAGATAATGTAATGAAGAGATTTAGTGGTGATGAAGTGGAGTGATAAAGAGGAAGAAGAGTGATGATGAAGAGGTGTGATGGTGATGAAGAATACACGATGTTCCATAGAGGGGTTGGAATCTGTAAAGATGTCACAGAGAGGAAGTGACGGCGTCACAGAGAGAAGGTGGCACAGCAAAGAAGTGGTAATGTCACAAAGAGGGGTTTGTTTGTTTTGGGGTTTTTGGTAAAAAAGTGGCTTTTTACTAAAAGGAAAAAGTATCGGCAGAATAATCTTATTAATCAGAGTACATACAGTGGGGGTTACCAAGATTACATCTGGAATCCTTATTGACACTTGGACCCCTAATTAACAGCTAATACCATGTGATATTGTTTACTGTGGAAAACATGACAAATACAGAATCACTTAACACACAGTAACTACCAGTAAGGTAGAGATACTGGTGGGTAAAATAAAAACAAACCACAAACTTTTGATGATTCTGAGGACAGCTTTTCTTACACAGGCTGATAATGGAAGGCCTGTTGATAACAAATCCAAACAAAAATGTCTCAAAATCTAAACAAGAACTCAGCACTCAGGAAGTGCAGGCCTCCACCAAGGTAGTGCAATCTCTTCTTTACGTGGGTTATAGTGGCAGATGATGTAGAATTACGGTGGCCCCCTGTGGCTTGTTCCACAATTATTTTTGAGCTCTGCTTTTCTTGCATTCTGGGGGATTTCGGCCTCTTTGCCCTATTATGCAATGTAAAAAAAATCCTTCAAAGCCATCCTGGATCCGCATCCGGAATTTGATAATATCTTTGTTGGTCCAAGACCAAGTCATTCGAGTTATTCTAGTCACAGACACACAGACAGACACACACAACCAACCATTGGTAGAGGTAATAAAGCCTTAAATCAGCCCTTGTATGCAACAGGAAATGAATATAATGTAAATCATTGTGATCTACCAATAAAAGGCTGTAGATTAAAGAATAGAAGAAATTTCATCAACATTCAGTTCATTTCTCAGATTATTTTCCATTTTTCAGTGATTGAAAATGTTGCCACTATCATATCACATTAATAGGATGACACTTGCTTAGGTAGATTTAAACCAAATTTGATCTGTGCTCTCTATATATATTCCTGTATATATAACTATACACCAAATTCTTTTTTTTAAGATATATGAACAAAAACAGTTAAAATAAATAATGGAAAACCTAGTATTATTTCATGTCCATGGTAAATATATGTAAATTTCTGATCACAACTGTAGATTTCTTTCTTTACAATGCATTATCTTGGAATTCTTTTGCAAGAAGCCAAGCCTACACCACAACTGAGGCAGATCCATCAATGTGTGACAGCTGAGGTGACCCCAGAGGAAGCAGCATGTCTGAAAGGTAAGAGTTTGACTCACTGAATGCTCCACATTTTCCTTGTGTTGACTGTCAGAAATTCTAGAGTCGGTAAAACCTCCCTCCCTGCTCCTAGAGTTGCAGTTGAATGGAAGTGTTTTACCCTTGACTAAGCCTGAAGCCCTCAGGGAGGAATCACCTACCAACCCTATGGGTGCACAGGGACCCACAAATTCACAAAAATATGACAGTCCCCAACATCAGCTGAAACCCCCGAAATCCACACTGCCACATTTGAGAAGTGCTCCAGGTATGTCCAGAGTACCACCATCTCACTTCAACAGCTCTGTAAATCTTCAGCGTGTCAGATTTTTGCTGGTTTTGAGAATCCTGTGCATTAAAAAAAAAATATGGTGAAGCTGTCATTTTTGAGATGAATGAAATGAAATCATGAGGTCGTTATCAGCAGGTTTTCCAAAAAATCACATTTTCAGACCATCTAATTATGATGAAATAATTTCTAGCATTTTTCATCCTCACTTTCTGTTTAGATAAAATCACGCCTGTTACCCCGAAAGATCCAGTTGAGCAGGTAGACTTGCCGTTGCCCAGGCCGGAGCTTGCCCTTGATCAGAGCTTCGAACTGCTTGACTCAGAGGACTGGTGAGTCAAAAACTATAGAACATATTAAACTTAATAAATGTTTCTCTTTCTTTAAACCTGAGTTGGTCTGATCTGAGATAATTATTTATAATGTTACCAACTGTTTAAATAATGTACAATGCAGCATCTGTAAAAAGAGGGTACCTCCGCCAGGCACCACTGGATTAAGTTAAGCCATTTTTTTAATTCCTTGTTTCGCAGATCTGCCAACATTAATATTCATGATTTCTAACAAAAAATAAAATTGGGAAAAACATCTTTTTTTATTCCCGTCTTTTTTTATTTAGTCTTAAGTTGCCGAGTGCACAATGAAATTTAAAACCGGAATTTTTTTTTGCGCCAAGCCGGTCCTTTTTTCACACTCTCACAGCAGCTACTGTAATGACATTATGTACATCTGCGCATGTGTACTTGCCCGTCTGAAGTGTTGCCTCGGACAGCCAGACACTGTTTAGAATCTACACTGTGTGTGTATATAAACATCTGGCGCACGAGACTATTGGAAGTGATATAATCGACATGTGTGACAGAACTGGTCAATACAGGGTTTTTTTGTTTGTTTTTGTTTTCATTTTTGAAAGTAGAGACTTCAGATTTAAGTCTACATGCAGACATTCTCCATCCTGAGCTGATGGCAGCAGCATCAAAAGCTACCTGGGGGTCCAGTCCCTTTTAACACCACTCTCAGAGGCAAGGTGAAAGCAGAGGTCTATGAAAGTACTTTTAGGGCAACCTCCTTCAAATTTCAAGTTTCAAGTTTTATTGTCATGTACAGGTAACAATTGGACATCACCAGTGGCAAAGAAATTCTTGGACACATAGCCCCCTCAATATTGCACATAAGAAACAAGTATTGCACATAAAAATAGCTTTTATATAAAATATAAAGTAAAAAATAGAAACTATTTTAATAAAATAAATAAAATATAAACTAAGATAAGTTGAAAATATATAGAGAGGTAGGATAATACAGAGTACTAAATGAAATACTGTAGTGGCTGTAGTGCAAAGGTAATGGTGTGTACCAATGAGTGTGCAAACTGCTATGATGTCAGGGCTCTTACCTCTGCTCTGTAAGCAGACTTGTCTCCATTTGAAATGCAGCCGATGATGGTGGTGTCGTCTGCAAATTTGATAATGGTGTTGGAGCTGTGTGTGGCCGTACAGTCGTGGGTAAACAGGGTGTACAGCAGTGGACTGAGCACACATCCCTGGGGGGCACCGGTGCTGAGCGTCAGTGTGGAGGACGTCACACCGCCGATCCGCACCACCTGTGGTCTGCCCATCAGGAAGTCCAGGATCCAGTTGCATAAGGAGACACTGATGCGTAGATCCCGGAGCTTCATGACAAGCCTGGATGGAATTATGGTGTTGAAAGCCAAGCTGTAGTCAATAAACAGCATCCACACATAAGAGCTCTTGTGGTCCCGGTGTGAGAGGGCAGTGTGCAGAGCCAGCGCTACTGCATCGTCTGTGGATCTGTTTGAAAGGTAGGTGAACTGAAAAGGGTCGACTGTAGCAGGCAATGAAGATGTGATGTGAGCTTTGACTATACGCTCAAAGCACTTCATGATGATGTGAGTGCTACTGGGCGATAGTCATTGAGGCAGCTCACATAAGGTTTCTTCGGGACAGGGACGATGGTGGTCTTTTTGAAGCATGTGGGGACTACAAACAAGAGCAGGGAAATGTTAAAATGTCTGCAAAGACATCTGCCAGTTCCTGAGCGCATGCTTTGAGAACCCACCTGGGATGTTGTCTGGTCCAGGAGCTTTCCATGTGTTTACTTTTTTAAAAGTATTTACACACGTCTGCATGAGGGATCTGAAAAGGACAGCTGTCCTTCTCTGACAGAAATTCTGGCTTGCTGTGGTTTTCAAAGCGGGCATAGAAGGTGTTCAGCTCCTCAGGTAGAGAAGCAGTCACCTCCCCCACGTAGCTCTCCCCCTGGAAGTCAGTGATGGAATGGCATGGAAAACATTGTGACAGTATGTGTCATTGATCTATTTAAGGCAGTAGTTTCAACAGAATGTACATAATATGAAAAGTACTACAGGTACGCTTTTCCTTTTCAGCTCAGGACAGACTACTGTATTAAAATTGTTAAATGTTTAAATCAAAGCACTACTCTGGACTTCTTTAAGAATACAAGAAAGGGCAAAATCAAAATATTTTTATTTTACTCTTTATATATTCTTGTTCTTTTGTATTGTTATAGGGGAAAAAATTAATAATTGTTCTTAAAATGATTTTTCCCCCATGTCCCCTGTGTTGGAGACAAACAAGGAATAAAAAAAAATGAATGGCCTTGATGTAGTTATAATAAAATATCTCCCCCTAGTGGTCGACAAATAAACATTTTGCCTGGGCATGTTAAATATAGGAACTTTGGGGGATTTGGGGATTTTTTTTTTTTAACATGATTCCATGCATAGGTCACCTCCAAAATTTAATGGGTTCTTTCCAGACCATGACCTTACCCCTTCAACAAATTTGATGAAAATTGATCCAGTAGTTTTTGTGTAATTCTGCTAACAGACAAAAAAACAAACAGACACTGGTGAATACACATTGGGTCTAGTGCTGGTGCTGGCTGGTTGGCTGCAGTAAAATTTTTAGCACTGTACATCTCACTGTATTCCAAAGGCAAATACATCCCACACCCTGGCAGGTGCCACTGTAATGAGGTAAACAATGTTATTCACCTTACGTGTCAGTGGTCATAATGTTTTTAATGTTATGGCTTATCAGTGTACACAGTGTACTCTGTCAGTTGTAAAAGTATTCTGCTTGTATTAGGATATAAGATTAGGATATAAGATTTTCTTCAATCTTTCATAACTTACATAACCAGTGCAGTAATATAAACTCTGTCTCTTCTTACAGTCAGGAAAAAATCGAAGGGCTCAATATCCTGCGTTGTTTGGCACGGTATCACTCTGATGTGCTGAGTAGTAAGCTTCGCGTTGCCTGTGTTGCTATAATTCAAAAGGTAAGCCAAACTTTTGCTTTCCTCTTCTACAGGTATGAGTGCAATGACGTTTTGAGTGAGTACACAAATTGCAGTACTTGACTTGAACCCTACAACACTGCCCTGTTGAAATCTGCACACTACACAAGGAAGCATGTGGTGCGCGTAGTGTACTACATCAAAGTATAATGATATACTAACCCGTAAATAGAGAGACTAGTAACATGAAAATGAGTTAATATAAAAGTTTACAGTGCTTCTGTGTTTTAAGTGGTACAGTGGAGTTAATGGAGTTGATTGTGTCCACCTTATATTGGTATTCTTTTGATTGGGCCAGTTTGGGTTGGATAAACCCTCAATGTGCCTTCTATGCTATAGGTTCGGAACCTTCGCTCTGGAGTATCCCGTATTGCTGTCGAGACTTTAGGAGAGCTGTACTCTAACCTGCAGAAGGGAATGGACCAGGAGCTGGATCTAACAGCTAAAGTTCTGCTCCACAAAGCAGGAGAGACCAATGTTTTCATCAGGCAGGATGTGGATGCAGCACTGGACAGCATGGTGCAGAACTGCACACCTAAACGCAGCATGAACGCCCTACTCGCTGGAGGACTGGAGTAAGTTTCAAGAGTTGTTCAAGTACTAATTTCTGGCTGTTCTCTGTCATCAGGACTGGTTTGTATTCTGAATTAGGTGTGGTGTTACTGAGGTGTCTAATATAAGCAAATAAGCAGATTGTGTAGACCCTTTTCCTGGAGATCTACCTTCCTGCAGGTCTTATCTCCAACCAAAATCTAACACACCTCTTTTATCTAATCAAGAACTTTGTATGGCAAATATCAAATTGTTAAGTGTGCATGGTTAGGGCTGGAGCCAAAGTTTTCGGGAAGGTAGCTCTCAAGAAACAGAGTCGGCGTCCCCTGGTATACACTTTATTCTTTTTGATTACTGGTTATTTGGATGAGTAACATGGTAGTTAACCAGAACAAATAAGAATTTCTTCTAGGACTTTCATGCTAAAGACTTAGGACTATAAATTAAAAAATGAAACGTGATGTTTGTGATCTCGGCAGAACATTTTCAAATTTCGGAGTGCAAGAAGTTACTTGAGCCTGGTGTCTTGAGTTTTGTTTCAGGTGATTTTGTGTCATGTGGTGGTCATTTATCAGCTCTGTATTTTTATCAGTTTTGACATTGTTGCTGTATCACTTTGGGCTTTAGAAGTTATTGTTAACTTATTAATTGTACAGATTTTGGTGTAGAATAAAGAGTTTCAGTGATTCAGTCTCCAATTTATTTTGTTATTGTAATGCCTCTGAAAATGAAGGATTTTACAGTTGGGTTGTTTGGTACTTGATTTAAAGTCATTACAAGCCTGTGAAGTTGACTTATGTCTGTGTAGCAGTAGTCTAGCACTATGGACACCTGATCATCACTCCTATATGTGGTTCTTTCCCAGACTGTTCTTACAAATTTGGATGTCCACAGTTGTGTAGGATCTTTGTGTGCTGTAGCATTAAAATATCTCTTGACTGGAATTAAGCCCAAACCTGTTCCAGTATGATAATTCCCCTGTGCACAAAGCGAGCTCCATAAAGACACAGTTGGCCAAGGTTGGAGTTGAAGATCTCTTGTGTCTTGCACAGAGACCTGAAATCAACCCCACTGAAAATATTTTGCAAGAACTAACATGTTGACTGGGCAAGTACTCGCATCCAAAATCTAGTGGAAAGTCTTCAGTGAAGATCGCAGGTTATTATGAGTGTAATAGAGGGTGGGGCTAAATGTTAAAAGATTCATATTCATTTTCTGAGTCTTGAAAATTTCATTCTCTTTGTCTGTTTCTGTTACCAACAGTCACTTGAATGCAGTTGTAAGGAAGTGCACTGCCCAGCACTTGAGTACTCTTGTTGAGAAGATTGGCACTGGGCGCTTATTTTGTGGAACTGAAGATCTCATTGACAGACTCCTACCTGCCGTCTCCAAGTTTGCGTTAGACTCTGCACCAGAGCCCAGGTTCTTAACACTGTGTTTAAATATTTATTCATCACCTAGCTCATACACTAAATAACAGTTATTTACTGAAGGCAAGGTGAATGAAGCAGAATAGTCTATCAATTACAAATACTTTTAAAAAATATACTACACAGGAACGAACTAAAACAAGATTTTTACGTTTTACTGAGGTTTCCTCCCAGAGTCTAAAAACATGCACAATAGGCTAATTGCCTGTTCCAAATTGCCCCTAGGTGTGTGTCTGAATGGTTGTATGTGTGTTGGCCATGCAGTGGCCTGGCAAGCTGTTCAGAGTGTGCCCTGCCTTCACCCAGAGTCAGCTGAGATGGATGCCAGCCTCCCCGCGACCATAATTAGGATTAAGCAGCTTAGAAAATAAATGGAGTGGTTGAGTGTGTTCAAAAGGATGAAAGAGTTGTGATTGGAGCAGACCTCAGTGGGCATGTTGGTGAGGGGAACAGAGATGAAGAGAAAATGATGGGCAGGTACGGTGCCAAGGAGAGGAACACTGAAGTGCTAAAGGTGGTACATTTTGCAAAAAAAAACCAAACATAGCAGTTGTGAATACATATTTCAAGAAAAGGGAGGACCATAGAGTGATACAGAGTGGAGGAAGGTGCTTACAGGTGGACTATGTCCTATGCAGGAAACACAACCTCAAGGAGATTAGTAAGTGTAAGGTGGTGGCAGGGGATAGTGTTGCTAGACAGCATTCGATAGTAGTTTGTAGGGTGACTTTAGAGGTGAAGAAGAAGTGGGGTAAGAATTGAACCAAAGATGGTGGAAGCTAAAGGAGAAAGACTGCTGTGTGAAATTTAGTGGGAAAACAAGCATCAGGTAGCAGCAAGGAGATGTTGGCTGACCAGACAGTTGTGGTGAGGGAGTAAACCAGGAAGCTACTTGCGGTGGCATCTGGATAGAGAAAGGAAGACAGATTTGGTCGCTTCAGGAAAGCGTCAAGGGAAAGAGATTAGTGACAAGAAGTGGGACACTCAGAGAGATGAACAAAGTAGACCGGAGTACAAAGAGATGCAATGCAAGGTGAAGAGAGAAGTGGTAAAAGCTAAGAAGAGGCATATAATGAGTTGTATGAGAAGCTAAACACAAGGGAAAGGATTTATTATGACTGGACAGGCAGAGGGATCGAGCAGAGAAAAATGTAACCCAAGCTAGAGTGAAAAAGGATGCACATTATAATGTGCAGACATGCGAGGAGAGTGTGTTGAGAAGGTGGAAAAAGTATTTTGGGAAGCTGATAAATGAAGAAAATGAGAGCGAGAGACAGTTGGAAAATGTGGAGAGAAGAATGAACAGTGGAAAGTCAGTTGGCCCAGATGATATACCTGTGAAGACATGAAGAGATGTTTGGGAGAAATAGCAGTGGAGTTTGTAACCAGGCTGTTGAGCAAAATCTTGGAAGGTGAGGGATGCCTAAATGGTGGAAAAGAAGTGTCTTTGTACCAATTTTCAAGAACCAGAAAGATTTATAGAGCTGTAGTAACTATGGAGGCATAAAGTTAATGAGTCACACCATGAAATTATTGGAGAATAGTGGAATCCAGGCTGAGAGGAGAGGTTGACATCTGTGAAGAGAACTATGGTTTCATGCCACGGAAGAGAACCGCAGATGCAATATTTGCTTTGATAATGTTGCTGGATAAGTACAGGGAAGGTCAGAAGGAGTTGCACTGCATGTTTGTGGACTTAGAGAAAGCATACCACAAAGTGCCAAGAGAGGAGTTGTGGTACGGTATGAGGATGTCGGGAGTGGCAGAGGAGTATTTTAGGGGGGTACAGGGAATATAGAACTACAGTCTGACAGAGGTGAGGTGTGTGGTAGGAGTGACGGACTGGAAGGTGGAAATGGGATTACATCAAGAATCATCTCTGAGCCCATTCTTGTTTTTGTAGGGAAGAGTCTCCTTGGACTCCGATGTTTGCAGATGACATTTTGATTTGTAGTGAGAGCAGGGAACAGGTGGAGATGAGTCTGGCCAGCTGCACAGTTTGGAGATAGCAGTGCTGACAAAAAGACATGCAGTGGACCTGGAAGATGAAGGTGCTTCACCTGGTAGAGATGAAGATGCTGCGATTTTCTCTTGGAGTGACGAATGGATGGAATTATAAATGAATATGTTAGAGGGACAGCGCAGGTAGGAAAGTATGGGGATGAAGTGAGAGAGGCCAGATTGAGGTGGTTTGTGCATGTGCATGAGGAGGGATGAAGGGTATGTTGGTAGAAGAATGTTGAGGATGATAGGAGGAGAAGATAACTCAGTTATCCCATGGCAATGATGCAATGCCAATAATTATTTAATGGTTTCCCACCAATCAGAAACAATAAAATATGTTGAATAAATAATAAAGGCCGTTATTATTTAATCAAAATATTCTCGTTTCTGATTGTTGGTAATTTTTTGGAATTCTTCTACGAGCAGGATTTATTTCATCAATGATTGGATAGGTTGAACAATTATTTCTCAATTGACGTCACACAGGCCCACAAAGGAGCAGTCTGAAAGCTCTCTCAATCTGAGAGAGGAGTCGGGGGAAATGCCAAAGCTACTGTCCGAACAAGCACTCTTCATCAGGCTGACAGCTGCAGAAAAGGCAGCTAGTGTTCCAGGAGTCATTCTTCTGCTTGGTTTGGACCATTAAGGGCTCACAAGTCACAACCAGCTCAGGAGGAGCATCATGCAGGCAGCTACAAATGCTTTGAATAGTGTTTTTTAAAGGATTTTGTTTGTATGCTAAGATGGGAGTGAGTTGTCAGTGCTGTTCCAGGCTACGTGAGCAGACGCCTTACCTATCTCTTAATAATGTTACCCAGCTAGCTAATATAAATTAGCAATCACCACATTGCAAAACAAGGTAGGAACCCTCTCTACTTTGAAAGTATCTTGAATGATTAATAAAACAATTATTGAATTTGGCTTTTTGCAGATGATGTTGTCCTTTTGGCTTCATCGAGCCGGGACCTTCAGCCCTCGCTGGAGCGATTCGCCGCTGAGTGTGAAGCGACTGGGATGAGAATCAGCACCTCCAAGTCCGAGGCCATGGTTCTCAGCCGGAAAAGGGTGGA
>JBCNYH010000022.1:24805647-24815647 GCA_039654325.1 Tandanus tandanus | reverse complement strand
CAAAGGGAATGTCAGCTGATTAGCTTTATGCCTCATAATGACAAAGAAAGAGCATGCCCTATTTGTCCATGTAGGACAAGTACAAGAGCATTTTGATTCTGTGAGAATAAGATTAGTGAAGCATGGAGCATTCGGCTGTACTGGATCAATTATGTTTAGCCACAAATGCGCAGTATGCTTAGTTAAATGTAAGCCTTATAAAGACACAAATGAATATACGGTTGACCTTGAAAATTAGACTATTTTTGAAATAGTAAGTACTGGAGAAATATCTGAATTTAGTATACAGTACACTGGAACGGTGAGATCCGATTGGTACGTTCCTCAGGATAGTTAACAATGTACCTTTCCCACAGACACCGCTAAGCTCTGTATTCCGTATAGGGCATACCTTGCATATGGAATCGTAGCTTAAGAGTCACAGCTAAGTGCTGATTTTCGATGGCAAAAAACAAGCGTCTCACAGAGTCCAGTTTATAATTCAATATAGTTTATAGTACAAGACTGATTGGTGCTGCATGTTACTGGGTTCATGTTTAAAATATGTTGAGCAGTATTGTCTTTCACCATAAATTTGTGAGGATATAAGGTTATTAACTGATTAAATAAACAATCATAAATGTAAGTATTTTTGACTCTAGTTTAAAAATAAGAAAATGTGAGGGCCGAACCACAAGGCAGTTAAAATGACGATAGAAAATGGTCCTTTTATGGAGCTTGATAGACAATGTGTGAAATATAATAAAATGAGAGGGTCTGACTAGCCACATTACATGGGTTTTAAAATTAAAGCATTTTTGCTTCGCACCGAACTGCTGAAGCTTGAAGCATATTATATATACATATATTATCTTTTTTTTTTTTTTTGCTTACTTACCTTTGAGCAAACAGCCTTATGTTTGTTGATGCTGTTTACATTCAGCTGCGTGTGGGGCCTGCCGCACACTTTAATCCATCATCAACACTTGGCCAGCTGGGTTTTCAGCTTTGAAAAAAGGAAAAAAAAAAAAACATACCCCCTGTATCTGTTCAGTATACGCTTCATCAGAATTGCACATTCTCCAAGCACATTGAAGAACAATTTTATTGGTAGCAGTGAAAAAGTTTGTATGATTTCTGGATCAGTCTGCAAGTGTTTTGTGGGAAAATGTGGCGACACTACTGCAGGAGGAGGGAGGTTAAAAAATAAGCTGTTTTGATTGGTTAAAATTCTTCGTGTGATTGATAGTTGACAAAGGTCCATTATGCACCAAAAGCGGGGTGGATGTCACTGAATAGTCCCCTAGACGGAACCCCAACATCCACCGAGCCTGAGGTGCATAATTGTTTTACTATATACTACATGGGCGCACCAACACAAAAAACACCTAAAATTTGATTTTTATTATTTATTTATGAAATTAATTCATTTTTATTAGGATGAATACAGGCAGGCTCCTAGAGTAGGCAGGTTCAGGTCCTAAAAGCTGTGTAATGGCATCTCTAAGTTCTTTACAGGTTTTTGGTAGTACTATGTGAAAACAATGAAAAGCACTAATTCAGAATTTTTGTATATACTACAGGGACATTTTAAAAAAAATTTATATTTACATATTTTAACCACGATAGAGACTGGTCAGGTGAGCTATATGTTTTGAGCCAAGTTAACAGTGCTGAAGAGCTAAGAGTGTTTTGAGAATACTCGTACATAGCCTACATAGAGCTTATGCTGCCTTCATGTGCTGAGTTGCCAGCTTGGAAACTACACATTTATGTGAATTGTAATATTGAGCAGTAAATTCAAAAATAATTTTAATACCTGAGTTGGGGGTGACTTACTTCCCAACATGGTAGAACAGAAGACAGGTTCAGTAATGGATGGTATGTATTTTTTATTAAATTTCTTTTAATCAGTGTAAATAATATTAGCTGTAGCTTGTGGTCTTTATTTTAATCTGTAACTGATGTGCACTTCACTTATTCATAGCAACTGGACTAGCCTGTTAGTGTGGTGCTAAGTTATAGTAGAGAAGCGGTTGCCATGGGAACAGCGATGTTAACCTTGCGTCCACTATTTTTCATTTAGCTCTAACAACTGAGCACTTGATCGTAACATTCTTGTAATTCTGACTTCACAAACATTAAGTGGCATAATTTTGATAGCACATGAAGGCAGCGTTAGCCTACGTACCACATGAACACATAGGAAAAATGAGATTTTTGTGGTTTATTTTTCCATTTTAAAGCGTGATAACGACGCTGCCTGTTTAGAGTGCCCGTGACAAACTGTAAGGGTCTGTCATTTTGATTCAAGGATTATCTAATCAAAATAATGATTTTTGAACCCGAGATCATAAAGATCACTCCGTTTGCGTGTAGCATATACTTATAGACATTATTGTTTATTCAAGAGATTTTCTAATTTGTGGAAAGCCATCAAATAATTATTGATATTGCATCAGTTCAATCGGATTATTGGCACATTCTAATGTTCCTCCTAACAGATATCATATAAGATAGATCGGCTACGCCCCTCAGCAGATTGCCGAAGCACTGTGGCCCTGAGCTGTAAACGTAATTTTATTTTCTCAATATTTATGCTGTTGTAAGGAAAGAGATAGAGGATTATCTAAAAAAATAAGTTCTTACCATCAAATGCTTTCATTTCATATATTGTTGCTTTTTATGTCTGGGATGAATTGGAAATGGTGCTAGCTGTATAGCATGCTAACCTCATAGAGCTCAATGATGCTAATTAGCTAGCTAGCAACATAGTCACGTAACCCTTGCATTACAAAGAAAAAGATTCAAATACTTTAACTTCCTTAATTTCATCATTACAGCATAAGTCAGAAGAGACACATAGTGAAAGAGAGTGAGGAGTGCTAAATTCATATTGTGTACTTTATGTAACCTCATCCTTATAGACAAACACCAACTGACAAAATCCCAGGCAGATTAAACCCAGTGATGAGGACCTCTCAGTGTCCTTGAAAAAGCCAGTTGCTATTGTTCGTTGATCACTATAATCTTGCCTCCTTGTATGCTGTGTGTATCTAATCAAAACCCCCAATTCCGTATCACATCCAGGCATCATCGTCACCTAATGATGTCACTTTGTAAGCTTAGAAAAGTGGTCAAAAATATTTACAGTCTCTCTGATGTGTATGTGAACTGAATTTATTTATGTTGTGTATTTTTTTGTTATGCACAAGAAGTGGTGAAGTGGGCTTTCACTTATGTTACTCTTATGAATGTGCACAATGCTCATAACAGGTCTAAAGCACTTATCTGAGGTCAGGGCTTGTACGTCATGTTACCTAGCAACACTGAATTAATCCAGGCACTTTAGGCCCCGTGTGTGTCTGATTGGGTGAGCTGTGTGGCTATATCTAACCTTTCTTTGGTTTAAGTCAATTGAAAAGAGTCCCAGAGGTAGCGTTTATTTTTATAATTTTAGATAGAAAGCCTAAATATTCCCTGGTCCAAATCTGCCTGTGCATATGTTTGGGAATGAGGGCAGCTGCAAGATGTACATAAGCTTGTGTGTGCTGTGACAGGTCATTTAATTAACCTCCTTCACTGTTGGCATTATACTTGATAAATGAAGAGCAGGTTTTTTATAGATAGAGCTAAGGTTTAGCTGATGTTGCAGCTCCATATACAAGTAAACTACAGTCAGACGATGTAACTCCTTAAACACCCAAGTGTGCATTATATATAATTTGTGCAGTATAGTTGAATCTAAATTTGAGCCTCTTGTCTGTGTCATCTCTGTGTAAGTCTCAGCTGTCAGGATTGACGATGTCCCATCCAGAGACATGCTGTAGTTGCTTATATGATTATATACATTTACTGAAGAAGAATGTATGGGCAGCATCCAGAACACTGCTATGTTAGAGTTTTTTCTTTTTGTTTGCAAAGCCTTTCACACTGTACAGCCAAAATTTGTTGAGACCTAATCATTACACATCTTCCCTATCAACAAAGTAACGATATTGTAAGCACACAATTTTATAGAAAGTCTTTGTATGCTGTAGGATTACAATTTCCCTTCATTGCCACTACTAAAAAGTCCAAACCAAATATTTCAGCAGGGCAGTGGTCATGCAAGTTCCATGAAGACATGGTTGGTTAAGGCTGGAGTGGATGAACTTGAGTTGCCTGGACAGAGCCCCGACTTCATCCCCACTGAAAACCTATGGGATGAATTGGAACACCAGTGCACCCCAGGCGTCCTCAGCCGTCATCAGTAATTTATTTTGTATTGTGTAACAGCACTGTTGTATTATTTATTTAATAACCTATTTTTGTTCTGAAAAGGTTTTGGAAAGGTTTACATCCCGTTTGACCCAGATGAGTGTGCTTAACCAACGTGATCTTCGCTTCCTCACGAAGTACCAGGTCATTCTGGCACGAGAGCAATTCAGACGAAACCCACCATCTCATCTCATGGTACAACAGTTTAAATATGAAAAATATTACACATCAGCTCACAGAGACTATATTTTACTACTACTACTACAACCACCGTTACTACAACCCCCTACGAAAATGAAGGAATCACTTCGCCCTAAGGATGTTCTCAGCTTTTTTAGCCCGTAGCAAATAAATAAATCACACCTATTTTTGCTAGCTGAGTTTTCTGATTTCATGAAACAAATTAAATGTAAATGTTTTCATTAATGGCATATTTTTCTCAGATCTAGTAGAGGAAGAAATGATGAAACCAATAAATGTTGAGAGGGAAATAGAATCACTTTCTAAAAGTAGAATCACACTGGGCAAATGTCTAAAACTCTTGATTAGTTTGCAGTTATAATAGAGTGCTGAGACACCACAACAAGCTATTGGACTTGACTAGTTGAAAAGAAACATGACAGTTGTCAGTTGAAACAATGGAAAGGATTATAAATCTTCTTCAAGAAGGAAATTGAACATGGAGTATGGCGGAGTATTTTTGCTGTTTACAGTCATCAATGTTTAAAATTTGGTAAACAAAATGGAAGGCTTATAAAGGTAAAACAGAGAATGATGTTATAGCATTCGGATAAATAGATCAATGCAGACTGCCTTGAAAATAAACATTGCATTGCAAAAAAAAGGGTAAAAAAATAAGAAATAGTGACAGAACTGTAAGAATTACATTAAAGAAAGCCAATTACAAACCAGCCTGAATATCTGCACAGAGGAGATCATGGATACAGTGAGTTAAAGAGAAGCCATCATAGAGTGTAGATGATGATGATCAGATGAAAGTGGTATTTGGTGATCAATCTGTATTAGTCAAGGAGATGATGTCTCATGTGAGTGCAGAGGTGAGCAAGGCATACACTGGCACGTTATACTCTTTTCTCGTTCTGTGGACTGAAAATAGGTTTTTTGATGATTTTTTAAGAAAGGCACCTCAGCTTATTGACATGGCTAGCAAACAGACATGATCTCAATCTAACTGAAAGTGAAAATCAATGTATTTATTTATTTGTTTATTTATTTTTATTTGTATTTTTTGAATGATGATTCTTTAAGTTCTTTCTTAATATTGGGTGATTCCATAGTTTTTCTGGAAGGGAAATGCCATTAATTTTAAAGACAGAATGTTCAGTTATTAAATAAAAAAATTTAATGACTTTTTATTGAATTAAATCAGTCTGTATTTTGTTTATTTGCTACAAAGTAAAAAAAAAAGAAAAGGAAAAAAAGAAAGAAAGCTGGATGAACATGCACAGGGTGTGGTGATTCCATTATTTTCCTGTAAAAAATGTGTGAATGTAAAATTGAAATTTTATCAGTTTTGTAAATCTGTAATTCTCATGTTATAGAATACATGCAAAAGTATGTTGCTGGATTATTGATGCATTTATACATGCTTATTTTTGCTGGTGTTTTTTCTCATGCATAAATAATTTTTAGATGAACTCAATAGACACCATAAAATATACCTGTGGTGCTAATAGGTGAACACAGTGTGTAATATTGGACCTTTATGGGTTTGTTTTGCTAATAGGGAGCACAGCACGGTGCACTGGAGGGGGATTTCGCTCTGTGCATTAGCCTCTACCATGGTTACGAGCTCCTGCAGCAGATGGGCCTCAGATCTCTCTTTCTTTTCACACAGAACATCATGTTAGGCTCTAAAGGTACTGAGGGAATTCAACAGATTTGATAAACACTTCACTGCTTTTATCACTCATGTTTATTTCTAATGCATGTACAGATTAGTAAAAAATTATAAGTGTCCTATGAAATTAAGTTTCCCTCAAAATTTCCAGTGTTTTCTAACAGAACAAGGAATTTTCAACACTTTCTAAACATCCAAGTTTTATTTTGGATGCCTACGTTATTTTTATATATATTTATTTTTATATTTCCTTCTTTCTTCATGATTTTTTTCACCATGAGAAGAGTCCCAGTTCTAAATGCACTAAAGCATCCCCACAGCATAATACTCCCGCTGCCATCTTTCAGTGTGGAGACGGTGTTCTTTGGGTTATACACCTCTCCCTTCTTTCTCCAATTAAAGCAACATCAATTTGGCCAAGAGCTCTAGTTTCGTCTCATCTGACCAAAGTACATGTTGCAAGTATGTGCAGCCTTTCTTCGGGTTGTCCTTAGCATGCTTTAGTCTGGCTTGAAGGTGTCTCTTTTTTTTAGAAATAAAGTCCATTTCTGTGCAGGGCTCTAGTGATTGTCTTTGAGACTACAAGTCCTGACTTGACTAAGTCATTCACTAGAGTCTTGGCAGTTGTTTTCTTTCCAGAGTCTTTGAAATCTTTCCCTGCCAGCCTTGTTCTGTACTGTGCGGCTACTTCTCACTCCAGTTTGTGATACCTGGAAAGACTGTAATAACTTTGCATATCCTTCTCCTGCATTGTGAGCATCACCAATTATTTTTCTCAAGTCTAAACTGATATCCTTTGTTTTTATAATTTTGATATTTATGATTTCTCAAGTGATAACTCAAACCTTACTGAAGTTTTTATAACAGTGATTTGTTCTATGGCTCAACAAATCAGTTATTAAGGAAGTAAAAATTTTGACCCTGTTAGTTTTTTGTTTTCATTAAATAATTTTGTTTCTGGGTGCAAAGTAAAATACTGTATGCATCCAAAATAATACTGGGATGTTGTGTTTTCAAATGCTGTGTTGAAAATGCTTTGCTCTATTAAATAAGCATTTGGGGAAATTTTGTGGAAAACTTTGAATTTCATAGGGGACTAATAATTATGTCCTCATCTGTATAAAGCCATATGTCCATATAAGGATTGTAGTTCTTTCTATTAATTAAACACTTTAAAAATAAGCTGTGATTTGGGATTCATTTCTCTTTGCTCAGAGACATCACGTGCCAGAAATGAGCTGCAGCGTAGCCCTGAATTCATGGACTTGTACAGGGAAATGGAAACCATGTTTCTTAACATTACCCAAGGTACTTTATTCTATTTATCAACTGATTAAATTTTATGTTATTGTGAGATGTCCCATGTAATGAAAAAGACCACCTATTGATGCTCTACCAGGGTACTGACTCCACGTCCCTCTGTGTCTTCATCCCTCTCTCTCTCTCGCTCTCTCTCTCGCTTTCTCTCTCGCTCTCTTGCTCTCTCTCGCTCTCTCTCTCTCTCTCTCTCGTGTCACTAACGAGAAGCAGTGTGTAAAGATCTGTGTGGGATATTCCAGGGTGGTTGCATCACAGTGTGTGTAGATCATTCAGTAGGTGATGTCATGAAAAAGAGACAGAGAGACAGTGCCGTATTAGGTTCATGTGCTCTTCTGTACACGAAAAGTAATAAGCCGACAGCTTTCTCTCTTTGTCGTTACACGGAGAGGGTTTGTTTATGCTGATGGAAGTTTGTTTACACTGATGGGGTTTGAAAAAAATACATTTTTTTTATTGGTTTACTTTGGGAATTATATACTTTTATATCAAATAATTGGATAGTGGGAATTCCAAGTTAAGTGATGATACTAGACATGAGGGGAGAAATCCTCAAGCGTCATGCAATGTCAACTCGTGATTCTCTGGCATTTTTGGACATTTTTAAGAAAATTGGTTATGGATTTCCTCATTAAAAGCAGGTTTTAATGTATACACAGTAGAAACTCGTTTTTTTAAAAATTGACAAAATGTTAAATTTGACCCATTTGTACATTATTCGGCTTTATCTCAAAATATGCTCCTGCGACTTCTGACTGGTTTGGTGCTGTTGGGTCACCTATATCTTCATCAGGGGATCAGCTGATAATTTTGAGCCCAATGGATGTCGATTGATGTAGTTATAAATAGTTGTAGTTTGATCATTGATCTGTTGAGTGAAAGTGTATATGTATTATTTTTGTCCATATGTTTTTAACTTGTTGCTTTTCCCATTTATATTTATCTTTTTGATTACGCAATTCAAATCAGATTGATGTTAATCACCTGTGGTACCTTGATCATTGTTTGAAATTGGCCATAAATGAATCAGATACACTGAGGAAAGCCAAGGGCTGAAACATGTCTGTATCTTGTTGTCTATGCATTATTAAAGCTATATAAAAATGATCTGTGAGTGCTGACAGTTTGATTTTTGTTGTCAATTTTGGGCCAGCACCTATTACAGTTTTAGAATATTACATTGAGAACACCGATTTTCTTAATTCTTCAGTGATCCCAATAGGTGACACCAAAGAGAAAAGCATAAGAATAAGTACAGAATCATACACAGTCAGTCAAAAGGTTTTAGAACCCCCTCATTTTTCAGTTTTCATTGAAATTTACGCAGTCTAATGTCTCATGTACTCTGAAATTAAAGCATCGAACAAAAGCAAACACTTGGCAGTAAAAAAAAAAGTTGTGACATTGTTTTGTTTAACACAGTTTAATTTTTATTATTGACTACTCAAAGCAGCCACCTTTTGCAGATATTACCGCTGAACACAATTCTTTTAAAGATGAAATGAAAAATTTTTTTCGAAGTCAAAACACTTTCCAACGCTGTTGCAAAAGTTTCCACAAATGTGTTGCACTTGTTGGTTGCTTTGCCTTCACCCTTTTATCCACTTCATCCTAAGTGAGTTTTAAGTCTGGAGACTGTGCTGGACATTCCATGATTTGAAGCCTACCATCTTATTCTTTTTTTATAAGGTAGTTTAACATACTGCTTAAATTCCCGTTCCTTTTCAGGTCATTCACTGGAGTAAAACTGCTTAAATCTCAGTAAAACTGAAAAATGGGGATGTTCTAAAAGCATAGGAATTCATAACTAATAAATTTTTTAATAGTTTGCACAAATGCTTGGGACAGACCAACTGGTTTAATTTCCAGGGCCTGAGGAGCCGTATTTCTTCAGCCATCCAAAACTTCAGAAACTGGACGAGGTGATACAACAGCATTTCCGTACATGGGGGAAGAACTCAGGTACAGTTTACCACTCTACTTCCATGAACACCATATTTAACATGAACATGAGCGAGGACAATTCAGTTAAGTTTGTAAAAGTTATTATGAACTTTGTAGGGATGAACTGTGAAATGTATGTGACCGAGCCATTTGAATATATTATTATGCCACACTACTGTTCTTGATTCTGATTGACAAGATGGTGTATATTATTTTTCTTTATTCCGTGGCTCATTTAAATACTTGATTCTAATCAGTCAATTAAAGTACTGAACCGTCTGTTATTTCTTTGTAACAGACAATTGTTGCATATAACAGGCCTTTAAATCAATCTTTTGTAATCAGCTGTCTAATAAGTGGGATAATGCAAAGCGACATTGTCATTATTGTAAAATAAACAGTAATTTAATCTGGAGTACACGGCGTCCGTGTATTCCAAAAACAATTCAAAATGTTTTTTAACCGATAGAACAGTTTTCCACTTTGCCTCTGTCTATTTTAAATGAGTTTTGGCCCAGAGAAGGTGGCACCATTTCTGGATCATGTTCACATATGGCTTATGATGTTCGTGTGTGTGTGTGTGTGTGTGTGTGTGTGTGTGTGTGTGTGTGTGTGTGTGTGTGTGTGTGTGTGTGTGTG
>JBCNYH010000022.1:24780998-24801664 GCA_039654325.1 Tandanus tandanus | reverse complement strand
TGTGTGTGTGTGTGTGTGTGTGTGTGTGTGTGTGTGTGTGTGTGTGTGTGTGTGTGTGTATGTATGTATGTATGTATACGCACATAGATAGATAGTATTGGTATATTGATAAATAGTAATGTAGATGATAAGATATTCAAAGTCTTTGCCATTTTAGTTTGAGGAACATTATTCTGAATTTGCCCATTTTAACTTCTGAGACACTCTGCCTCTCTAAGGTGGGTTTTTTTTTTATACCCACTCATGTCAAAATAATTGCAAAATGTTTCTCCAGCTGTTTCTTTTTGATGCCACTTCTTTTTCAAACCTTTTGTTGCCTCTGTCACAATTTTTTGAGATATGTATCTGCCATTAAACTCACATTAAGCAAATTGTTGTGAAATATTAAAATGTCTCACTTTCAAAATTTGCACCCACATTATTGTACTCTTCAGGATGAAATAAAACTCTTCTCTGATTTCATTGGTCTAGGCAGTGCTCCAGACTCTGAGGACAAAGCAGAGAATACAAGAGTGATGATCTTCTCATCGTTTCGCGAAAGTGTTCAGGAGATCGCGGAGATGCTTAACCGCCACCAGCCCCTTCTCAGGGTCATGACTTTTATGGGGCAAGCATCAGCTGGGAAAGGGGTGCGAGGGTTCACGCAGAAGGAGCAGCTTGAGGTAAAATCTTAAACACAAGTTTAAGATCTATGCACATTGTCTTTGTGACACCATCTGAGAATGTATACTAAGACAGTTTTTGTTTTTGAAAACTTTTGTTTTTTTCCCCTGAAAACATAAAAATTTGAATTATTTTATTTTAATTATGTAGCAGTTCTACTCATTTTTGTGGAGAACACGGCTTAAACCATTAAAATATCAACAGAAGAATTAATTAATTATGAATGGAAAAGAAGCACAGCCTACAAATTTATCTGGGTGCTCTGCTTTTAGGCAGGACCTAAATTATACTAATATACTTACTTCCATGTCACCTAAGCATGACGTCTTTTATATACCTTTCATTTTTTTTGCTGTTTATTACATCCAGTATATACATATATGTACTGTACTGGGCAGCACGGTGGTGAAGTGGTTAGCACGTTAGTCTTACAGCAAGAAGGTCCTGGGTTTGAGTCCTGTGCTTGGCGAGGACATGTGGGATTTGCATGTTCTCCACATGCTTGCCTGGGTTTTCTTCGGGTACTCTGGATTCATCCCACAGTCCAAAGACAGACACATTAGTCTAATTGGATGTTTCAAATTGCTTCTAGGTATGACTAAGTATGAATGGTTGGCAAATGAATGGATGTACTGTGTTAGTGTAATTTGATGTGCTGCAGTCATACAGGAGAACTGAACATTTATTGCTATTGAAATGGATATAGTAATACAACATTATGTTAGGACATAGTGATGTGTAGTAGCTCCATTTTATTGCTGTCTAAAAAAAAAAAAAAAAACATTACATGCTCATTAGCTTATATTATTTTAATTTTCATCATATTTAGGTGGTAAGGAGGTTCCGTGAGGGTGGCTTTAATACCTTGGTGTCTACTTGTGTGGGTGAAGAGGGTCTTGACATTGGTGAGGTAGACCTGATTGTCTGCTTCGATGCTCAGAAAAGTCCCATTCGTCTGGTGCAGCGAATGGGCCGAACCGGGCGACACAGGCAGGGGCGTATAGTCATCATTCTAGCTGAAGGACGGGAGGAAAGGGTGAGTCTGTTTAAATCAAAAATATTATTAGTTTACTTTATAAATGTAATGCTATTATATACACAATAATAAATTCATATAAATGAAATAATAAATAAGAATATAGCATATAAATAATTAATATACAAATATAACAGTTTTTCCACAAGTTGAAAATGATTAGAATAGTATAAAAAAATCATACACAGTGAAATAAATGTTTAATTCTGTCCTCTTATTGTTGGATTCAAATTATTAAATTAAAAAAACATGTACGTTATTACCATAAAATGCTTTAGAGGAGAACTAGCTGCTTAGCACAGACCTAGCTAAAATGTCTGTAATCCACTAGAGCAATAAAAAAAACATTTGGTGTGGGGTGGAAATACATTCTAAGGCCTTTCTTTATATAATTATTCCTTGTTTTGTGGATCCGTTGATTTATTTAGTTGCTTTCTAAAAAAGAAAAAAAAAAGAAAGAAATTGGGGGAGAAAGTCTTTTTTTTTCTTTTCCCGCAGGAACATTTCTTTGCGCCAAGTCGGTCCTTTCGTCACCCTCTAATGGTAGCTGGGCATGTGTACTTGCCCATCGGAAGTGTTGCCGCGCCCAGCCGCTGTTTCGAATACAGCGATCTACTCAGTGCGTGCACGTTCAAATGTCCGGCGCACATGAAGTTATACAATCGACTTGTGTGACAGAACTTGTAAATACAGGGTTTTTTGAAAGTAGAGACTTCAGATTCATACATTTATGTCATTTGGCAGATGTTCTTAACCAAAGCGACTTACAATCAACATTTTTCATACAACTGAACAATTGAGGGTTAAGGGCCTTGCTCAAGTGCCCAACAATGGTGGTACTGGGGATTGAACCCCTGACCTTCGGATCAGTAACCCATTTCTCTAACCACTAGGCCACCACTGCCAGATTTTATTCTACATGGAGACATTCTCCATCATGGCAGCAGCATCAAAAACTACCTGGGGGTCCAGTTGCTTTTAATACCACCCCCAGAAGCAAGGTGAAAGGGGAGGTCTATGAAAGTATTTTAAGGGCAACCTCCTTTTTGGATAACGTAGAAAACGTTGTGACGGTATGTGTTACAGGTCTGTTTAAAGCAGTAGTTTTAATAGAATATACATAGTGTAATAAGCACTACATATACGCCATCTCAGGACAGACTACTGAATTAAAATTGTTAAATGTTTAAGTCAAAGCACCAGTTTGGGCTTGTTTAGAATACAAGAAATGGCAAAATAAAAAGATTTTTTCCTGTCTTAGGTTTACATAATAGAAATCTGCCAAACAAGGAATAAAAAAGAATGGCCTAACTGTCAAATACTTCAGTTCCATTTTTTTTGTATCCTTTTGTGGAGAGCCGGTTAGCATGGAGTTAACTGGTTAGCATGGAGCTAGTTGGTTACCTGAAGGCATGTAGTTCATTCGTGTTTGGTGGGAAAAAAATCTAATTCCTAAAAACAAAAAATAAATAATTTTTTACTTTCAAATACTTTAATTCTTTTTATTTATTTTTATTGTATTTTTGTTGCTTTTCCTGGAATGAGTCTAGACTGAAGTTTGTGACACTTCCGGTTTGCTAGCAGACCTAGCATCACGTAATAAAAACTGTCTAATTCGTTAAAAAAATATATGATTTGTTATGGAATACGTTAGATTAGAAGGAATCACGGTTATTTCTTTTTTCCCTGTGGTGACATTGAGGTCACTGTATATGAGCTGATATCCTAGGAGTAGATTAGCCAATCAGAGGGCAGAATTACTAATATCTAGTGACCTAGGATAGAGTAAAAAACAATTATACACTACATGCTCACATTTCAGCATGTGCAGTCAAGTGGGGTAAAAGAAAACTGCTTATGTGTGTATATAAGCTGCATTAATGCTATTATGTGTATGATGGGATTAGGGCTTAGGGGTAGAATCTGTTCATGAATCTTGTGGTTCGTGTTTTGATGGTCATGTAGTGTTTAATAATCTTTCCAGACTGTATGAGGTACAATTAAAAAGTTTAGGGACTGTTTCTGTAGTGAATGAACAGAACACGGCACAATCACGCACATACACATGAGTATGTCACTATCCTCCATAATAACAGCAGGACCTGTGTTTCACATGTTTGTGTAGCATTGGCATGTGCACGTTTGCTTTTTCAGAGAGGAAACATCAAATAATGTGTCAAACTCATTTTCTCATATGGACTCATTTTTAAATCATCTCTCCCCCTTGATTTGTTTTGTATCCACATGATAATCTGATCTAATCTACAGATCTATAACCAGAGTCAGAGTAATAGACGCAGCGTGAATAAATGCATCATGGGAAGCAGGCAAAGCTTTGCGATGTTCCCCCACAGCCCACGCATGCTACCTGCTGGTTTTAGTCCCACCCTGATTAAGATGCACATTACATGTGGCCAGTTCGAGGCCAAAGAGACAGGAAGGCGTTCTAGCAATGTCCGACAGTCCCTCGACATGAGGAGATTGTCTCTTCTCAGCCCTGATGCCCAAGGTAAACACTTTGAGTTGGCAGTGTTACTTGCATATTAATACATATTTTTATTTTAAAATAAAGCATTAAATTATGGGACCAAAATATTTTTTATGCTAGAAGCTCATATATTTCCAGATGCATACATTTCATTGCAGATATTTATGCATTGACATATTGTACATCAGAGAGTGACTCATATGTTTAAATTCTGCTAGCATGTAGATTTATTTATTTGTTTGTTTATTTGTTTGTTTTTTTTAGTGGATGGCATAAAGGGGCATGTGAAAGAAGATGGTTTTCTTACCCGTGCTGAAGAGGCCGAGTGGTCATCTACCATGAAGTTGGGTGAAAACGAAGCTCAGCCCAGACTCAAGCACTCATCTTTCGTGTGCTTTAACACAGAGCAGCAGCAGCAGGTACTTTCTCATAGTACAGTAGTCAAAACATAGGGAAGTAACACTACAGCATTTTACTCTTGTGTATTTCAATACAAGGCCCTAGATTTGATACGCCTTCGTCTCGAACAATACAGTCAACAGACTGCATATTCAAGTAAGTCACGTGTCATAAAGTACAGCTTAAGTTATGTGAGGTTAAAGATTTAAACCTAATCAAGCCCCCATTCCCTCCTCAATCATTATTCAGTCCAGGTTAAAGATATCTCCATGGTGATTGGGAAGATCATATACAAAAAAAGGGGAACGTGGGAAATGCAGGGTTCTTAAACACGTTTGATCTAAGAAATAGAGCAGACTTTGCTTTAGATGCACCCAGCAATTAATGATCATAACTTCTATGATTCTAGGTTTGCCTGAATGCAAATATTTAAAGAACAAAAGCGTTCTGTATCCACCCTTAACTGCTTTCCTGTTAAATCAATACTTTACTTTTATACTGTACATAGTGCAGTGACTAGAGTAAATACGTACAGGCTCATTTCATATTTATCATTATAGCATTTAATACAGAAGTGTTACATTAATATGTTATTGTAATTTGATTGGGGTGGAACAATACACTCAGTTATGGTTCACTTCAAGATACTGGCTTCAACATATTGATTCTCAGAATTTTTAAGAAAATTATGGCATTTTTTTACTTTCTAAGCTGTAAACAATGCAAAACAATGTGCAATTTAATCTGTATAAAGCTAGATAAATAAACAGATGTTTAATATTGTGAACAAAATATAGGTTCACCATACCTTTTCTGTATAGTGTGTGTGTGTGTGTGTGTGTGTGTGTGTGTGTGTGTGTGTGTGTGTGTGTGTGTGTGTGTGTGTGTGAAACGAGGAACCATTTTTTTAACTGTTATAATGTAGTCAGGCAGTTGTATAAGGAAGTGTTTCCCAAAATGTGGGCTGCAGCGTTACCTGCTTGTGGCCTGTGAAGGAACTGCTTGTGGCCTGTGAGAGATCATCTACTGTGCAGTACTTAAGTTTTTCATCTTCAACTTTGTAACTGAGTTTGAAATGGCCATAAGATATTTAAAATTGACGTGGTTTGTAGTTTAAAAAGTAATGAGAACTAATAAAACAAAGACATGAGATATTGATTGATTTTCTGACCTATTTTCCGTTCTGAATGTACCACAGAATTTGTCATTGGTGGGGAATTGTAATTGACTGCTTACCTCATCATCAGTGGGGAAACTTCATTCTTTTGTGATGATCAGAGATGTGATTAAGGTTTCTTTTGGGTCTAAGTAGATTTTCAAATTTCAAACTGGCATTCTAAAATTTGCAAAATTCATGGGCTCTCTACAAAGGAAGGGTGTGTCTTGCCCATCTCCACATGCTGATAAGTGTGTGATGTTTTTACAGGATGAGAATTTGAATGGCCCAGTGAGAGAATTGTCTCTTTGGGAATGGAGACACTGGCAGAATCAGCCTCTTCCAACACACACAGTGGAGCACTCCAGCCGCTGCCTTCATTTCACCACCATCATGGAGCTCATTGATCAGATGAGACAGGAGGAGGAGGAGGTGAGACATGGGGAAATCACAGAGGCCATTTTTTGTTGCCTGCCAGCAAAGCTGAAGCAATACATAGGGATCACTTTGAGTCATCCTGCATTTGTCGTCACACTTTTCTTCCATCCACTACTCCTCCTATACTGGGTTTTTCTTCTTCTTCTTTTTTGCTATACTGTATTAATCCCGCAAGGCAAATTATTGCCTCTGCATTTAACACATCCAAAGTGAACACACACACGTAAACAGTGAGCACACACTCTCGGAGCAGTGGGCTGCCACACACTGGGGCGCCCAGAGAGCAGTTGGGGGTTAGGTGCCTTGCTCAAAGGCACTTCAGCCATGAATGTGGAGGAAGGGAAGGTGAAGCCCACTCCTCCTGCCGTCACACATTTCTCCCGCTGGTTTTGGAAATCGAACCAGTGACCTTTTGGTCTCAAAGCCGCTTCTCTAACCATTAGACCACGGCTGCCCCCAGCACTATGGCTGTTCATGGGAATCTAAGCAAATTTGGTCTATTTAAGCTGTAGATGTGCACCATATATGTGACCCGCTCCAACATAATACGAATTAAGTTGCAACGTAGTGTTTTGAGTAAGAGCTAAAGTAAATTGAAAATGGCTTACCTGGAAGAAAATGCAGTATCGCAAAAATACATCCTTTAAAGAATAATCTTCGATATAACCAAGTTCAAATATCCATAAACACAATCTGTCCATGCTAATATTGCTTATTTAAGAGAGGGTTCCATATCCAAGTTGTTGTAAAACAATGGAAATATCCACTTCTTTTGCTGATTTTCAAACCTCTTTTGTGATTGCTCTTGTGGGGCTGGTGGTGTAGTGGTTTGGGTGCTGGGCTCATGATCAGGAGGTTGTGGGTTCAAATCCCCGTTAGACCCCCACCGTGCTAAAACCCCTGGGCAAGGTCTTAACCACAAGTGTGCCTCAGTCCACCCAGCAGTATAAATGGGTACCAGTTACCAAAAAATACTGGGAAGGTAACCTACGATGGACTAGCCTGTCCCATCCAGGAGGAGTTGAAGTACATGATGCCGACCATGATGTGACTGCTCAGGGTATTTCCCTATTATCCATATTCGGTACCAGAATACTCTCCATACTTACAGAATCCCAGAAGGATTCCCCGAATCATACAATGGTAAACCAATGAGAAGCCTCAAAACAGATATGACTCAGTGTAATTAGAACCCCCTTTTTTTTGCCAAGAAAACGCTAGTACCATTGCGCTGATTGGTCGAGAGCCGGATTCATTTAGTTTATGGATATTAGGGAGTTTCAAATGCAGATAATCAGAAACTGGCTCTGTAACTGTAATTGCTATTTTCTCAAAAGGAGCATTTCCTGATTAGCGAAATACAAAGTTGATACAGTTGATGCAACTCAGTCCATTTTCATGCTATAATCATGTATTATACCTCATTTTGAGGCATATTAAATTCTCTTTCCAAATATAAGAATATCTCAATATGTCAAATTTCCTACTTAGTCCGTAGTCCATATTATGCTGCAGAGGGTCATATATTTTGTTTTGCAAAAAAAAAAAAATAAATTCCAAATTATTCAGACAAAATACAGTATATAAGTAAGCAGTGTGTGGTATGTGATACTTTACACTGCCAACAGGTGGAGCTAAGTACTTGGAGGAGTACTCCTTCTCAACTAACCAGTTATCAAGTAACAAGAAGAACAAACTAAAAACGAGATGTTCATTGCTTACTTTTCCGTTTTAAAGCATGTTAATAATGACACTGCTTCACTGAGCTCTATATCAATTGAAGGATTGCACAACCGAATAAGCTGAAGCTGAAGCATTGCCAGTGCACACACATAAAAACAGATGTTTCTGTCCACTTTGAGGTAATATCTTGATTGAAATATAAAAAAGTCTAAAAAACAAAAAAGCGCTATACAAATTAACTGGATTAATGTACTTGCAAAATATGTTGACATGAACAAACAGTAAGATTTAAATGAACTACTTTCAATTGTCCAGTATTCATATTTTGTTATGCCTATTTCCACACATGAATTCCTATAAAAGTAATAGTGCTACAATTGGTATATTTCCGTTATTCATTCATTATTCATTTTTCATTATTTTAAATTATTCCTTTGTAAATTGTTTATTATTTATATTTATATTCTATTATCATAAAATCTTTGCTGTGTTTTATATCTGAAATGAAATTTGAAAACCTGTTCATCTCTGATGTTTGGAATAATAATAATATAGTATAATGTCATGTTTATACTTTTATAATTTAATAATTTATAGTTTTATAATTTTGTTCAGGTTATAATAATAGTTGATATTCATGTCTTGTCATGATTTATAAACTACAGTTAATATAATTTATTATATTAACCTCATGTCAAATCGTCCTGCCCTCCAGTTGTATATAGAGCTTAATGCACTGCTTGTTCCAAGTAACCACAACAGACTGTGAGTGCTCATTGTTTGGCATTATCTACCAAATCCTATCTCTACCCTAACCTCTATCAAAATCCTGGCAAGACTAAAGCTGCTTTTATACAAGCACTTGCTCCGGGACAGCTTGTGCCTGACCTAGTTATCTGTGTAAAAACTATTTGTTCTGGAAAAACCCGACACTGGTGTGCACAACTTGTATTTTTTGAGGTGGTGCAAGTTGTTCCTGAATGTATTGTTCCATGCACTGTCATCTGAATACAATCAGTGTTGAATAGGTAGGTCTGCACATATGCAGTAGTGTTCATAAAGGTTAGTAAGTCATTTCACAGGCTTTTGCAGCAAGTGGCAGTTCTTCCACAGTGGTTTGCTTGTGTGTTGTCCCTATATCTACTGTGTTGTCACCGACTTGATGTGTAAACACAGGAATGTGGACACAAGTTGCTCTGGGTGCAAGATGTTCCTGATGCCCATTTAAAAGCATTGCTACCTGCTGCTTCTCTCTTGAGCATGGATAGGTGTGGTTACTGCCCCTCTGGCACTCTCATGCTTGTTGCACTTCCGAGTTTTTGACCACTATGTCAAAAATGTAATAATAACTTTATGGAGCTAAATGTTTTCACTTGAATTATACACAGCTGGTATAAGCTAGTCATTCTCTAACAAACCTATATTTTCTTTCTTCAGATTAATTAAAAAAATATTAAATAACTGTTATGGAGTACTGATTTTACTTACAAGTAACTGCATTTTCTCTTGGTATGGTGTTGGTGTCCAGTTCCTTTTTTTACCCCTAACTATTTTAGTAAGTTCACATAGTTAACCCTGCTCTACAGGCACCTCAGATAAGGTCCCGATCTTTCTCGAAATTCGTTTAGTCCACAAAAAAAAAAAATGTAATTATAATTTTTAAAAGTATTTTCCAAACTTTTTACATTTATTCCTGCTCTTTGAGCAGTTAATTGAATGAATTTTCTTATCCAATAGGGAGGCTGCAGATATGAAGCTGAGGTCAACGCATATCTCCAAAAGAAGGATGTTGTTGGTTGTGAGGAGGATGGCACAATAGCAAAACTGGCATGCAAAAAAATTCCTCAGCAAAAAAGATCGAAAGCTAGACCTGCTGGTCGAGATGTCCAAGGTTCTGTCTCAAAAACTAACTTGGATAAAAAGGACCACGCAGGATCTTTTTCATGGACTTCATTAAAAGACAAACTGTCCTCAGAGTCTGGCTGCAATGCCACAGAAGAAGGCTTAAGTGTGATTCAGTGTAAGAGTAATAACTTTGTAATTAATGATAATGCTGATA
Organism: Tandanus tandanus; assembly: GCA_039654325.1. Taxonomy (NCBI): domain Eukaryota; kingdom Metazoa; phylum Chordata; class Actinopteri; order Siluriformes; family Plotosidae; genus Tandanus; species Tandanus tandanus. The sequence goes on along the minus strand of JBCNYH010000022.1, from coordinate 24,791,742 downwards.
ACACAATGCAGACTGATGGGAATAAGCACTCTGAGATGAAACCCTTAGGAAAAGATGATCAGCTACATAGTGTTCCTTATCACCCAAAGAGCCTTAAGACAAACACTTACACTTCCAACGAGCCTGTTGAAGAACTGTTCTATTTACCCAAATGGGATGTCTGTCAAAAACTCTATGATTACAATCAGTCCTCTGGAAGCTTGGAAATTATTCTATCCAATGTCAAACATCTTCTTTCTAGCTCTCCACCTAAATGTCTTGATACCCATTTCTCATTAAGCCTTGATGAACCTGCTCACTTTGATGAATCATGTGAAATCTGCAGTAGTCCGACAGAGGAATTTGATCATTTCCAGGTCAATTTCAAACTTGACGAATGCGAGAGTTCATTAGATTCTACCTCCCTGGACTGTAACATAGAAGGGGCCCCTTCTGAATCTGCAGTTTTGCCTAGTGAGAGTGTATCTGTTGGTCTGGACAGTGCTGCCAACAGCCCTAGCTGGGATGAGGTTTTTGGTGACGTTGTGGATGATGAGGAAGATAAAAACAGTAATCTGCCCTTGGAGTCTAAAATTCAGCTCAGTACCTTAGATGAAAGTGTTGACTTGTTCGGAGATGATGAGGCTTTCCTACAAGTATCATTACCAAACATTGAGACTCCAAGCAAAGACACTGTAATTCCAGCCATTGAACACGATACTGGCCATACAAAAGAGGTAACACAAAATGTAAGGGATGTATCAAATGTTTGTAATGGTGAACATTTTTCCAAGAGTTCAATACTATTGGGATGCAAACCACCAGCAGAGCAAATTTCTAAAACTTTTAACTGTTCTCAGGACATTTTTTCGGTGAATTTTAATCTAGGATTTTCCTTTGACTCTGACGAGGAGGAAACTGCAGAATCGGTCTCTGACATGACCACAGAACCCACAGATGATAGAAAGCAGGCGATTACCTCACTGACCCTGAACAAACCCAATTCATCTTCCAACAACTTCACTCTTGGATATATGTCAACCCCCAGGGTGGGTCCAGTGGACAAAAAACTACCATCTCTCATAGCCAAGAGTAACCTGTCACCCATAATCACTGAGCGAGAGAGTTTAGGAAGACCAAATTCTTCAACCCCGACTCCAGCATTTGTGTCTCCTAAAAGCAGAAATCCAGAACTTTGTCCTAAAGTATTGAACTCACAACAACAGCCACATGGCACAGGGAGTCGGCTGTGTTGGAGGTCTTTGCTTGAGGCAGAGAAGCCTGATCATGAAGACCATGCCTTTTCAGGTCAGTTCAAGGTTGTTGGTTTTTTTTTGTTTGTTTGTTTTTTTAAGCATAAAATTAGTAGCACTGCTAATGAAATGTATTATGTAGTTTTTGACCATGTTTGGCAGTTAGGACTTTTCTTTGGTGTGCAATAGTAGTTATATAGATTTTTTATTAACCCAAGAATCACATGTTGGGGTTCTGTTTTAAGGAGAACTAGAGGATGCAACCCCGGATGCAGGTTGTTCAAGGTGCTATTTTACAGAGGCCATGGTAACCAAAGCTATCATCTGGGTGTAGAATAACCAGCAGTAGATGGTTTGGGGTTTGAGATGAATGGAGCGTCAGACAAAGAGGATGAGTGTATAGCCGGATTCACACAGGAGGCGACGAGGAGGCGATTCATTGACCATGCAAAGTCAATGAAAGCCAGCGAAATGAGCAACGAGAGGGTATATTTTCTGACACGAAGTGGGCTAGTGCAGGGTTCTGCTGAGCTGAACTTTCACACAACACGATTCGAGCAATAACCAAGATACTGTTGATTGACAGATGCTGCCAAACACTGAGTCCCCCAAAACCTTTTCCGTAGGGAAAAAACAAACATGAGTAATTAATCCGCCTACATCTACTTGGAAGAGGAGCTCATTATTGCTGCATGTAAATAACCAGTTCTTAATGACTGCACACAAAAAATTTACAAGGATAATAACTGGAAACGCTACACTTTCACTTCCCTCACAAAGCTATTTCGCGTGTACTTCAGCGGCAAAGCAAGCCGTGTGTCTCTCATCGATTCTTGTGCGAATGCGGCTTAAGTGAGGAAGGGAGTTAGTAAAGTATGCATTATTTGGTTGGTTTATGTAGTGCACTTAAAGGTCACCAGGATTGAGGGTTGAGATATTGATGATATTAGACTTGAAAATGGATTAAAGTGGATGTCAGTAAGAACTATGTAGAAAGAGTTGTCTGTTAATGAAATAATAATTTAAAAAAAAAGAAGTAGGCTCTGATTTTACAAATAAAAAACTGACATAAATACACAAATCATCCACAACAATAAAAAGATTTCTGACCACTGACAGGTGAAGGGAATAGCATTAATTATCTTGTTACACTGGCACCTGCCAAGACATGTAACGCATTAGGCAGCAACTGAACAGTCGGTTTCTAAAAGTTTGTCTTGGAAGCAGGAGTATGAACAAGTATAAGTATCTGATTGACTTTGACAAGGGCCACATTGTGATGGCTAAACAACAGGGTCTGTTCGTCTCCAAAACAGCATGTCTTTTTCGGTGTTTCTGGTATGCAATTTTAAGAACCTACCAAAGGTGGTCCAAGTAAGGACCACCAATAAACTGGTAAGAGTGTCATGGGTACCCAAGGCACAGTGATGTATGTGGGGTGTAAAAGCTAGTAGGTTTGATCCCACAGAACTACTGTATCACAAACTGCTAATAAACTGATAATGTTGGCTATGATAGAAAGGAGTCAGTGCATTGCAGCCTGCTATGTATGGTACTGCCGAGCTGCAGACCAGTCAGGTGGTGTTAATGTTATGGCTGACGGCTGAATGTAGTTGGATCCATTTTGATTCCAATCACAAAAAATTTTAAGTGTTGTGGGTGATTTTTACAACAGTTGCTGTACAGCCAAATTAATTTAGTATCTAATGGAATCATTTTTCTTTAATGAACTAGTGCATCTCTTTACCTAAGATAGCTAAGGAAGTTCTCTGAACCATCTTTAAAGGCATAGGCAGTAAAATTGTAAAAGGCAATGCTTGTGTATAGTAGAATATCTAAGTTGAATGGAGGAGAAGTTGTTTCATGCTGTTGGCCATGCAGATTGTTTATCTAGTTGATTGCTTGGTCAACATTTATGCAATTTATGGCAGTTTTGTTTTTATGTTTCTTTTTGTGTGATATTTCATTGTCCAGAAGCACTGAACAGTGACAGCGAAGAAGAATCAGTCATTAGAAAACCATGGCGTCAAGGAAGAGCCAATCCCCTGGCATCTCCAGAGGTAGGATGCACTACAAACGAGCCCAACACCCTATTCAAATTAAGCCACCGCTCATTCAAAACCCAGCTTATATTACAGTGGAATCTTTTGTCTTAGAACGGCTTTTTATTTCAAAATACATTGTTTTTTAGCAGAAGAAATTATATGTAGAAGGACTGTAGAGGAATTTCTTGAAACGTTTTTCCACAAATTAATTCAATAGAGCACCGAAAAGGGCATAAAGCTCAGGATTCCACATAATACAATACATATCAAAGTCATTAGGTAGGAATGCAATATTTAATGATACAACTCAACCTGCTTTAGAGAGCTTTAAGTCACTTCCACATCACAGGACCTTGTTTAAAAAAAACAAAGAAAAAAAACAAACAGTGGTCATTGGTCATGATTTGAAAATCACGGTTTATCATGAAAATGTTGAAATGTAAGACTGTGAAAATATGTAATTGTTCAACCACAATTATAAAACTCATGACTTTTTCTTTTTTGCCTGTGTGTGTTTTTATATGATGATGAAGTCACCACTGAATGGAATGATAAAGGACTTTTAGAAAGTTGGAGGCAAAAAAAAAAATTCCTAGAATTTATACACATTGGTTTTAAAAACTAAATTTTTTTTTCTAATCATTTTGATTCAAGCATTATCCAATCGGAATAATGTTTTGTAATCTCGAGATTGCGGACCAATCAGATCCCTTTCCCATGTAATGTATATACTAATGAATTATCATTGATATATTAAATCAAAGCCAGCCATGTTTCTCACTGTCTGTGGTGAGAGGCATGTAAAAGAACCATTTCTGTCATTCGTAAAGAGTAGGCCATTGGGTTGCCATCAGTGTGTTTCTGCCCTGCGATGGCCTGGCGAGCTGTCCATGGTGTACACTGCCCTCGCTCAGAGTCGGCTGAGATGGGCGCCAGCCTCCCCGTGACCATAATTAGGATTAAGCGTTTCAGAAAATGATATATTAAATTGTAATTGATAAATATTTATTTCTGCCACTGCCTTTTAAATTGATTCTTTTATTCAAATCGCCTGGTCATAAAATGCAAAATTTAGATTTTTTACAGTACATACAATGAATCAATACATTAATGAATGAATTAATAACATTGAGTCAATAGAAACTTTATTAATCTGGTAAACAGGTCACAGCTAAATAATTGTAACTTATTTGTTTATTTAATACCTTTCAAATATTTATTGAATATGTAATATTAGTAGACTTTTCTATGTTCTTTTTGTAATTAAAGGTATATGTGATTTATGGTTGTGCTTCTGGTAAATTCGAGCTCTTCACTTATGTCACCAGTCGACTGAGTGTTTTTGTGAACATTATCCTTTTTCTAGCAATCAAAAATCAGCGATGTCGAGTCTCCTGTCAAGGTGCCTAGAAAGCGTGTCGCACGACTGAATATGGTATGTCTGTCAATTGTTCATTTAAATATTTCTACAGGACATAATCTGAGCCTGTTCAAGTTAAGACATGAGTGAATAACATTAGCTTTATTTACTAGTCAGAGGAGAGTAATGGAGAAGCGCCATCAGACGACGACTTTAAGCAAGACTCTTTTTGTCGGCCCTTTCAGCCTTTTAAAGGTTCACATACTCTTAAGGTGAAATCTAAGGTAAAGGAAACTTTTATTCAGTCTTTTACGCACTGTGTGCAGGTGAAGATTATGAAGTGTCACACTTTGCTCCACTCTAATCTCCCAGAAGGTAGTGCACCGAGATGGGAAGCAGTTCCTGGATGAAGAGGCAGAGCTGTCTGAAGAAGGAGACTCTGTGTCTTCTGATGAATATGATGGAGAAGAACTGGACAAGTCTTTGCAAGGTTTTGTAGTGGACACCACTCAGTTGTCTCAAGGCCTTAATGGTAAGGAGAAAGCTCCGTCGGATGGATTAGTATGCATGTATCCGATTTTTAAGCCATTAAAAACAAGCACTCCGGGAGAAAACCTCCACTAAGTCAAAAAAATAAAGTGCATTACACCCCCTGTTTGACCTGCTGTAATATTACACGTTGACCTCTCTCACAGTGCAAAGAACCCTTTAAAAAATTGCTGGATCCAGAATTTGACCTGGATCATCTCCAAAATTGAATGAAGTCTTCCTTGTTCAAAGCTCCATCCCGATAAAAATTTCATGAAAATCCACATAGAACTTTTTGCATAATCCTGTAACAATCAAACAAACTGAGGGCAAAACATGATGATCTTGGTGGAGGTTTAAAAAAAATAAAAAAAAAAAATACATTTTGAAAATCGGTATGTTAAATGTCTGAATTTGTGGATGTATTTGATGATTTCATTTTAAAAAAAAATTTATATTTTCATAATGTTATTTTGCTGATTTTTGGGAAATCATTAGCACAGCATTCTTTCCCAATTACATTATATTTGACATGAATCCCTTAAAAGCATCATCTAACAAATTATCTAATTAAGTATTGGGTTTAGCTTTGAGATGAGGTTTATCCAGTGGTGCCCAACCCGGTTCCTGAATATCCTCCTCCCCAAAGACTTAAGTTCCAACCATAAAGCTGATAGTCTAAACATTAGACTCTAATGACAACTAAAGTCTTTATTTCAAAGTCTTAATTAGATGAATAGACTGTCATGTGGGCTTGATCATGGTTGGACTGCAAGCATTCAGGAAGGAAAATTTCCAGGAACAGGGTTGAGCACCAATGGTTTATCCAAAATGAAATTGTAATACATTTGGTTAAGCAGATTTTAACTAACTTACTTGCTTACCTGGGCCCATTGTACCTCCTGGAGCTTAGGCCATCAGCACCTGTTCTCCAACTCCCTCTGTCTTGTACTGCTGTCACCAGTTGTAATGGATACAAGCTGGATGACAGTGTCAAGTTCTCATCTTCATGTGTTCCTTGGCCTTTATTTATTTATTTATTTATTTATTTATTTATTTGCATTGCGGGTCCCAGGTTAGCGACTGCCTGGTGACACTGGATGTTGGCTTCGTGTACAAGCCAACCATCCCCATTGTCTTTGCAGGATTTCTTCGTCAATAGGCCTCTGATTTATTGTTTATCATAAATGTGTTACCAAATTTGCCTGGCTAATGGATGCTTAGGATTCTGCACAGACATCTATTCACAAACGTTTGACTCTTCTTTATTGTAATCTTGCTAATTCTCCTTGTCGGTGCTCCTTATAACAATATGGCTTTGAAGATGAAGTTGAAAAGATGTACTTTGGTGTTTCTGTCAGTGTCCTTTGAAACAAACATTTCTCATTGCTTCTTGTCCTAACACCAGCATCTGATTTAAACTGACCGGTATAAATAAGGGTGTGTCATATGCTGCATTGTGATTAATGGTGTTCTTATTTTCAGATTCTGAGATGCATGGAATTTACCTGAAATCTGTAAAGAGTCCTGCAATTTCAAGCAAATTTCGAATGATTCACAGACCTGTGCATAATATAACCATCTTTTCACAGGTGAGTGAAGCAGATCCTTTAGAAACAGGCTGTATCATCCATATTTCTGTGATAAATGACTTTTAAGAATCTAAGGAATTAAATCAACATCACTGAATTCTATGCTGTACTTACAGTGCTAGGTGTACAGAGATGTAATAAGATATAGACTTGCAGCTGTGTCTGAACTGTACAATCTAGTAATAATATTCAGGTGCTGAATGCTGAACTTGTATTTAGTTGGAAATTATGTATGTAAAATTTATTTGACAGGATGTAACCAAGTTAAACACTACAGAGTGCAGGTAAAAATTGGACAAATATTAGTTTAGACCTAACCTGAGCCAAGAAAATCTTGTTTTATTTTGTTTTTCATGTGTTTGTGCCCTGCCCCCAGCCCTACCTCTGCTTATGACAGCATCTTTCCCAAGGGCTGTTCCTCGCTGATTTGGCAAAAACATATTTCCTTCTGAGGATTTCTGGACTCAGCCGTCGAGATAGGATGGGGAGTTTGGGGTAGAGTTGTTGCTGCTCAGCATCGAAAGGGGTCAGTTGTGGTGGTTCAGGCATTTCATTAGTATGCGTCCTGATCACTTATTTTTTTAGAGATATGAGGTCCCGGAGCAGACCAAATATTTTCTGGAGGAATTATCTACACCATCTGGCCTGGAAACACCTCGGGATGCCGCAGGAGTATCATTGGGTTTCCCTCCTAGACCTGTTGCCTAAGTGGCGGAATATATATATGAATGATGTGTATACATATGGCCAATCACAGCAAAGTGGGTTTTAAGTCGGATGAACTTTAAACACAATTTTCTCCAAAGCTGTATGCTTAAAAGGCTAAAAATTCCTGGCAGGTTTTGGTTAGTTACTCCAAAAAAAGACAGTTATGTTAGAAAATTTGCTATCATTTTAAAGCTTACGATATCAGGTAGAAATCATTTCATGATTTCCGACTTAATACCCACTTAATTATTATACGTGATTGAAGAGTCACATATTCACTATCCATAACCAATGAGAAGCAATTTTCCCCCATGTGTGCAGGTCCCTGAGCAGGACGAGACGTATAAAGAGGACAGTTTCGTAGTTGATGGCAGTGAAGTCGAGGAAGACTTTGGTAGTGCTTCTGAAGAGGAGGTTGGAGTGGATATTGTCCCTGAAGATTCGTACATAGATGGGAGACGACAGTATGCCACACGGCGCAGAGTTCATCTCAGGCAAACTAGGACTGCTGGAGAGATGAGAAATATTCAATCCAGAAAAGCTAAACGCTCCAGAATCATTCGAGTGGTGGATTCAAGTGATGAGGAAGAGCAGAAGAATGACAAGAAGAGGAAGATGATCAACACCATGGATGCACCCATTTCTGATGGTGCAGCTAGGAAGGGAGACAGTAACCAGCATCTGCTGTCTGAAGAGCTGGACTTTCAGGAAGCTCTGTCTACCTCTTGTATTAAAACACAGGTTAGATTTATAGAAGGACCACATCGTTTTAAAGATTGTTAAGATTATTTGCTTTTGTTTATTTCCAGTTCTCCTGTTTATGGCTTTGAGCTATGCTTATTCGTCAATAGGATGCCAATACTTTTGTCATTACTGAATGCTTGGCATCATTTGTGTTAGTTGATGAGTTTGTACGACCTCAGCCTAATTGAATTATATTTATATGATTTGGAGTCTAATTTTAACAGTTTTTACGAAATGTTCAGTATTTTCATGAATATCAAAATTCTTTTGAGTTAATTCATTTCAAAATTATACTTCATGTATCCAGGCAGCCTGTAGTACTCCTGCTCAGACTGTGCCTAGTAGTTCTGTTGATCATGGTACTACGTTCAACACTACAACCAACACGACCCCAGCTTGCGTTTGTGTGCTAGTGGACAGCCGTTGCATCAGTGCTGGTGCAGATGTGGTGTCCTTGCTCCGGTTGAAACATGACGCAACCGTACACATATGCTCTCTGGTCAACTGTGATTTCATCGTAAGTAACCGCATGGCCGTGGAGTGGCAGAGCGAATCGGAGTTGGTCAGTACCCAGAATCGCAAACGGCTGAAGGAGAGGATACAGATCCTGCAGGGCTTGTTTGACCGGGTGTGCCTCCTGGTGGAGAAAGACCGCACTAAACCCGGTAAGCTCAATGAGAGTGCAACTGATATTGGTGTGTGTGTGCGCGAATGGTGGTGTGTGAGTTGACCCTGCAATGGTCTGGCAAGTTGTACAGGGTGTACCCCGCCTAAATTGAACTACTCTGCCAATTTCGCTTCTGTCCTAAGAAAGTTAAAGCCCCCCAAACAAGTCACATAATGACTTCACTAATTAGACCAGAGATGGCCTGGTCTGGGGTGGGCCAGTGGTGTAGTTTTTAGCCCTGTGACCTCACAGCAAGAAGCTGGTGACAGCTCCAGCTTCCCATCCGCTTTCATCTTAATGGTTAATGTTTAGAAACCTGACGTTACTAACTATGGCCATGTTTTTTAAAATATGGATATTAATTAAAGTGCTTAGTTCAGTTCACTGCAATACTTTCCTTGGCCAACCTTTTTGTCTGCTGTTTTACCACCTTTGTTCTGTTCATTCCTTTTATTCATGGCTTTATTTTTAATGTTCTCTTGTAGGAGAGCCATTGCGTTCATTCCAGCGTAGCCGGTATTACGACAGCACTATGACTGCACTGGTGAGAGCAGGGGTCAGACTTTTGTTTAGTACGGGTCCTGATGACACTGCCACACTGTTGGCCCAACTGGCACAGGTAGAACAGAGGAAACGCCACGCCATCAGTGTGCCTGTGGAGGTCAAAGGTCGTCGTCAACAAGCTCTGCAATTTTACCTCACACTGCCGTGTGTGAGCTACGTCAACGCACTTTACATGTGTAATAGCTTCTACTCTGTGGCACATCTGGTCAACAGGTAACATAAATAGTAGTAAAACTGTGACACTCCTATCTCTGCATATATCACACTGATCCTTCACAATCTTATTGCACTGCATTGTGTCTAGGAGTGAAATCCAAATCTGTATTTTTTGTTTTGTTCTTCAGTTCTGTGGATACACTGCAGGCAGGTTTACGTGTCAGCCACTCCAGAGCTGAGGAGATTCACCGCTGTCTGCGCTACTCATGTGACACCACATTGATGAAAAGCAACACCTTAAGAAACAACCTTTAAAGCATGATATTTGTCCATGTATGCACAAGAAAAACACATTACTCTTTTAGTGCACTTTGTGTTTGTGAACTATTGCCTTTGTCATAAGTCACAATTACCTCATTTTTATACATACGCTACTTGAATCATTTTGTTTATAAAATTTGTGTGTGTGTGTAACTATAAATGTGGACGAAATAATGAACATTTTGTGAATGGTATTGTAAATAAAAAAAGTATATATTTGGGTTCAGTAATAAAAAAAAAAACAGATTTCCTGGGTTTGTCTGTAAAATTAATAGAAATTACTGTAGAAATAATCCTAAGAATAATCAGCCAAAATCACCTGGCTTGTGATAAAAGTAATTTTTTTAAGCAATGCAGCTCTCGAAACCCATGGAAGAGAACACATTAGATGAAGGCCTGGTCTTAGTGAAGTGTGAAGAAAAACTCAGGAAAAGAAATGACATGATCTGTTTATTCGTGAAATAATTAACAATTTTGTGCAAAATGGGTGGATGCTGCTGAATAGTCTCTGAGATGGAATGTTGCTCAATTCGGTGACATCTACTGAGCCTGAGGGACATATTACTTTTAGTATATACTACACAGGGACATAAAAGCAAGCTAAACAAAATTTTATTTATTGAGATAAGGTTAGGGTTTATTTTTTATAAAATTAATACATTTTGTGATTAATTTAATGTATTTTTACATATTTTATCCATGACAGAGGGAGGTCAGGTAAGCTTCACACACAGAGCAGAGAAACATAAGTAAATCTCTCTCTCTCTCTCTCTCTCTCTCTCTCTCTCTCTCTCTCTCTCTCTCTCTCTCTCTCTCTCTCTCTCTCT
>JBCNYH010000022.1:24716605-24741885 GCA_039654325.1 Tandanus tandanus | reverse complement strand
CATCTAACAATGCAGTTCTATTCTCAGTTTCAAGACCACACCCCCAAACTTTATATAATACGGCCTTAAATAAAAAGCGTAAATCCAACTGAATTACTCGTTCTGTTGGTCCAGTATATATATTTTCTTCAGTACATATACTCAGGTTCCAGTCTATTACGATTTCTCCAAGTCAGCAAGATTTAATATGCTGCACCACACACCTCTGGAAAATGACAGGATCTGTGTAGAGGAGGTGAGGCCTGATGTAAGATTTGAGATTGCAGGGTACACCTTTAAAGGGTTCCTATAGTTTAACGCATGTTAGAAGCCTTTTAAACACTTTTTTTAATGCCACTCGTAAGAAAATTTAAAAAGAAAACTTCCCCAGGTTGTCACTAACAGGCAGACAGTGTGTCTGCTCTGAGCATCCCTGCTACAAAATCACTGTAATTTAAGACTTGTTAAGGATCTGTGGGAACCCTGCTTTAAAAGGTCACCACTTAATTGCAGAACAACCATTCACACTCACATGCAGACCTGTGGGCAGTTTAGAGTAGCCCGTTGACCTAATCTGCATGTTTTTGGACTTTAAGAGGACTGTGCGTTCCATTTAAAGTAAAAGATTATTCCAAATGATGGAAACACTTTTTCAGAGCTACGTAATGCTCCAGGGGATGGATGTGTACACACATAGGGAGTGTAAATAAAATCTCTTTAGAGTACTTTCTTGTTTTCAAAATCTTGTCCTCAAAATTAACTCAAAATCATTGAAGAGGATCTCTGTGAATTATTATGAAGTATTATTACTATTGTTCCAGTAAAAAAATCTGTCATAACCATATGATACTAAGCATTATGAGTATATACTATGCTGAAATGATGCAATCTGTTTGGTCCACTATCTTGGGATTAAAAAACATTATCCTATGTGGATAATGCTTGAATCGAAACAATGGACACTCAGAGTTTTTCACGGTCACTTGGAGCAGGTGGCATTATCATTATCATGGGTTTTTTGTGTGTTTTTCCGCATTGTTTAAACTAAAACACCTTTACAAGTGAGGTTTACTTATGCTTCCATGTAGTATGTACTCCCCTGCATTTTGCACTGAGAAAAGTCCAATTTGAACTGAAACGTTTGTACTTCTGCATTTTTTTGCACTTTTGTACATTTTGTTTTTGTCTAAACAGTCTCTAAATGAATTTTGGGAGAAATATTTCAAATCAAGACTGTTTCTTTTCCTGTGTGCGAGTCTTTCTTTGCCATTTTTGAGATTTTTTTTCTTGACTACCACACCAGAGTATATTTATTGAGGACTGTTTTTAAGGCACAGTTCAGTTCTTGTGCAACTATGAAACTAAGCAAAAATAATTTTTATATGTTCAACTGACCATAATGACTGTTCTGAGTACATGTGTAAGACGACTTTGTTATAACAAGCTTGTTCCTCATTAGTTAATATTTCATCATTTTTCTTGTTTGTGAATTAAATAACATAAATAATATAAAGTTTAATTTAGTTGAGCAAGTCCTAAATATTATTTTTTCTTTTGGGACCACACAATGAAAACTTGGAGGATAATTTTATAAGTTTCATGTTTTAGGGTTGGTGGATAAAACTGAATTGAATAGTCTATTCAGCTACATCCACCTCTCCTTTCTGCAAATAATTGTTAATTACTATGCCCTGCATACACTCACTGTCCACTTAAGGAACTCCTATACATTCATGTAGTGATGTAATTAGCCAATCATGTGGCAGCAGCACAGTGCAAAATGATCATGCAGGTAGAGATCATGAGCTTCATTTAATGGTCACATCAAACATCAGAACACCTACAGAAGCTGCTGATCTCCTAGGAAATGCTAATCTCTCTCACCTACAAGATGTTTCAGTCTACAGATCGTCCACATGCAGGATGTTTTTTGGACCATTCTATGTAAACTTAGAGAATGTTGAGTGTGAAAATCCCAGGAGATCCGCAGATTATGAAATACTCAAACCAGCACATCTGGCAGATACTCTTGATAAAATGGACAGCGAATGTACATTAATGAAATAAACTATTTTGGGATGTTATGTTGCAGAAAAAATAATGCATGTCTGGTTGGTGTAAAAATAATTTTCCAATAAATCCACGTCCTGAAATGTTTTAATCACCGTATGCCATAGCAATCTCTGAACAATTAGAAACAACTTTATTAATTTATTAATGAGTGACACTCCTTGCTCTTGTTTTTGCTCTTGCAACCGTTATTTCTCACTCTCTTGAAGTTTACAGCTTTTTATCTGAAGCTTGCTTTTTTTCTGTGATGAACAACTTACTAACCATTAGAACGCAGTAACACCAGAGAATCCTTCCAAAAATGTTAAATAAACATCTCAGCACAGAAAGTGTCACCATATGAACACATAATATGTACTGAAATAGTTTTGACCGGTTTAGATTTCTTTACTGTAGAATTCCCTTTGTACTTCATAGTGTTACTATAAAAGCAAGAAGGGCACTACCCGAAAGCAGAGCCCCAGGTGTCTTTATTGACAGACGTCCAGCCCTGTGTTTGGTTTTCACTGTCTTTTCTTTCATTAGCTGATTTCTGCTGTCGTTTTTATCACCTGTTTCATTAATTAGTCTGTTTAATGAGTTCATGTTCTGTCAAGCTTCTGATTTTGGCATTTGCTCAACAAACATTTATTTAATTGCAAGTCTGTCAGCCTGTCTGAGTTAATTTGTGTACATTCTGCGCAATTCTGAGCGGAGGTGTGTGAGCATCTATTTTTGGGTTTCTGTTTCATTAATAAAACATATTTTTAAATGTTGTCCATCAGTATACAAGTGAGCAATACATAACAGCCAATCAGCATCAACTTAACAATGCAGCAGCGTTATTGGGTTTTCTGTGGTGGGTACCTATTGACACTGGACGGACATGGGGACACCATCCAAGCCATGTTCCTTGACTATGGTGCTCATCACAGGAGTCCCACTGTCATAAATTCTTAAATATTATTGCTTCATATTAAGGCTATAGGTACAGTTATCTCCTGCTTCATGGCACAAAACATTTGTGTGAACCTTCAATATTGAAATGTAAATTATACATGTTAGTGTATTTGATAGTAATATAAAGTGCACATAAGCAAGGTACCTGTGCAATCCCCCCAGTGAAGCCTGCTAGAAAGATGTCCTGTTTGGCACTGGGCGAATTAGCACTATTACCCCGCAGGTGACGCAACACCTGAAGCACATTCCTGTAAGTGCCAAACACCACAGACGAGCTGATAGAGACTGTAGTCATGGGCATTGACATGCCTTTATAGAAGCCGTACACCTGTGAATATAGAAGAAATCAGAAGTTTAAAAAGAAGAAAAAGTAGTAGTTTAGAAGTAGTAGTAGTTTAAACCATCAGTATGAAAGAAATACAACACTCTTTACTCATCGAAACCTCATACATACGCCTTCATTCCTGCAGGTGCTGTGAATGCACTGCCAAACCCCAACAAACTTCCTCTGGGTCTGTATCCTGACCTAAAGAAAATAAAACAGCAGGCATGCAGTAATCATTCATTTATTTGCAGAACTGCTTTTATCCTTTTAGGTCATGGGGAGACTGCAGCCTATCTCAGCCGACCCTAAACAGCTCGCCAGTCTATCGCAGGGCCAATAACACACAACCATTCATACTCACACCTAGGGGCAATTTGGACCAACCAATTTGTCTAATGCGCATGACGTTGGACTGTGGGAGGACACAAAAACACCCTCGGTTGGGACTCGGACCCGGGACCTTCCTGCTGTGAGGCGGACATGCTAACCACTAATAAGGACTGAATATTACCTTAACAGTGTCCAGAGGATAGCCGACTGCAACTCCACAAGCACCTGAACACCAAACATACAAAAACCTTACATACAAGCAAACACCAGACACTTTTACAGAAATGTAGGGAAATGTCGTTCATTTATCTGCAAAACATTAACATTAACCAGCTTGTCCTTCACCATATCTATAATAAACCCTATGTGAAAACCGCTAAGCTAGCTGCGCTAGTGTAAACAGTACATGCATATCACAGGCTAATACAGTACGAGAAAGGAAACCAGCTCACCGCTACGATTTTACTTTTATATCTGTATATGTATAAAGCAGACCGTGTGTGAACCCAGAAAACGACTTTACCTCCAACAGAGCCAGCAATGAAGTCTGCGATATGCATGTCTGCCCTCCATAGACAGAAACATACTGCAGCACTACTGGAGCTAGCTAGCAGGCTGACTAGCAACACCTTGAATCACACTAAAATAACACAGGGGGCTAATTCCAGCCGAGGAGTTTCCACTGTACAGGTACAGGTGTTATTATGATTCTATAATTATTATGTTATTCAACCGCTCAAGTGTTAAAGACACATGGATAACACGTCGAATATTTATTCATAGACTTAAAGTACACTTGCTAGGATTTAGCATCTCTAAGTTAAAGCACTTGAATTTGCATCATGATGATAATAATAATAATAATAATAATAATAATTATTATTATTATTACTACTACTATTAATATTATAATAATTATTAGTAGTAGTAGTAATAGTAGTTGCTGAACTCTTGTGGTTACCAGAATATAACTCTACCTAGGTATTATTTCACCCTCAAATGTGGGACTTAATATTTTGTTTTCTGTCAAACTCTATGTTTTCCATGAACAGACTGTTGAATAAGACACGCGCTGTTCCGGCTGAAGCGCGCGAGCAGGTGCCACACACGCATTCTGTCTTCGCACACAACAGGTCGCGTCTCAAACCAACCACTAATCCTGCATGTAGTGCACTCACTGGGGTATAACTTACGGAAGCTCTAATCGGACGTACATCCATACAATTCCCCCTTCGATTTCTCGAGATAACGGGATAATTATGTCGCTTTCGGCGGCACGGTGGCGTAGTGGTTAGCACATCCGCCCCAGAGGCAGAAGGTCCTGGGTTCGATTCCCAGTGTGGGCGTTTCTGTGTGGAGTTTGCATGTTCTCCCCTTGCTTGGGTTTCCTCTGGGTACTCTGGTTTCCTCCCACAGTCCAAAAACATGCACAGTAGGCTAATTGGCTGTTCTAAATTGTCCCTTTGTGAGTGTTGGCCCTGTGATGGCCTGGCGAGCTGTCCAGGGTGTACTCTGCCCTCGCCTGTTTTCTCTGGAAAACAAAGGTTATTTTCTTGAGATAGCGAGTTAGTTTCATTTATTGTCCTGTGATTGTCTCCAGTTATTTATGTCGTTTTCTCATGATAACAGGATAATTTTCTCAAGATCTCGATATACAAAACTTGTTTTTCCCATAATAATGTCATTATCTAGAGATAACAATACATAGTGTAAATTAGAAAACTATCAACATCATGGATCAGGTGTACAGTTCACTGTATCTCATTTCTCTTTACACTCGACCCTCCATTCTATGGACCCCGGTTTAACGGATATCGGAAGCTGCGGACAAAGTCTGGGGTAGTCAAATTGTCTGGGAGGGCCCGGCGGTCGGCAAGGGCAGACGCGAGTTAATTGGCAAGGGCAGACGTTAGTTGGCGCGCGTCAGTTTGTTTACCGCAGTCAGCAGTACACCCACGCTTTCCCTTGTTATATCACAAATTTTTGTGGCGGATTTAGATTTGATTTACATTGGATGATGTGGTTGTATATACATATGTAGCATTTTCCCCTATTTTTCCATTATTAAATTGTTATTACCCACTTCTGAACCATTCTTGGAAGCTACGGACTGTCGGCAAAACCATACAGGTACTCCCCCCTTTTTGTCCGTTAAATCATAATAAAAATAAAAATAAGTTAAGTAAAAATAACTTTATGCCTTAATAATAACTCGGAAAACAAATGAAAAAATCGTTATCATGGGAAAACAATATTTCTTATCCCGAGAAAATGACATAAATAACCCGTTATCTCATTAATGAAGGGGGAAAATATATGAATGCATGTCTGCCTAGGGCTTCTGTAATAAACCATTACTATCACTCACTCATTTATGGCCAGTTATTACAGTGACCATGTCTGCTATTCATAGAGAATTGGGGACTGACTGCAATAAAAGCATCTTTTAAATACACTCACTCTCACACTGCTTAATCCAATTAGGGTCACCCTGAACAGCTCGCCAATCCATTACAGGGCCAACACACACACAACCATTCACACTCACATCCACACCTAGGGGCAGTTTTGAACAGCCAATTAGCCTAATGGGCATGCATTTGAACTATGGGAGGAAACTAGTGTGCTTGGAGAAAACCTACACAAGCACGGGAAGAACATGCAGATGCCACTTAGAAATGCCCTCACTGATCCCAGGACTTGAACCCAGGACCTTCTTGTTGTGAGAAGGACGTGCTAACCACTACGCCACCATGCTATCCTAAACCATTCATTCATTCGTTTGCCAAACTGCTTCACTTAGCAGTGCTTGTTTCCTCATTGGGTTGCTATTTTGGAATAAGTATTAATTATGTGCTGAAGGTGAGGTGGATGTCACTGAATAGTAGCTGTCTATATGTCTAAGTGAATAGTTAAATGGAACCTGTGGTGAATTTGTATTACCAACTCTTTAATACTACCACGTGTGACATCAGCAGTTCCGTCAGGCAATGCCAGTTATTCCCCCTTGTCATGCACGTGCGAGTGCTGCCAAGCTGTTTCGGCCCTGGTAGTGACATGAACTCATTGATTTGTCCTACTGCCTAGGCTACCTGCAGCATACACCGGTCTAAGGCGGAGTGCAAAGCATACAGCTGCACAAACAACAGTCGCGGAAAACATTACACTGGCACAGGCCATACTATGAAAATGTTTACTTTCGGATGCAATTCAGCAGTCTGTGAAAACCCCTTCAAGCCGATCTGCTATTGGCTTGACCTCCAGGCAGAACTACTTGGCACAAGCCCAAGCATTTATGTCTAAAACCGGATGAGTTCATTCGGAATTACTGCATAAAAAGTCAAAGGATGATAACGGACATGAGCAGTGCCTTGTCTAAAGGAACCAGTCAAAAGTGAGAGCCTTTAGTATGCAGGGAGTTTTATCACCTAAAATTTCACTTTTTATGGTCATTTATGTTAAAATAAGCTCTGTATAGCTTTAATGTATTACATCACACACAAATTATGCTGTAAAGATGACCAATACTAGTACTCTTTAAGCTGACTGTTCAATTCAGTAACATCCACTGAACCTGAGGCACATAACTGTTTTAGTAATACATGGGAACATGAGCAAAGGAAGCACAGTAAAACCTATGCCAAAGCAAACACGTGGATTCAAAGCAGGATGTTCATACCGGACCGGTCGAGGCCTGGGTTAAAAATGACTGCCACGTGTACTGTTAGCCAGCAGGGTACTGTTTGGCCAAGGAGAAGGAGAAGGGGAGAAAGATGCATCCACAGACAGAGAGAGATGAGAAACGTCACGTATGTCCAAGTCAGAGTAGGGACCTTGAATGTTGGCATGATGCCTGGTAAAGGGAGAGATGGCTGATATGATGGAGCAGAGAAATTTGATATATTGTGTGTACAAGAGACCAGGTGGAAGGGAATAAGGCAAAGAACATTGGGGCTGGATTCAAGTTGACAAGAATGGACAGAATTAGAAACAAATATGTTAAAGGGCCAGCACAGATAGGAGGGTTTGGGGATAAACTGAGAGAGGCCAGATTAAGATGGTTTGGGCATGTGCAGAGGAGGGATGAAGGGTATCTTGGTAGAAGAATGTTGAAGATGGAACTGCCTGGTAGGAGGAGACAAGGATGGTCAAAAAGGAGATTTATGGATGTGGTTAGGGACGACATACAAGTGATTGGTGTGATGGAGAGGGATGCCGAGGACAGAGCAAGATGGAGAAGGATGACTAACAGGAGCAGCCGGGAAAAAAAGAGGATTTCCTACATTATACAGACACAGGTTAACTTAAAGTGCCTCTGTGAGCAGGTATATAATGGCATCTCTTTAACTCTTTTTTAAAGTTTAAAGGGGAATTAAACCCAAACTTAATAAAAGCTTGCATGCATAGTTTATACTTTATAAAAACGTCTTTGTGGAAAAATATGTAACATAATGTAGTATATTATGCAAATGTGCCTAGCTTTATTTTATTCAGAAGGTCACTAGTTTATATTTGATTTGTTACATTAATATCTATATATTGTTATTTTTGCCATTATCTTTCCCTCTTTGAACTGTCCATGTCATATTCTTGTGATTTCGCACACTCATGAGGGTGAAACAGACAAATGGTTTTCTTTTTAAACAAGCTAATGCAAACGTCTGCACACGTTTTAACAAATTACAACTTCAAAAATGTAAGTAAAAACCCGTGATAAAAAGATACATATTTTCAGTGTAACAGGAGAGTTTGGAAGGCTTTCCTTGAATTTTTCTTCAAGTATATACTATGTGGAAACAAAAAAAGCAAACTAAAAGCAAGATTTTTATACTTTATATTTAAATATTTTAACCATCACTGAGGCAGGTCAGGTGAGTGCTGCGCTTCCAGCCTGTTTTGTTGGATTTGGATGGATTTTTTTAGATGGAAAACGCTCCTGCTGTCGGGCAGACGGTACAGGACCATCTAGACTCGCACCAGCAGGTTCAGGGACAGTTTCTACCCACAAATCATCAGAACTGCTGACTGGACAAATTGCACACAATAATTTGCACGCTCATTGTACACACTGTACATGCACACACCATTACAGACATTTACATTTACAGCATTTAGCAGACACCATTACAGCCACTTCAGTTTTCTTTTCAGTATTTATTTTTATGTGTGTGTGTGTATATATATATATACATACATATATATAAAACCTCTTTTGGTAATTTTATCTCTTTATTATATAGTTTTATTTAAGAATTTAAATTTAAGAATTTTATTGCTGGTAATGACGTGCCATTGTTACCTGAATATGACAAATAAACTTGAAACTCGAAACTTGAAAATTTCGGTTTTGTTTTTAATCCAGATTTATACTCCTCACCAGTAGGTGGCGGTAATTTACTATTTATAGTGTCAACCACATCAACCACCATGAGTGAAGGTTTGTCAGATTACGGGTGGGGATCATATAAAATATAAATATTATTGCTGCTGTTTTTGCTGCATAAGAGAAACCTTTGGTATAAACGATGAGTTGTTTATTATCTCCATAATTTAATCCTTTTTCATCTGGTGTATGCTGCATTTACGGACACACTGGGAACTGGAAAATTCCCGACGTCCTAATAGAAAATATCAGTTAAATTACTGAATCTCGTAATTCCTGCCTTCGCTCCTACCTGGAAATGTATCGCTCGAGAGCTCCGTCTTCTCCTAGTTGTGACTCCGTGACGTCACTACAACATGGCGGCGCTCAGGGTAAAAAGAACAATAAATAACAGCGTGATGTAAGGCGTTTAAATCAGTCGTTTGAATTTTTGTTTGTTCTTGAAATTGACAAATACTGGGTGATATTTTGATTTAATATATTATTGTAGACAGAATACAGTGAGTATTGATTTATTTATATTTTTTTTCGACTTCCGAGTTGGAACGTTCCGAGTTCCTATTTGTGAAAGCAGCATTACACTATCTGGACAAGTGTTTTTGAAAAGGCCATTCATACGTTTATTGAGATCTCGTATCTTATAGGTGTTATCTGTAGTTCTTTTTTATTGTTGTATTATTGAAATTACAGTAGTTTTTCTACTGTGACATCATAAGTAATTGCTTGCTTCGCCTGTAGTCCTGAGAGCCTTAATCAGTTCCTCCTGTACCCCTACAGTGGTGGGCTTCCTCCTGTACCCCTACAGTGGTGGGGTTGCTTGTGTGTGGGAACCACCCATCTGATTGCCCATGGTAGCTTGTAAGCACAACTCCTCCTAAATTGCTTTGATGAATCTTTACACAGATGTAGTGTGCCACCTGAAGATGTGCATGAAGTAAAATAATCCGGGTCCGATGTTTTAAAGGGGAGATAATTCAACTTATTCAATTATACATCTTAGAATATGGTGATAGGCTCATAAGAACAACGCTTCCTAAACTGTTGGATGGATTTTGATGAAATTCCAGGCCAATCATCCAGTTAGATCATGTTGCAGGCGAGGGGTTTTCTGTAGTGAGTTTTTTCAGGTCTAGTTTAACCTGTAGAGAAGAATCGGGATAAAGGAATTTTAATCTGACTTGGTGGTTGAACTAGAGTCCTGACTGGACTCCCCACAGTGATTTGACATATCCAGTCAGCACAAAGTTTACTATTTTTCAAGTGTAGTGAGAAACAGGAGTGTTATTTCATCCTTTCGGACAATGGCAACATTCTCCGTGCAGAATCAACAACTCTAGCAGCACAGGTTCTATTTGTGTTTCACTCAGTACTGCACCATGAATTCCTTGGTGGATTATGATTGTGACAGTGAGGACAGTTCAGGACCAGATGAGACCCTTGCAGGCAAGACTGTCCGTTCAGCTCAGACTGAAGAAACAATCCAAAGCTTTCCATTACACGTTAAGATATCTGATTCAGCTCTCCATCACCACAAGTTGAACCCAGAAGTGTGTAAAACCCCATCAGGTTCAAATTGGCATGAGACAGCATGTCCTATAGCACAGACGTCTGTGTGTGCAAAAAGACCCCAGGCTATTCCAGCTGGACTAAGACCATATGTATCAAAGAGACAGAAGATGGTCATGCAGCCTGAGTCAGCAGCGCTGGTACACACTGAAAACTCCCCTGACCTGCATGCTACAAACCTGCATCGTCTTTTAGAAGTGTCTGAGAGAGTGCAGCCATTCCTCGGCAGAAAGGTATCAAGAGGTGAGCTGCCTAAACGTGTTCAGCATCAGCTTCATGCTCATCAAGGACCGGTAAACACAGTACAGTGGTGTCCAGTGCCCCATGTCAGTCACCTGCTGCTCTCAGCCTCCATGGACAAGAGCTTTAAGGTGAGAGTGTGACCTTCTAAAAGCGAGGCTTGGGTTCTAGGTTTATATGAAAGTTTTTTGTAAAACATTTTAAGTGTAAGCAGTAGGTACCAATAACAAATTATTTTGTGAACACTTTGATATTCTATTTGTGAGTATTTTTTTTCTATTCTGGCTTCAAGCTCAACATGGCCAAATTTCAACATACATTACATGAACCAGCACACAGATTATGGTCATGCCTCTGATTAAAAGAAGTTTGCACTGATGGGGGATCACATCAGTATTGGGTGTTAGTTAACACTTAAGCTTTGATACTGGTATTGGAACTCATTAATTTATTCATTTGTCAAACCACTTAATCCTACTGGAGTCATTGGGAGGCTGGAACCTATCTCTTCTTACTCCGGGTGAAGGCAGGGTCCACGCTGAACAGCTCGCCAATCCATCGCAAGGCCAACCCACACACACAACCACCCACACTCACATCCAAGGGCGATTTGGAACAGTTTGCCTAATGTGCACGTCGTTGGACTGTGTGATGAAACCAGAGTACCCGGAGTACCCGGAGTAACGTGCAAACTTCGCATATAAACACCCTTGCTGAGCCCGGGAATAGAACCCAGTACCTTCTTGCTGTGAGGTGGATGTGCTGACCACTACACCACCATGATGTCCTAGTATTGTAATTTATTTTTTACAAAATTCTAATGTATCAGTACAAATGAGTGTGTATATCTCCCGGAAGGTAGTTTTTTTTAGCTTGTGCCTCAATGCAAGTTGCAAATTCCTTCAATATGACCTAATTTCAACATACTGCAATAATCCATCACCATCAAAGTATCTATATAAGATGGTTAGACCTCTCATTTATGAATACTGCTGCATTAACACATCCCAGCTTTAACAAAATGCAATTTTTTTTTTATTTGTGTGTATATCTACACAAGGCTTTTTCCATGCATAGGATATGCAAAGAGTCTAGAGGGTAATAACAGAGCCCCGAGTAGAAAACATTGACTAAAATGAAATGCTTTAAATTTCATTCTGACCAGAAACATACTGAAATGAAACTGTCATTACTGATTTTTAAATTGCTGTTAAAGACAAACATTTGTGGTTAGTCTGAAACCCAATAAATGATTACTAGCATTGACATGTTAAAGAATATGACTTGTCTTGCCGATGATGCCACGCATTATGAAGTGTAAGCAGAGAGTATTTTAGGGACAGGCAGACTTCTTCAGCAGATAGACAGCTACTAATACGTTTATAGCATCAGTTGTGATGGGACATCATTTCATCCTGTTTATTTATAAATGAGGCTCTCGGAGTGAAAATCCTTTTCCAAAAAGGGCAGGGTGAGTGATCTAGGTTCATATTGCATTCTGTGTACTCACTATTTGCATCCTTGTTGAGATTTTGAAGAAGCCACGGTGCCATGTGACCTGTTTGTGTAATTACAACTCGAAATATTTATGAGCGGCTTTTTTCAGGTTGTGCAGGAACATTAGTATTACTCCCACAGAGCACATGTTTAGACAGCTGGCTGAGAATGAGCAGAGCAGATGGTGTGATTTATGTGCAAGGCGCTGTGGGTGTAGGTTCATTTGCATTCGGTGCAACTCATCTGATTTCTTCTTTTTACTCATTTCATTCCTGAACTCTACTAATTAGTCCTGCAATCTAAGTAGTCCTAAAGTAAGGATCTCACGTTTCTCACCAGTGAATTGAACACTTCGTTACACAATCCAGGCTCAATAACATCGAAAGACTTTTGATTATTCTTTTGTATATTTGAAAACGAGTGTCTCCACAATACACTCTAAATAATTTGTAGGTTATTTTAGGATTAGGTTAAAGTGTTGAAGTGCCGTATTGAATTAGTTCTACATGACAATGTCATGAATTAGGACAACAAGGAATTATGGCATTGTGGTTGGTTGCAGAGATTCCTTCATAATCGACTGATTAATGATCCATTCTTCCCTAGTTTAAACCCATTAACCATTTAATTAAAGTAAGTGTCCTTCATCCAAAGTGTTCCTTAAAAAACCACGGGAGGAGAACACTATAAACAGAACAGTTCTTCATTTGGAAGATTTCTCTTGGTTTCACACCATTTTTTTTCAGGTGCTTTTTAGAGAAGCCATCAGAATATGATTTTGGAGTCTGCAGTGTTTAAAGCAATACTTTATATTTGCCACTGAAGGGCACTGTTCCTCTTGTTTTGAGCCACAGCCCATTTAGGGTGATAAAGATGAAATTGATGTTTAGAATTAGTATTATGTTACAAATAACCTAAGTGCATATATGAGCATAATTTTTGTTTATTTTATGTCTCAGATACCGTCGAGTTCTCATTTGTTCCCATCATTCTTGATATGAGGCTTGCTAGAGTCTCTGATGCTGTGTCTGTGCAGTGTTCAATAATGAAACGGATCAGTCTCTCAGGGAGCTTCAGAACTGCTGTTAAAACAGTGTGCATCATTAGAGAGGCCTCTATATCAGCCTGTGGGCATGCGCTCTGCAAAGGACTGACAGGAGAAAATTAGCCTTCACATTGCTAGCTGTTTGCTCTTGAGTAGTTTATTTACTGGGTTTTGTTGTACTGCAGATAAACATTGATTAAAAGCCTTCTGTTTTGCTCATGCTTTAAGTGTATTTTGATATGGCTCTGTGATTAGCATTTTCGTCTCATAGTGAGAAGGTTTGATCCTCGGCCAAGAGTTTTTCTGTGTGGAGTTTGCATGTTCAGGAACAAAGACATGCACATTAGGTCAACTAGCTACTCTAAATTGTACATTGGTGTGAGTATCAACGGTTCTATGTGTCTGTGTTAGCCTTACTATAGACTGATAGTCTGGTCAGAGGTTACCCCAACTCTCTCCTCAAGTCAGCTGGGAATGGCACTACAGATAATACAGATAATGGAAGAATGGATGGACAGTAGCAACAGAATTGGGAATGATGCCAGTGTTTACACATACACAGGATTATATCATCACTGTATCAGCACAGCTGATGAAAGTAGAAATAGTATCCTTTCATATAAATACAGATCAGCACAGAATGATACAGTGTAGTCATGATAACCATTTGTTTCTACAGTAGGAAAGGGACTTTGAAGACATAACATTATTAAATGTGTACTTTTCTCATTTTAATGGAGTATTATCAAGTGAACTAACTGTGAAAGAATGTATATCTAACACTCCAATTTCTGTATTACAGTATGAATCTAAAATATTAATTCATTACATTCAAATGAATCGATTAGCCAACCGCTGCTCTACATCACCTCTGGGTTTTTTTAAGTAAGAATAATGGATGGGAATTCTGTCGAAGCAAAATAATTTATGGTGTATAGGATGTTCACATTGTCACTGCAACCTACTGACTAAAGAAATATATAACTGCACCACTGTTGTTGAACTTGCAATATGGAAAATATTAAGTGAGATTGGCACTGAAATTATTGATGCAAAGGAAGCTTTTAATTGGACCATGGAAAAATCAGTTAATCCTCAAAAACAGCTCATCATCATCAGAAAAACCCAAGAAAATATATAGGCTATATGACGAAGAGAAAACCTTACTTCACACCTACGTCTCATCATTCATTAAGGCTTGCTCTAACTGTTGGACTATTACGCTACAGCCACAATCCATGTTTAATGAAAACCTTGGAGAAAATGCCTTGCATTAAAGAAGATTTAAACCCAAACTTAACTTAAGCTTGCATACATACTAGATGTCTTTGCACATCAAAGCATGATATTATTTTGGTTTATTTTCAAAATGTCATCAGATTGATCTTGTGTGCACAAAAATGTGAAAATATACATGAAAACAATTAGAGTGGTATATAGTATAGGTCATATGGGCTTAAAAACCCATATGGTACGGAGACTGAAGAAACGACAGACAGCGTCGAGAGCAGAATTATGCTGAAAATCAATATCTCGAGAATGGTTATACCTACACTTTTACAATTGTGCCTAAAAGAACGTTTATATTCAACTTTAATAGTAAGTATATGTCTAATTGTAACCAATTTCAAGTTATTGGCGAAAAACCATTTTTTCGAAGAATTTCTTCAAAATCACAAATAATGAAGTCACGATGCCACACAGAAACTATCTATTCTTTCTAGCCTTTTCAAGCATGTTAATGCAAACTATAGAACCCATTTTAGCAGATTGCTAAGTAAAAAGGACTTGATGATGAAAATTTACATATTTTCAGTTAAAAAGGAGAGTTTGGAAGGTTTTTATTTCATTACTTTTTAACTCACTTGGTTCAGTTGTGTCAGTGACCCAGTAGTCAACATGCATTCAGTTTCAGTTAAGTCTATCTGTGCCCAGCAGGATTTGTGTTGAAGCTGTGCAGGGAGATGCATAATCTATTACTTGGCCAAATGGGATGCAATAATGTAAATTACTGGAGAGAAAAGTTTACAACCATAGCTCTGCAACATGTCTCTTTTACCTCTTTTGAACCTGATAAAAGACATAAAATTGAAAACTAAACTGGTCTGCTACCAAAGATTCTATTTGTATGCGTGTGCTGTAGTGCTGTAGATGTGTGACTGTGTATGTGCTAGTCATTCCACCTTCCGCTGCAGCTGCCGTCTAGCTCGGTGAGTAAAATGGGGGGAAGAATACGTAAGTCCCTCTCTTGCGGATTTATAGTTGCCATGCCAAGACTTTCACAGTGCTTCCTCATGGTGCACCATGGTTAACACCGAAATGTGAGGGATCTCGGAGCAGGTTAAGCCCCAGAGGTGCAGTGCGCAGGCCCACCGGCGTGTAGACATGCCCTGGCACTTACCAGTCAACTCCCTGCTGTCTTGTGGGGAAAGCCTCCTTAGGCAAAGGCTAAGAGAAGGTGACTCTGAATTCAAACCCACCTACTGCCGTGTAGGTTATGCATTTTCAGTTATCAGTCATTTTTTTTTTAGAATCTTTAAAAAATAAAGCAAAAGTTGTGCATGCATACGTCTTCACCCCCCTTTGCTGTGGAGCCCCTAAATTCATGACTAAAAGTCATGTAATTCTGAAAGGCCCCAGGGTCTGCAACTCTACCAATCAAGAAGCACCACCAAGCAAGCAACACCACAAAGTCTTTTTAAAAATACATTTTCCCCCAGTGCAGCTATCTGGGTTATCAAGGGCCACCCATGTCTCTCACTGTCTATGGTTAGAGGCATGTAAAAGAACCATTGCTGACTTTCGTAAAAGTAGGCTGCATTGCCGTTAGCGTGTTTCTGCCCTGCAATGGCCTGGCAAGCTGTCCAGGGTGTACTCTGCCCTCGCCCAGGGTCGGCTGAGATGGGCGCCAGCCTTCCCATGACCCTAATTAGGATTGAGCGGTTCATAAAATTAATTAATGAATAAATTTTTCCCCATTTTATTTGACCAAATTTTACAAGCCATTGTATAGAAACTAAACCGCAGATAGCAGTGTCTTATTCTACTGTTCTGTACTGTACTGTAGGTCACAGATTTCTTGCTGTCAAAATTACTAAGGAAAGATTACCAATAAGCCACCATGTGGAATTTATGGTATTTGCAAAACTACTTTGGCTGTGGGTAAGACAGAGAATAGTGTTCGGTTCACATCATCTCTACTCTGATGACTAGTTGTATATGAAGCTGAGGAGTTATACTGTGTACAGATCAAAACATTTTCTTGTGAAATAGGCTGGGTGGTTCAATATGTTGATTCATCACAGACTGTGAAGAACTGCCTTCAACAAAAGTGTCAGTTATAGCAATTTACAGCTGTGCTGTTCCACTTGTCAGATAACACCCAAGGTATCAAGCATCCAGTTACAAAACAGCACTGGATAAAATCAGATTCCAACAGTACAATGTCAATCAGTTCAGCACAAGGGCAAATGTTGTCTGAAACCAGATTCAGTCATTGGACAGATTTACTGAGAAGTATAGAAGAAAAATGGACAGAGACAGTACATTTACTTGAAAAAAAATATTGTATTAGTCTGACTAACAGTGGACTTTTAAAATACATGTAAACTTTAGTCAGAATGAGATCATAATGAGAAAGTTGGACTAACACATCCAGACTTTAATTCGCAGTCGAGCTTCTGTTTTATGTATATGTTTAACCTGACTCAAATGGCACTCAACACTCTGCACATGCTCCTTTGTTCTGATCTTGGGAGCTGGAGATGACAGAATGAGCAACATAAACTTAAACAGAGTAAGGAGTTATGTCTAGACAAGTTCATTTTACAGTCGTGCTTGAAAGTTTATGAACCCTTCAGAATTTTATACATTTCTGCATAAATATGACCTAAAACATAATCAGATTTTCACATGTCCTAAACATAGGGGTCATTCCATGTCAAATCACCTAGCTTTCAGAAAACTTCCCAGGTGACCATCTCAGAATTCAATGAAACTTTAACCAGACCTAGAACATGTTTCAACATGAACAATCAAGGTCCTTGTCCAAAACCTTTCCGAAATATGTTCATTTAAAGATCACAGGCTAGTACCCATTTGACGGTCTGCAATTTACTATTTTGGGCATTTTTGAAAGCTTGTAACTCCCCTAATAATTACTGTATAGGGCTGAAACTTTACAACTTCTTTTCATAAGCGTAAGTGCACGTAACTACACACTCTCCCAAAAAGACTTCCAACAAATAATGGGACTTTTGCCAAATTTTCAGTAAAACTGAAACATATATGCATGTACGCTCTGTTTGCAGAAACAGTTTAGTGGTAGATTGTTGCAAATATTATAATGAAGTTCCTTAATATTTGATCAAAGCTTATGAAAAGAAGATGTACATAATCTGTATCATAATATATCTTTATATTAATTATTCAGTGGGGATATAAATATGTCATTTGAAATGATAAATATAAGTTATAACTTATATTGTACATGTACTATTCAATAATAGAATCTATGGCAGATAATTATGCAGGACAAATGTCACTTTTCTAATTGTTATAAAAGCAAATTTAAAACATTTGTTTTTGTTGATTATTAATCTGATACCAGTTTGAAACTACATTCTGATCTCATACAAAATATCTATGCATATTTTATTCCTCTACAGAAATATATTTTCTGTGTCAAAAATTTGAAAATACTTTGTTCGAAATTTCACTTTTTCAAAATTGTGGTATCAATAGTAACCTAACCCTGACAAATAGAGTAATTTTCTGACATAGTGGGTCCTGTTCTGTTGGTATGCAAAGTTTCAGCCCAATACAGTAATTATTAGGGGAGTTACAAGCTTTTAAAAATGCCCAAAATAGTAAATTGCAAGTCACGGGCAGACTAATGAGTACTAGCCTGCGATCTTTAAATGAAAATATCTCGGAATGTTTTTGAACTAGGACCTTGAAATTTTGCATGTGTTCATGTTGAAACATGTTCTATGTCTGGTTAAAGTTTCATTGAATTCTGAGATGGTCACCTGGAAACCTGTAGGTGAATTGACATGGAATGACCCGTAGGTAAAGAGAACCCAGTTAAATAAATGAAAAAACAAATATTTTACTTGATCCAATATTACATATCTGTGAGTGGCAAAATTATGTGAACCTTTGATTTCAGCATCTAACAACAGCAATAACTGCAGCTAAATGTTTCCGGTAACTGATGATCAGTCTGCATATTGACTTGGAGGAATTTTAGCCCATTCCTCTCTACAGAAGAGTTTCAACACTGGGATGTTGGTGGGTTTACTTGCATTAACTGCTCACTTCAGGTCCTTCCACAACATCTCAGTTGGATTATGATCAGGACCTTGACTTGGCCATTCCAAACATTAACTTAAGTTTTCTTTAATAATTTTTTGGTAGAAAGACTTGGTGCTGCATGACCCACTTTATCTTGAAATTTAATTCATGGACAGATGTCCTGACAATTTCCTTTAGCATTTGCTGGTTTAATTCAGAATTCATTGTTCCATCGATGATTGCAAGCAGTCCTGGCCAAGATGCATCAAAACAGGCCCAAAACATGATACTACCATCACCATGTTTCACAGATGGGATAAGGTTCTTAGTCTGGAATTCAGTGTTTTCCTTTATTTTTCCAATAGCCTTCTGGTTTGTCCATGTGATTTTTAGCAAACTGCAGACAAGCAGCAATTTTTCTTTTTGGAGAGCAGTGGCTTTCTCCTTGCAACCCTGCCATGCATACCATTGTTGTTCAGTGTTCTCCTGATGGTCTCCTGACTCCTGAACATTAACATTAACCAATGCGAGAGAGGCCTTCAGTTGCTTAGAAGTTACCCTGGGGTCCTCTGTGACCTGGCCGACTATTACATGCCTTGCTCTTGGAGTGATCTCAGTTGGTCGAACACTCCTGGGGAGGGTAACAATGGTCTTAAATTTGCTACATTTGTTCACAACCTGTCTTACTGTGGATTGGTGGAGTCCAAACTCTTTAGAGATGGTATTGTCATCTTTTCCAGCCTGATGAGCACGAACAATCCTTTTTCTGAGGTCCTCAGTAGAAACAATGATTTTCTGTTTCAAAAAATTTACTTTTCGGTGTTTAGTAAATTCCGTTTCAATTCCGTTTTGTTTCTAAGAGCAGCAAGAGAACCTAGTCTAGGTAAGAAACTATCAACCAAATGACTGAATGAGTTTTCTGGAATGTCAATTTGTATTAAGTAAAGTAAAAACAACATACTTTGTTTTAATTAATAACATTTTCAACATCAAATACTTGTTAAATAAACTGTTTAAACCAGTTAAATATGTGAAAGTACAGATAGCACCAAGTAATAGTGAGCAAGTAACACTGAAAAGTCATGTGTCAATTATACTGATCATTCTTATCATTTAAGAATTTTTAAATGTCAACAGTTTATTTGCAACAAATCATATAATTATTTCACAGTATTCAAATGATCTAAAGTTTATAACATAATATTAATTTTAACAATAAATGAACATGAAGGCCTACAGCTTGGCTAATGGAAACATGATTACATGTCTGCATCACTGCTACATCGATCAGGTAATACTGGCCCATGATATCTGCCACAACGTTCAAAACACTCCGATCTTTGATGTCTGTTGTCTCATCTGCCACAATGCAAACAGGTGTTCCATGTACGATAGCTTTCAGGGCTTCAAAATGTTGTTCAAACAGGCGTGAGCCATACATCTGTCTAATTGTCTGACTTTTGGGTACTGCTCCACCTTGTTTGCAGTGTTTAATTAGGAAACCCTTCATCTTGCACACCTTCTCAATGCTTATGTTGACTACAGTTAGCATTTTAACAAAGTCCAACACAAAGTCCTCTCTGAGTGGTTTCTCTGAATGCACACTGTGAAGCGTAACCTGCTTCTGTTTTGACTCCTGTTTTGACTTCACCCTTATTTTTGCTTCTTTCTTGCAAGATGCTTTTTAGATTTCAGATGATCTTTTATCCAAGTATATTATCCACATTTTTACATAGTCCATACTATTTATTGCAGTATTTGGAGAACAGTATTCCAGAATCAGAATACTTTATCTGGCCACTGCTTAACCCTTTCCTCAGCACAAATATGAGCAACCGGAGCCTGGCATTACAATAATTACGTAGAACAGTTGTAAATTCTGATTGGTTAAGTGCACAAATGTCATCATTACATGAACCAGTGAGCTTGAGGCTTATAAATGTGGCCATGTTTGTTGTTTTACTAAACACGATAAAAGATTTTGACAATCTTTGACAGTTAGAAGTTCAGAAATGGAAACTTGATGCCATCTTTTGAATTCCGTTTCACATTAATAAATCCGTGATTTCCATCTGTTTTCCGTCAATATAAATCATTGTCCCTACCTCAGAATTTTCCTTTGTTCATGCCATTATATACTTCCACAAACGTGTTGACACATTGATAGAGATGTGTTCTTTAAATCAAATAGGGTGCCCACTCACACCTGATTATCATCCCACTGATTGAAAACACCTGACTCTAATTTCACCTTTAAAATACTTGCTAATCCTAGAGGTTCACAAACTTTTGCCACTCACAGATATGTAATATCGGATCATTTTCCTCAATATATAAATGTAGTAAATTACTTTTAGGACTTGTGTGAAAATCTGATGATGTTTTAGGTCATGTTTATGCAGAAATTTCCAAGAAAAATAATTAATCAACTTCACTGTGCCAGCGGAGTGCTGACAGTACAGATATAGTATGTTTCACACATGCGCAACAGCTTTCATGCATGCTGGGGCTTGAAGTGCACCTTGTAAGGCTAAAGGCGGAAACAGAGGTGCTCAAGGTGCTCTGCTTCTTCAAATGAGCCACATGCATGCAGAACATGTCAATCTGTGGGCAGGGGAACCAGCGTCGGAACCACGGCTGGTGTGGGAACGGGTGCCGACACTGATACTGGTGCAGGCACTGACGCTGATGAATTTGCCCACACTGACACTGATGCTGGTACCTGATCGTGGTGTACATGCTGATGCTGGTCCTAAAAGACTCTATGTATACTATCGTTCAGAAAAATTTGCACATTTGTGGACAGAGACCTGACCACATTCAAAAACATCAACAGGCTCAGAGACTGAGATACTCACAGGCTCGGTAACCGAGACATCCATAGGCTTGGAGTCAGAGACATTTGCAGGCTCTGAGACAGACATTGGCATGGTCAGAAGTAGGAACATCAGCAGGCTCAGACAAACAGGCAGGCTGAGACAGACAAACGAGGGGCTGCTCTGAGACAGAGGTGAGAAACTGCTCAAAGATGGCGGTGCCGGGCCGCTCCGGGAGGAAGGCGGCAGGCTGCTCTTGAACTCAGTCAGCATGGTAGCAGCATGGAGCTCACAGAAGCTATGGGAGCACCAATAATTAAGAGAGCACCAACAGCTATGGGAGCACCAACAGCTGTGGGAGCATGATTGTTGACTAAGGTGTAGTCAGTGGCAGGCGTACCACTGGAAACAGTCAGAAAGAGGGGTGCAGTCTGATACCAGGCACCAAAACAGAGAGAAGAACAGGGATAGGAACAGATGCAATACTGGGAGCAGGAATATGGTGACGAGCCGGCACAGGGACAGGAATAGATCTAGGAGTGGGTGTAGGCACAGGAGCTGACCTAGGAGTAAAAACTGGAGCAGGCAGAGGAGTGGACATGGGGCAGGTGGTGGAGTGGGCACAGTAACAGACTGAACAACAGGAGTAGAGATAAGAGTGGACCTGGAAGCAGTTACAGGAACAGACCTGGGAGTGGGTACAGGATCAGGGATAGAGGAAGGAGCAGGTACAAGCACAGGCACAGAGAAAGGAGAGAATCAGGAGAGTTTTATATAAAGCACAGCAAGAAGGTCCTGGGTTTGAGTCCCGGGCTCAGCAAGGGTTTTTTTGTGTAGAGTTTGCACGCTCTTCCCATGCTTGCTTGGATTTCCTCTGGACACTCCTACAGTTTTCCTCCCACAGGTCAAAGATGTTAGGCTAATTGATTGTTCCAAATTGCCCCTCACGGTGTGTGTGTGTGCGCGTGTGTGCGTGCATGTGTGTGAGTGTTGACCCTGTGATGGGCTGGTGAGCTGTTCAGGGTGTACCCTGCCTTCACCCAGTGTTGGCTGAGATGGGCTCCAGCCTCCCCATGACCCTAACAGGATTAAGCGGTTTTGCAAATGAATAAATAAACGATTGAATGAATGTATATGGGACATTTCATAACAATGCGAGACTATCAAGTGGAGGCAAAAATGAAAATAAAGTTGCTGTTTCTGGCATACTCAGCATGTTTTATGATGTATATGACAGCTGGGGACATAGTAATGTAGATGATCACACATGGTACTCATCATTAGAATACGAAAAAACCTGGAACAGCTGAATTGATTATATATTTAGTTTGGTCATTACTGCAGCAAAGGTTCATTTTTGTCCACTTGTATATGGTTAATTCCTATTGGGCTCCAAAATTGTGATGTAGATAACTGTATTGTAAATGGCTGACAAAACAATAAAGCTTCCCATATAATCTAAATAAATGTAGAGTGTGATTTTTTTTTTTTTTTTTTAGATCAATATTGTTGCTTAGGGTGTAATAATTCAATGCTATTTTCGAATAAAAAGTGAAAACAACCCTAAAGAGTTTTTAGAATTCTGTGATAACCTGGATTAAACCTTCTCACATGGTGTGCATTTTTATCCAGAAACACGAAAATCTTCCTGTTGTTATTTTAAAATGGCATCAGAGCTACTTTCAAGGATCACTTGGTCTATGCTGATGCACACCGTTGGGGCCAGGGGGCAAATAGAGAGATTGTGACATACCTGGGACAGATTTTATTTTGGAATTTTTTGTTAAAATGTGAAAAAACAGTTTTTACCCTAAACATATTTTAGAATGCTTTTTTTTTACATTTCGTTCACTTGGAGCAATGAATTATGGTCTAGATGTCATTTTCCACAGCTTTGAATTAGCTGTAGGGTGCACTGGGGCAAGCATCAGCAAGGTTATACTATGATGATATGATGACAGTCAAACTGACCGCAGCAGTTTCTTTATTGAAAGATTCAGTATTAAGAATTTTTAAAAGTTAAAAAGTATACATTCTTACCATCAAATACTTTCATTATAATATTTTTTAAGTCTTGCTTTTAAGTAGAGCCCTCTTGGGAAATTGCTCCACCATTTTTTTTTTTTGTTCCTGTACTTAGGGTACATGAGCTGAAATTTCAGTAGTAGAGGAGCCAATCAAAACATCCAGTATCATCCACTACATCCACATTATGTCCAGTGGGTGTAGATACGTATAATGAATTCAATATATTCAGTATATATAGAACCTCTGAATCTTGGGGGAATCGTCAGTCTATTTATCAAAGACTTCATTATTGTAATTGTAAAATTATGTTGAATGTGGCTGTTAATTATAATGTCTCTGTGTTTGAAGTTATGGGATGGTGCAGGTAGTGGGCGATGCCTTCAGATTTATTCCACCCACTGCGGGGCTGTACGAGATGCATGTTGGCTGCCATGTGGACGACGCCTCCTTTCTGGCTCCTTTGATAACACCGCCTCTGTGACAGATTTGGAGACAAGTAAGTAATTTGAACCATCTATCTCCATGCCATCAGTGCTAGTGCCCTGACATTTTTCAGGAGTCACTGAAAATTGCCTGTAAAATGCACTCTTGAATGCCATATGGAGAAGAATTTAATGAACACGTATTAAACAAAAAATCTAAAAAATATATATTAGGTAGTATACCTTAAAAATATAATAATTTAACCTTCTTTGATTGCTTACTATACAGCAGATGATTTATCCAAAGAAGCTTGTTTGGGAAACAGAATCCTATACATGCACAGGCATGGGTGCTTGAGGCTTAAAATTATGTACACAACAGTGTTTTTGCATGAGTCCAATGCTAACTGCTGAGCTGTTTTTGCTACATTTGTTTGTTCATGTGTCTCACAAATATGGCCCCTGGAGAAGTTACAGATTAAAGTCCATATGTCAACATAGATACTGACATGCATAACATTATTACTCACATACTTTTAAGTAGAATGTACAGTTGTTTTATTGAAATCACGTGCTATCACATAAATATAGATAATTTCAAACTTCCTACCACATGCACAGCAAATCAGAGTTGAGAATTCCCATCATTTTGCATGTGATATAAGTTGGGGAAGATCTTTGGCCTAGACCTGAGTTGGCAGTATTTCTTATTGAAAATATAAACAAATGTGTAAAGATGCTGTTGTTAAGCGGTCATGCCTCGCCAATGTATAGCTGCAGGTTGTGGCGAAACATCAGCGGACAGTGTTGGTTTGAACTGTGACTAATCAATAACCAATCTCTTTGTAATTGTAGTAAGAAATTCTGAGTTCATGTCTGAACGGCTCAAGAGATACTGTATAAAGGGTGTAACAATTTAGTAAAATCAGAAATATCATAATTTTTACCATCTACTTATTTAGAATTTATTCAGGCAAACTGAGGGGTAAAAGAGTATGGATGCTGAGGACACTGCAGATAACAAATACATGATGGTTCAGCTTCTCACCCACATTTATTACTTAATGCTATAAAAGGACAACAAGCAGCTGAACAATTATTGTTAACTCCACCCAAAATGGAATTCTGGCAGAGGTATTGTGATTGTAGGCTTTTGTAAGTCTGTTAGTTTGTTAACAAAATCCTGACCATACCTGTGCATTTTCACCAAACGTTTTATTAAATTTTTTTTTGTTTTATACTGTATTAATTCCGCAAGGAAAATTTTTACTTCTGCATTTAACCCATCCAAAGTGAGCACACACACACACACACACACACACACACACACACACACACACACACA
>JBCNYH010000022.1:24685999-24712535 GCA_039654325.1 Tandanus tandanus | reverse complement strand
GGGAAAGGAAAGTTGTTTGGGACAAAACTGCAAACAGATTTTCCTTTTTTTTTTTGGGGGGTTGGGAAGGGAAGGTTTGAAAAAAAAAAAAAAAAAAAAAAAAAAAAAAAGAAATAAATACTTAACCATTTGAAACTGTTCACACATAGTTTCATGAATATATTGCACTTGGAACATTCTCAGTATAAGTTGTCATACGAACATCACAAGTATGAACTTGATTGGATCGGATTTATCCTCTAAACAGGACTGTTTGCCATCAGAAGCTGAACACCCACTGTCTTTATTATCCTTCGATGATTATCAGACACATTCATTAAGTAAATCAGATAAATTTTAGGTAAATTTCAGATAAAATTATTTGATGGCAGAAATTCCAAGCTAAGTATTGGTACAGAATTTGGTGAGAATTCCCAGACGTCATGCAGTGTAGCGTCTTGATTTTGTGGCATTTTCGGATATTTCTAAGAAAATGAGCCATACATTCCCTCATTATATGCAGGTTTTTAAGCATATACAGTAGAAATGTATATTAAAAAACAACCTTGACAAATAACAAAGTCTAATAATTTTTCTAGCATTTTATGCTAAAATCTAAGAATCTATAATTTTGACCCACTAATGCATTAATCGGCTACATCTCAAAATCTAGCCCTGTGACTTCTGACTGGTTTGGTGCTGGAGGGTCACATATCCAACAGGAAGGGTTTTCCAGCAATTCCGATGTTCCCATGTTCCGATGTTCTTTGCCATGTAATTTGGGGGTGCCCTTGGATTCATGGTGTCCATCTCATTGCCATGTTAGGGGTTGTTCTCCATGCAAAGTATGTGGCTGGCCAATTGCAGTCTTCTGCGTGTGTCTGTCTTGGGGAGTTTGCAAAACACAAGGAATTTGTCCTGTGAAGAACCTCCTTGTAAATCAACATATTCCATAACCCTATACTGGGATAATGCTGATTTTAACACACAGTCTCAACTTGTAATTTTTAATCTCCATCCGGTAAAAGTAAAAAAAAAAACCCAAAACAAAATCAAATCTAAAAAAAAAAGTAAAAAAATAAAAATAAAAACTCTCCCTCAACTTGTCATCAATACCAATCAACTTGGGTAGTCTTCTCAGCTACCGTAGAAATTCCTTCCTAGTTATGTGGTGGTTTGTAACTGATCAAGGAAGGGAATATCATATAAGTCTGGTGATCAGATGGTGGTCTTAAGCTAGGCCATGTCTCAAGGTGATATAAAATTGTCATCAATAGAAATCACGCTATGGGGAATTTTTTCCAGCTTGAACATGATCAGCCAATTGCCACTGTACTAAAGTGGAATATAGACTCCCACCATAATGATTGAATTAAATTCCCTCTGTAGGTAGAAGGATGTGCAATGACTTAATGAGGGTTCCTAATCTGAAGAGCAGAGCAACATCTATTCTAGCAGATATCATGACTAGGCTATACATAAAGCATACCATGGTCATTGCATACAGCATATGATTAAAAAAATAATAAAAATACTGGTCATTTTATATATATATTCATTGCAGTGATGTCCATTTTAGTTCCAGAATGTAGATATAAAATATGGAAAGCGAAATCTCAAATGGGTTGAAAGCACTGTGTTTTGGGTTAAACTAAAGTGTATATTTCACTGCTTTTCCTGGTTTTCAATTTGATTGCATTTATAAAAGTCAAACTTGCCAGTTGCAATGTTTTGTTTGTTTTCCTTTTTTTGCTCTTACTTTTGTTTATAGGTCAGGTGGTTGCCAGGGTCGACAACCAATTCAAGGTTACATGTCTTGCCGTTAATCCATCGGATCCTACTGTTTTTCTCTGTGGAGGATTCAGTTCTGAAGTGAAGGCTTGGGATTCCCGAACATCCAAGGTAGGTTTTTACGTCCAAAAAAGTGATGTTTTAAAGACACAATTCAGTAAGAATAAGATGTGTCATTATTCAGCTCGTACTTGGCTGGTTCCTCTATATGCGTTATTGTGCACAGGAAGAAATTGATTACTAATATTCAATGCATAGAAATGTATGCATGTGTATGCATGGTTTACTCACAATGATTAATGCATAAATGGTTGATAGATGACACCCCTTGCTTCTTCTGGCAGAAGGATAAAATACATTTTTAACAGGATTATGATACCAAATTATTTAATTATAAGGCATGCATCAAAATAAACACACAAATGGTTGCAGGAAAAATTGTTTTACAGTGATCATCTCAGTTTCCAGATTTGAACCCTGTTGAAAACCTGTGGTCTGAATTAAGGACAACCCACTTAAACAAACCTGAGAATAGAATTGAACTTGACAGGTTCTTTATCAAGGAGTGTCCAGTATACAGTTC
The DNA here is from genome assembly GCA_039654325.1 of Tandanus tandanus. Taxonomy (NCBI): domain Eukaryota; kingdom Metazoa; phylum Chordata; class Actinopteri; order Siluriformes; family Plotosidae; genus Tandanus; species Tandanus tandanus. The sequence goes on along the minus strand of JBCNYH010000022.1, from coordinate 24,710,182 downwards.
TAATTAATTACGAATTCATATCTAAGGAATGAACAATGAAACCTTTTTTTGCAGTAGAATAATCAAATACACTGACTATTTTTCCTGTCTTCATTCAGATGCTCAGACTGTACAAGGCTGGGATTCAGCAGACATTGGACATCCTATTTCTGGATGGAGGAAAAGAATTTGTGACCAGCAGTGATGTTGTCAGTCGAGACTCTGCAGATTGTACCCTCATTGCCTGGGACTTTGAGTCTACTGCCAGACTCTCCAACCAGATATTTCATGTAAGAAATTCCACTCCATATAATACAGCATACATTATTGCAATATAATGTATTTATTTTCTCAAATTAAATTTTTAGGATTTTTGGATATATTCCTGTCACAAAAGGACAAATGTTTAACAACGTTTTCTTCAGTGAGGAAAACTAAACCATAAGTAATAAATAATTCATGTTTTTGCATCAATTTGACAATGCAAACAGAACATGCAAACTCTACATAGAAACAATATTGTCGAGTCCAGGGCTCAAACCCATTACCTTCTTGCTGTAAGGCTGATGTGCTAAGCTCTACACCACCATGCCACCCTCACCAGTATATGTGCTCTAGAAATAATTATGTGATTAATGCAGTCTTGAGTTGAATTTGCTAATGCATCATTCTGTTCGCTTGCACTGTTGCATATTATGCAAGAGGTGCTACGCAATCTTGGTGAACTTGTAGCTTTTGCCTCTTTGCTCTGTAAAGTCACACTCATCTCTTGTTCTCACCAGGGGGTCAGTTTTCTTCTTAGCTGGCAGATTTTAAAGTCGTCTGGCCCAAACCCCACCTAAACTTTTTACTAGCTAAAAGCTGGACACTCCTTTTTTCAGCAAAACACCTTCACAAAATTATGCTACCACCTTCATGCTTCACAGATAAGATAATGTTATTCATATTTAGAACCTGACACTTTTTACACAGTACCTAGTGCTTATTATTATAGCCAATCAGTTATTTATCTGACCAGGAAACAATTTCCAAAAGGACTGATATTTGTCCTATAATCAAATGCAGATTTCAGTTTTATTTTCAATGCTGATTATGGAATAGGGGCTTCTTTCAAGTGCAACATACTTTCAGGCCAATAGTGAAGGTATGTCCTTTGGTACCTGATGCCTCCAGCTATTCCACCAGTTCATTAAGGTTATTTTAGCTTTCTCTTCAAATTTCGGAACAGAGTTTGTTCTTTGCTTGGAGTTACAGTAATTTCCTTTATTTATTTTATTATATAAAATAATAATGTTTTATGGCCGTGGTGAACAAAACTCTTAATATACCTCAAATTTTAATTAATCATTATATTTAAACATATTATTTTTTTCTTATGGTGCAGGAGAGATACACCTGTCCGAGCTTGGCCATGCACCCTCAGGAGGAATCCTTTGTTGCTCAGACCAATGGAAATTACATAGCACTCTTTTCAGCTCAGAGGCCATACCGGATGAACAAGAGGAAAAGATATGAAGGGCACAAGGTAATGAGTTCTGTGCTTGCATTAGATCTAAATAAACTTAATTATTATTTGATTAATACCATACATATCTTTTCTTGCAGAATTCTTTTCGTGCTACTCTTTCTTTTAGTAACATTTATACAATTCTAACCACAAAATTGCACTGTTATTATTATTATTATTGTTGTTGTTTTATTTTTTTGAGGGGTAAAACCAGTAATAAGTTTTATGTCGCCGTGGGCTTGCTCATTAGGGATGTGTAGGGGGTTGTAGAAAAATGTTTAAATTCCTTTTTAAACTACTTTTACTATGTAAAGCTGCTTCGCGACAATGTCAATTGTAAAAAGTGCTATACAAATAAAACTGAATTGAATTGAAATAATCACACCCATCAGCTTTTAAGCAAGTTAACTTTCTATGTTTTAGGTGGAAGGTTATGCGGTACAATGTGATTGGTCTCCAGATGGAACCATACTGGCGACAGGTAGCTCTACGGGCTTTGTGCACTTCTATGAGTTTGAGAGTACACGGAACTTGCTCACACTCCATGCTCATCAGCAGGCCTGTGCGTCTATGTCTTACCACCCTGTAATACCTGCTATGGTTGCCACCTGTGACTGGGGAGGGGAGATCAAGATATGGAACTGACAACCTCAAGGACTTTGCTTTGCTGTAGAATGTATACTAAGACTATGTTTAAAATTAAAATACATTTTATCAAGAGCACTTGGAGAGCACAAACCTCTGCCAAGCCCAGCAATCCCCGTATGATCCAAAATGTCAATAATTATCCTATCTCACAATGTTAAAGAATCCTTTAAAAAAATTACTGGATCCTGAATTTGATCCGCATCATCTCTGAAACGTAATGAAGTCTTCCTTGTCCAAAGCCCCACCTCTGGCAGAAATTACATTAAAATCCACGCACAACTTTTGTAGTAATTCTACTAACAACACACAAAACAAGGGTAAAATATAATCTTCTTGGCAGAGGTAATTGTCTTATAAATGTTATATAATGTGAGATCAATATATGAGCATGTACAAATGTCCACTCAGGAAGTTTTTCCTGCCTTTTGACCTTGCAATTTAGATCTATATTTGGGTGTCTCTAAAGCCACTTTGTGACAGTTATGTGTTCAAAGCTGTATAAAAGTAAAACTGAAATAACATGAAGATGAGCACATATACAAGATGTACAGTGCCCTTTTAAAGAGAGGGCATTTTAGAATGGCCACTCTGAAAATGGCAAATCTATCAGTGCCACTGGGCATCAGGCATAGCCTATACAGCTGTTTGAATGTGAAATGAAAAAGATAGAAACTATTGATATAACCAGACATTGAACAGTTTAGCTAAGGAAGATGATTAATAATTATGCACTGAAGGTGCAGGGGATACTGCAAAATAATAATATTTATTTTTTTTGCGACATCCAAAATTTTTTCTTTTTTTTTTCTCCCTAGCAAAACAGCTCTGAGTTTTTCTCTGTCAAGCTCAAAACTCAAAACCCAAAATGTCACAGGGGTTTTACACAGTTGGAAATAGTCTGTGGTGAACTTGCCGCTGGCTTTCTCAATGCCTCCAGTCAAGGTATAAAGTCATGTCCAGGCTGTTTGTTAAAGTTTTGATGCATCTTAAGAGTTTGCTGTTCAGCTCTATACAAGAATTCCATGACTTCTTTTTTTTCCAGATTACTTAATAGTTTTAAAAATTTCGACACTTTTCGACAATTAGGACACTGTGTGTGCAATGAAAGATTTTGCTTGTGTTCCAAAAAGTACAAGCTCATTGATGAGGCATGGTGGAGCTGTCACAGGTGGTACTTGCATGGCTACTTCTGGAACAGGCTTACTAAGCTCTATTGACAATGTAACTCATGCAGAATAATGAATTAAAAAATCTACAGAAACATTTTGTCAACTTACATAGAAAGGTATCCAATATAAATGGGAGAAACTGCAACATGCAGCAAGACAATAACCCAGAACACCCTGTTAACACAACAGAGGACTTCATCAGGGGGAAGGGAAGTGGGGAGGGGTTTAGAAGAAGGTTTTAACCTGGCCAGTTCGATCACCAGTTCTTAATCCAACTAAGCACCTCCTGAAGAGGAGACAAGGGAGGAACCCCTCAAAACAACAACTGAAGCCAGGAAAAGCTTCACAAAAAAAGAATGTTTGGGGATAGCAGTGAGTTGCCACTTTGCAAGCAAAGGATATGTAATCAATATTGTTATTTTTACCCTGTTTTATCTAAGACTATCTGTTTCTATATGTTTTACCTAAAAATTGGGTGGTCTGCCACTTGTGTTGTAAGTTATAAGATGTTCATATACACTGATCAGCCATCATAGTAAAACCATTATCAGGTGGCAGAATACCCTGGGGTCTATGGCTGAAAAAAAAGGTTGACAATCATTGCTGTAGTGTTTGGTAAAGTGTCATGAATACCTGATTTTACAGTACCTTTCTCACTCAATAATTGTCTATTTACATGAAATTTTTTTTTTTGATACTTATGACCAGCTTAAAATGCCACTGACAATACCACCATATTGCTGTATTTATGCGAAAACAGAAAATCGGTTTTGTATGATTTGTTTTCACCACAAATGAAACTTAAAACCACTCAAAAACAAGCAGGTTATATAAATGGAGAATAGCTATATTGTTAATGCCTCCTTTTGCTCCTAGCATGTTTTTGTGGAAGATTATGAACCAGACATGGTAAAAGATTTATAACCATATCAGTTTGAACCGTCAGCTGGAAAATGGTGATGAGCAAGCCAGAGAGGAATGGCAGGCAGGTACAGGACTACTGGTGGATATTGGGCTGACTGCAGAATACTGAATGGCTTGTAACCGATAGTTCATAAGGCAGTAATACTTTTCTGTGTCATTATAACAAGAACGTTTTGTCTCTATAACTGTAAGAAATGACAGGATTGTCACCTTGGGCTTTTTTGTAATTTAGAAGGTACATCATGGAAGCAGGTGATGTTTTTCATAGATTGATGTGCTTTTTTGACCAACAGTATTTATTAGTCTGGGGAGAGAGAGGGAGAGAGATGCATGCACAAGAGAGATTTGCTAACTTCAATGATTTGCTAACTTGCGATAGCATAAAAAAATTAAAACAGTTAGTCCAAAATGTGCTGCCTTTGTTTTTAATTTTTATTCTGATGAACAGACATCAAATGAGTCTGATGAAAATCTGATTAACACGACTACTCAAAAAATGATCTACTTGTTATAACATCTATTTTAGGGTCCATCCCAAATTGACCCATGCTCACTATAGCCTATAACCTGCACTTCTATACATTGTGTAATGACATATGCATCCTCATGAGTGCACTTCTTATGAAGTGATGTGCTGTTTGGGACACAGACTGAGTTTGCTTCACAGTGCTAAATTCATAAACTAAATCAGTGTATTTTTGCATTGATGCAAATTAAATGTTTGTTGTAAACAGTTTTTATTAGTCATGGATGGACACCTGTTTATGGTTCTGGATAATATTGATAGAGAAAGGGGCTGCATTGACTTTCTTTTTTCTGACTGCAGAGCTTCACTGCGGATGTAAACAAAGAACAGACGCCTCTGCATGTTTGAAGATTACCCAGCTGGTTTTTGTACAGTGTTTCTTTTGTATGTGAGAATTTTACGTATTCATTAATGGCTGACCAATTTAAACCTTTTTTCACTAATGCCATTTACATTGTCATTAGGAATATAGGAAAAAGTCTCCATAGCTTTAATTAAAACAACTCCGGCATAAACAGTGATGACTTTGAAGCATGTGTAGACTGCTGTGGGCTTGAGGCACCTCTGAGTTCTCTGTGCTGTGGCAATACCCATAGTCCATATACTTCTGCAGTAGCTTCAAAGCTGTCAGTGGTGAAATGCTCCCTGCATAGCCACGATGACTCCAATGGTGTCAAGATGGCTTGTGTATGCTGTTCTGTGTATGCTGTCTTCCAAAATTTGTATAGGATCACATCTTTGGCAGGGGAATTTGAACACCCTGCTACCAGACAACAATAAGGAATTTAAAACAAACAAACAAAACATCCGTCCAAAAATCTTATATTCTGAGCTTTTCTCTTTCTTCATATTAAGGGCTGAGAGCCACAGTGATCTAACTTAAAAAAAATGAAAAATTTAGTAAGGTCATATTTCGACAGATGTGGATTATGTCTATGCGTTGCCAGAATCCCTTGAAGGTCCCTTCATCTTTCTTATGAGCTTGAATCATATCACATTATCCATGATTTTTTTATACTGCAAAAATTCTTCATTTTTCTTAAAAACAGATTTTCTGTTGGCTAGACCAATCTGGTTCTCAGCCCTTCATATGTAAATGGAGCCTGTGTTACTATCGTGGCATCATTTCCCGGTGCCAGAAAAAGCCAGAAATATTGGGGAATGTCCGAAACCTCTGACTTTTCAAGAAATCAATTAATTCTCACTTTCATTCTTTCAACTTTAACTCTCACTGGAGCCAATCCCCGCTTTCTTTGGGCAAGAGACAGGGTACACCCTAAACAAGTTACCAGTGTGTTGCAGGGTTAACACAGACACAGTCAACCATTCACACACATTCACATGTATGTGAATATTACTAAAAATTTACTTAATTAGGTAGGGCAGTAGGGTAGTTGTGGCTTAGTGGTTAAGGCAATGGGTTACTGATCCGAAGGTCAGCGGTTCAATCCCCACTATCACCACTGTTGGGCCCTTGAGATGTTTCTTCTCATCATACCCTAATCTACTATACTGAATCTCTTACCCAAATTTTTATTGCCAGTTTTACTCTGAGACTTGTGACAATTGAACAGACCCATGCATTGGAATATTGGTTATTTAAATCCCCATAAAACAGGACTTGGTTAACCATTCTCTATGGGATGGCAATAGCTTAGTAAATTGAAAATGACATTTTAATTCCTCAGGGAGTGTCTGGGCCAGAAATTACATATGTAAAGCATTTCAGTGCAGCATAGATGGAAACATAGCCAGATTAGAAGCATCTGGCAAACCCTCCTTACCCTTTTTAAAAAGCATTAGCCATTCAAAACCGTTTAAAACTCTATATCTACTATATTTATTTTATTTTGTTATCGTGACAATGATCTATGTGGCAAGCCATGGTAAACTTTTATTGTATGACTAGTCAATCATATCCCCAAAATAATCACCTTCCTCCCTAAGATGGTTTTTACTTACATTTTTGAAGTTGCAATCTGCTAAAATCCATTTGATAGTGTTCATTAGCCAGTTTGAAAAAAACTGCCGTTTTACTCTTGCGAGTCCATGAAATTGTGAGAGTAGGACGTGTATTTGTCAGTTCATATAAGGCAAGATAACGGCAAAAATAACTGTACTGTGTACAGATATTAAACTGACAAGACAGATATAAACTAGCGAATTTCTGAATAAAATAAAACTAGGCACATATAATACGAGCTGGCATTCCCATACATCAGACAGACATTGGCTCATTTACATGAATGAATGATAAAACCCGCTGTATATTCATGCAAATTATTTCCATATTTACCATTGCATACACGTGATACACATGCAACTTTTCGCAGTACAATGTCACCCCCCTGTGCACAGATTTATTGTTTTTTTTCCACAAAGAAGCTTGTACTAACAATAGTACATTTTAATGTGCAAAGACATACATGATGCATGCAAGCATTTATTAGGTTTGGGTTTAATTTCCCATTAAGCATTGGAAAATCCAAATAGAATGAAATTTTTGTTTAATTATGGTACTATCTTGGGGGACTTTCTGAAGTTTTGTTCAGAAATTCAGAAATCTCCAAACAAATATTGCACTAATTTAGCCAGTTGAGATAAAAATAAAACAAATCAAGAAATCAGAGTAAATAAGTCCTTGGCTTTTTAAAAGCTCTGTTCATGTACCATTCTGTTTGTAAAAAACGTTAATGGAAGGCAACTTTAAATGCACACAGGAAAACTCATGTTTTCTTGAATCTCTTACGGTATTCAGGGATGGAATTTCAAATAAATATGCTATTAGCCAGCAGGGCCAGTAAGGTAAACAGAAATACTAGTTCTTCACTATATTTACTGGCTAGTAGGACTAGTGATTTTCATATTCTACTGGCCAATAATATTATTGAAATCCAATAAAAATTCAAAACAGAAAATATGGTTTGTGATCAAGTTTTTATTATAAAAGATGCAGTTGACTTTTTAATAGAATACGTGTCTTTGACAAAAACTCAGTCTCCATTGCAACAGACTTTTCAATCAGCTCACAGTCTGACCATTTGCCCAAGTTCATATCACAATAATAATAATAATATACCATGAAGGTTCCATTTTATACACATTACCATGATATGCAATTAATAAATCAGACAAGTATGAAACATATATATTGATTTATACTTTTAAAGTTATAGTAAACCCCCCACTGACAGGTATTTTGAGTAACTGCATAGTAGTAAACTGTAAGCAGGAAAATGGGGAGGAATTTGGATGGGCTACATGCTAGAGCACGACGTGCATTCACGGATATATAGTCTAGTAGTAATTTGGGTTCATAAGAAAGGAACAAGAGCGCTCGTTATTCAACTTGACAAGTTGCGTGTCGCTCAGACAAACTGATACATACGAATACTCACCCCATATTTTTTGCCAATTCGCCGAGAGGATGACTAATTACAGAATTCGCTGATCATATTACTCATCCTAAAATGTATTTTTTAGTTGCCGCGGGCGAGCGTGAAATTCCATCCCTGCAGTTTATAATTTTAAAATGTACCAGATGCTGTTTTTTATTTTATTCAGTATTTTTTTGTTGATATGGAATAAAAATGTATTAATTTATTGAGATGTACTGTAAACTTGGACCAGCTGTATGTATAGGTAAGGTCTAATGTACAGTGAGCTGACCATTACTGTAAAATGAAGCCGAACAGAGTGAGTGTAGAACAGAATCTAATATCACTCAAAAGCTTTTTTTTTTTTTAATAGCAATAATGACCAGCTCGCTGTACATTGTCCCACTTATTATACACCTTCTTTTTAAATTAATTTACAATTTAACAGGAAATATTTATTTAAAAAAATTCATTGATTTTAGAATGATTTTCTAGCTTTTGCTAATGACCCACTCCATAGCTGAATGCTGAAACTGCTATATCAGAATCAAGTATTCAGTAAGCCATGTAATGTTAATATAAAAATAAACAAATAAATACTACTGCTACTACTACTACTACTACTACTAATAATAATAATAAATGCAAACACATAAAGCAAAAAGGCCTTTATTTCATTTCTCTCTCTCTCTCTCTTTTAAAGAGGGGAGACTGAAGGGAATGATTTTTTGGCATTTTTTTCATTCTTTTGCACATCTGACATCTGTTCATTTTTACGAACAGAACACACACATTCACATAAAATACATACTAGGTTACCTCAGTTATCAAAGTAGTTATAAAAGTGCTCCATGCAAATTCCAGACATGCGTTTAAAGCAGAGGCCTTTAACCTAAGTTTAGGTAACCCTCCTTCCCACTACACATTTTTGTTGCCTTAAAATTTCATATTTAAGGCAGATAGGCAGGGTTGTGTGTAACTTTTATAACTAAATGTTTGCTTGGCATAGGTGTGCTAATAGTTTAAGTACAGCAAAATGTGTCTGGAATCGCCATGAATCAATTTGAAGACTAGAGCCCTACTTAGTACTTTCTGTAAACAATGTACATGTACTAGTATATATAATGTTTTAAAGAAGCATGTATGCCATTTTTATTAGGGCCAGTTAGTAGCATAAATGTTTAAACTATTTGAAGGTAAATTGTTTAAGTGAGTAAGGAACGTATATGTGAAACCTAATCTCTATTATTATAAATATTAGTATTACACAATATAATGACCTTGGAATGAGGTATTTCAAATCTTAATGCTTTAAATAACACTCTCTTTTGCTTTCAAACAATTTTAAAGCCAACCACTTACCCAACCCTAAAGCTAAGGCCCTCCTCCAAAATGCATCCAGGTGAGTCAGTGGTGAGACTTCAGTTAAACACAAATGCCTCAGTTAAGCAGTGTTCCATACAGTTGAGCTTTGGTGAGACTGTCCTTTCTGGTGAGTCCTGTGCTTGAAAACTTTTGGTGCTGTGGAGAGGTCTTCCTGTGTTGCTCTGGATTTTGATGCTCGTAGTGCTGCTGATTGGAAGCCTCCATTGGAGTTTGATGTAATATTTCAGCTGAGCTGTTGGGGCCTAAATCTACATATTCTTTGTTCACAGTGCTCTCATTGTCTTTTGAGATTCCAGCAAGGAAGAGACTGCTCTTAGACTCTTGGATGCGTTTATTTAACTGATACTTTGGTCCTTTTTCAGACTCAAACAAGCCCAAACTGTGCTTAGTGCTTGGTGCCAAGCTGAAGCCAGGGGAGTTGGAGAGGCAGGAATCCAGCATACCTGTGTGGAAGGTGTTGACTCCTTCATGGTCAATGCTGTATAGGGGTCCTAATTTTACCTTGGAAGGGCCAACTGCAAAGTGCTGGTCAGAGAAACTGTAAGGGGAAACACGGCCTGGATTCTGATATGAAAAACTGTTGATGTCCTCTACACTTAAATGCCTCCAGCGGCCCATTAGCTCTTCCTCAGTAATGCTGCTGCAACTGTCTTTTGGCACTTCTGGTGAGCCAATGCTGTGGGAGGAAGTGAGCTGTGGCAAATGGTATGGCTCACTGTAACAGGACGCTGTCTGCATATAGGCTGGGGAATTGCCCTTTTTTGGGCTTGAGGTCACATGTTGGAAGCTATGCATCTTGGGATACCTGGGACTGTCTTTGCCATATGAGGGTAAACTCTTACAGTCATAATCACCATCCTGCCATTCCATGTATAGAGCCAGGTGAGAGGAGGAAAGGGTGCTGCTGGGAGCAACGCCCTTCTCATCTGAAGCCACACTAAAGCTAGAGTAAGAGCTAGAGGTAGGTGTGGATCCTGCTGCAAATTCATTAAGAGCCACATCATTGTGGGTGTACTGAGAGTGGAAGTTGTATTCCTCCTGGTTGCTGTCTGTGGATTTCTGTGGTTGGAGAATGCTAGTGTGCCTTCTCTGGAGGCCCACACTCTTCTGACACCCATGCCAGCGATCCTGTCGCCTATCATCCATGGGACAATATAGTGCTGTGTCACTGCAGTATAGGTCAGAAGATTTGCATACAACATGGCGTTGGAAAGTATCAACACTGTTCATTTTGTTCTTTGCCACAAAATCTGGGTCTTGAGGCCGTGGGCTAGGTGAGCATGTGACTGGGCAGCTACTACCTGGCTCAGGATTCTCTAATACATTAGCAAGGATTGTGGGTGCAGCATCAGGATAAGGTGAGTGGCACAGGTCCTTGTCCCTCTTGTGCCCATGATTTTCCATATAAGAACTTGCTGTCTCTTGAAAGTCAATAGGCAGCTGAGAGAGGCGTATAGAAAATTAGGAAGGGAAAATGGATTCTAAACTTCTAAAGTCTAAACTTTACTAGTAGTAATCAAATTGGCCACATAGCAATCAGGTGGGTTAAATAAGTAACATTCAAAAGCAATCAGCTAAGAAATAAAGCTGTATAACTGCCAATAAACATCTGAAATTAAATGAAATATTCTATTAATAATTAAGTTAGAGTGTCTGAATGTCTGAATTGTCAGTATGGATATGCATGCTCAGTGTGGCAAATGGACACTCGCCCGCTCGCCAAATGCGAGTGAAACTCCTAACGGGCGAGTTGACCTGATATCCACTGGTCCGTTTTATACTATCAGCATAGGTTTCATTAAGAGCCAGCAGAATCCCCGTCTACTTAAAAGAAAAAAAAAGGTTTTAAGTCCGGCAAGTGTGACACCAAGTGACGTCATTAGACAGGTTGTTATTGGTGTTCCGGGGCACTTACGAGGGACGCAGCGCAACAGAATAAGTAGTTGTTCAGGCATTTTCATCAACGTTTCCGCCTACTTCGTTTATATTACCACGGTATGTTATGAATTATATTACCAGTTATAAACACAGCATATTGAATGTGGAGCTGTAAACAGTTAGTGAATGTATTTTGTTATGTTTAGCGATTTATGTGAATAGGCGATCTGAGGAGTTTTCTGATGTTAACAGCTAGCGTGCCGGATAGCCGGGATTTGCATCCCTTGGTTAAGCAAAGCAGGTATTTAGCGCTATTTGTAATAGAAAGAGATTTCTGTTAAAGTTAAACTGTTTGAGTGCTTATTATGTTATTCTGTAAGGTGTTGAAGGTCTAAACTACATGCTTATATATTCACAACGGCATAGTTTTTGGGTGAAAGTATTGTGCTGTAAATTCATGTTTTTGTTGACATATTTGTTTAGGAAGCAGCAAAAAAAATAAGTTGTATTTTTTTTTTATAGTTTTCAGGGTTTTTGAAAGACTTGAGAAAAATAAACACATATACACCTATTAGAGACTCTCCACTGTGGTTCTTCTTAAGACTACAGGCTGCTACACTGAGCAAAGCCCGGCATATTAATAAAGTATGTGTTTTGCGCAATTATTTATGGGGGATGATGATGCTGGAGGACACTTGTTAACCCGAATGATTATGAAGAGTGTACACACAGAACCACGTGGGTGATTTATTAGGTGTTTCCCCTAACCCGATACCCGGCAAAATTGTGTGATGAATGGATTAAGCAAGTTAAACGAACATGGGTAGACTGGAAAGCACCCAGCGTTCATTTCTTTATTTGTATTGACATTTTACTGAAAATTGTTTTGAGCCAATTCCAGATCCTCAGTGTGAAATGGCTGAAGGTTTGACAGCGGTCATGCAACCAGCACTGCTACAGGTGTCAAACAGTAACACCATGACATTCAGAAGCTGTTAACAAGCTTGAACAGAAAATCTAAAATTGCTCTAAAAAAATTGCTCTAAAATTTGCTACGGTTGCTTTTAAATGATGACCAGTCAGTCTGTTGTAACACTCAATCTGAATGATCGAGGATGCCTGTAGCATAGCGTATATGCTAATTTCTTAAATAAACTTTCAAGTTGTGTCCATATTTCACTATTTCAGATTTTATACTTTTGTTTATAGTGGCTAACAGTGGTGCCAAATTCTACATGTCTTGGAATAAAATACTCTGTCAGACAATTTGTGCTATTTTTTTTTATGCGGTTTTTTTTGCCCCCAAAAACACGTACATTTACGGAGCAGTTGCAATTTGTACGGACCAGTAGTGATTCAGGACAACTGGTCCGTACGGACCAGTAGCAATTTCCATGAGTTTGCCACACTATGTATGCTGGATGTCAAAACAGTTTTTGGTACATTGCATCCATATGTCCATTATTGGAGGCTCCCAAGCCTGGTCCTAGAGGTCCCCTCTCCCACACATTTAATGCTTTCTCTGCTCTGTCACACCCACTTCAAGTCATGAAGGGCTGTTAATTAGCTAGTTAGTTAGGTGTGGTCATAAGTAGGTGTGGTCATAAGTATAAAAACACTAAAATATGCAAGACAGTGGGTACTCCAAGACTAGGTGTTACAGGGGAATTTGGAGCCACTCACAGCTGGCATCGGGCAAAAGGCAAGGTACACCATAAATCATCTGTTGAAGGAAACTGGAGTAAACCCATGCAAGCACTGTCAAAACATGTAAACTACACATAGAAAGTCCCTGAACCTTCTTGCTGTGAGGGAACAGGGCTAACCACTGAGCCATCATTTCACTTTCTAGTATAATATTCTACTAACTGACAATTAATGTATAGTACAATCTTTACAATCAACTACAATAATTTATGTACAATCTGTATCTTGGCTCACAAATCCATATACTTATGGGTCTGTTTGTACCTGTCACATCGCCCTAATGGTGCTTGTACATTTTCCACAGTTTCCCACTCTGTTTTCCAAACCTGTTGCTGTCCAAATTTGAAGTTGTTCCTCGCTGTCAACATTCTGCTGGCTTACAGAACTATAAGTTGTACATAAGTTTGTCTTTCAGAAATTCATTCTGCTTTGCTTTCTCAGGTAGATCAGTGCATCTATGTTTAATTTTCATCAAACCTAGTACCAAATCTATATCAAAGGCAGTTTCTTATATTTAAATTACATCAGCAAGCTTACTCCCTGGCGTAATATACATTTAGGTCCATAAGTATTCAGACAGTGTCACTTTTTTTTTTTATTTTGTCTCTGTACACCACCGTATAATGGATTGGAGCAGTCAAGGTCAAGCTGTAATTTAATCATCTTTAATTCAAGGGAATTAACAAAAATATTGTATTAACCTTTTAGGAATTTTGACATTTTTATATAGATTCCATCCATTTTCACATGCTCAAATGTAATTGCAAAAATACTAACAATGATAAATAAAAGGATATTTTTAATACTTTGATGAAAATCCTTTGCGGGCAATAACTGCCCGAAGTCTGAATCTATGAACATCAAATGCTGTTTTTTCCCTTCAGATGCTTTGCCAGGCCATTACTGCAACTGCCTTCAGTTGCTGCTTGTTTGTGGGTCTTTCTTACTTCAGTTTTGTCTTCAGTGAAAAGCATGCTCAGTCGAATTACTGACTATGAACATTTCACCTTACTGAACATTCATTTTTTTCCACAGAGAAAGTATATCTCTGTACACCACAGAATTCACCCTGCTTCAGCAGTCACATCAGTAAACACCAGTGACCCATTTTGACTGGCAGCCCATACATGCCCATGTTCACCATGCTTGACAGATGATGATGAGCCTTTCCTCCGCTATATTCTTCCCATCATACTTATATAAGTATGTCTGTTTCATCTGGCCAAAAAAAACCAAACAAACAAAAAAACCCCCAGACATTTCTTCCAGAACTGGGCGGGCTTTCTTACAAAGTGTAATCTGGCCTTTCTTTTCTTGAATGCTACCAGTGGTTTGCATTTTGAATTAAACCCTCTGTATTAAGAGTTAGGAAGCTGTCTCTTGATTGTAGACTTTGAAATTCATAGGCATACAATGAGTGTTCTTGACTTGACTAGATGTTATGAATGGGTTTTTCTTTACCAAAAAATAATTCTACTATCATCCAGTTGAATTGTTTTATATGGTTTTCCAGGTATTTTGGTGTTATTGAGCTCACCAGTTTATTACTTCTTTATAGGAATGTACCATATTCTTGATTTGGCCTCTATCCATCCCTGATAGGTGTGTGTGTGTGTTTTGCCTTTACTTCTGTTGACATGCCTTTAGAACACATTAACAGTTCCTATAAACAGCTGCTGAAGGAAAAATTAACACTTGGGATCAATTTGAGACATTTATCTCCCATTTGATTTATGCAACAATTTTGTTAAACCACTTTAATTACAGCTCGAAATCTATGTAAAGTGTGGTGGTGTAATTACAAAAATTGTGAAAATACTTATGGACCCAACTGTAATTATTTAAGGATAAAATGTTGTCAATTGGTACATATATAATTTTACATATACATATATAATTTTCTGGTAGTCAGGGCAACTATTAAAATAATTTTCCTCTCTATTAAGGAAATACAAGTAAGCCTGAAACAACTCGTGCTCATTGATCTAATTTATTATAATAACGGCTCTCTTATAATTGCTGCCTTGGAGTGACCTTAAAAAAAACCTTCTTGGCATAATACCTATGTCAAGTACCCTTATTGTGAAAGCCTATATTGTGTCTTGTTAGGCAGGTTTGTTGAAGAATAGAGCAAAAAGTAGAATTACCTTGGAATGCTTATGTGCTCTGTAATGGGATTTTCCACACTGCAGGAGTTGAGCTGCTCTGTTGTAGTCCTTCTTGTACAGGTCCTGTGAGAAAGCCGCATGTCAGTATGGTGTCCTAGCAACAGCACTTTCTTGGAATATTCAATACAAACTTAATTCTGGGTTTATGAAATATGCAGTTCTGACTGGTCACTGAGCAGTGTGATGTTTAACATCTATTTACGTTTATGTTTACGGCATTTGGCAGGCACTCCTATCTAGAGTGACTTACATTTATCATTACTTTTCTAATTCAACTGAGCAATTAAGGGTTAATGGCCTTCCTCAAGGACCATGTTGCTATGATGTTAAAAACTTTTTTCATCTTGCGCCAGTACCACCAACATACCATGACATTGTTTGGTAGTCTCAGTAATAAAATAAAATAAAGCAATCTCAACTAAGCAATGGCAGTAGTTTTCTGAGCCTTATGCTTCCCAGTGACTGTGCAAGGTTGGAAGCAGCTTTAGTCCTGATTGACTGGCTGCTCCAATAGTATCAGTAGTATTTTAGGATTTTTTTTTCAGAATGTAAATGATCAAGCATAATATTTTTATCTCATTTGTTTAAATTGGGTTATCTTTATCAACTTTTAAGATTTGTGTGAAAATCTAGTGTTCTAGGTACAGATGGCACTCTGTTGTGATAGAACACTGTCATGACAGCATGTATAATCGTGATTGGTATACTCACAAAGTTGTTTGACCAAATTATCATATGATCGTGTCTCAGAATGAATAAGACTACATGGAATGCCCTCAGGTCCAGCTGATTTATGTGATGTCTATTTTCCACACTTTGGTCCTGACGCACCTACTGTGCCTTTGTGGCACCACACTAAACAGGTGAGGGAGGCATCCACGGAGGCACTGTTTGTGAAAGCTTGCAGCCCTTACTCTATTGGTGGTATTCTCTATTGGTGGTATTTGGGGCATATCATTAGGTGCTTAAACTTGCTTAAATTTATTTCATATGTCAGAATTTGATTGGCAAGTAGGATAATACCAGCTACACATTGGCAGGCCAGGAGGGCTGACATTCCTAATAAAATCTCAATAACTCCTATGGTGCTAGAAAGAGAGTCAAAAGGATAGATAGTGTGGAAAACCCCAAAAGGAATTCAAACCCAGCCCCTAACAAAAGGTTGAGCACTGCAGTGAGTGACATCTCGGAAATTCACATAAGAACTAGCATGTATGAAGCATGAAGAAGAAAGGGAATTATGGTAGCATGACAATTGTTATTATACGGTATACTGTCATAGTGTCACTTTGTATGTCACACACAAGGAGTATCCAGGGATTTCTCACCACTCCTGGTAGTTGGGATGGGTGAAAGAGAACTATATTTTTACCATTACACTGTCACCATTAATTTTTTTAATTAATTCGTTTTTTTAATTTATTAATTGTACAGTAACTCTGTTGACTGTGGCAAGAGGTATCCCAAATTTTGTACAATCTGACACTGAATAAGTCCACCATCAGATTGAGCTACAATATGCCTTCTTTGAAAATCAGACAACTCTTTTGCTCCTGGTGTATGTGGCATAGCTAGTTGCTAGAAACAATTTATATAATTTATATTTAATATAATATAGTTTATATTTATATTAACTAGATTGATCAAATGAGTGCACAACTGAGCACAACTGGTGCACAACTGAGCAAGGTAACAAATACATCAGAGTCCCTAAATTGATTAACAAATGCCTAAAAAGTCGTCAGCTGACAGCTTTGTTAACTGGTACACACAGAAAACACCAGTCTCAACTTCAACAGTAAATCCTGGATACCGGCCTTCTAGGCAGAGTTGCAAAGAAAGACATATCGGTGACTGGTCAATATAAGGAAAAATTAAGATGGGCAAAAGAACATTTCAATGGGGCAATTGGACAGAGGCAGATTTCAAAAAAGTAATATGGACAGATAAATTTTAAGGTGTGTGGATCAAAAAGAGCAACATTTATAAGATGCATAACAAATAAAACGATGCTGGACGAGTGCTTGACGCCATCTTCTGGGTGCTTTGGTGGTGGTAAAGTGGGAGATTTGTACAGGGTAAACTAAATCTTGAACAAGGAATGCTATCACTCCATTTTGCAACACCATGCCATACACAGTGTATGGTGCTTGAATGGACCTGGTTTCCTCCTACAACAGGACAATGACCCAAAACACAGTTCCAAAGTATGCAAGAACTATTTAAAGAAGACGTAGTCAGCTGGCATTCTGTCAATAATGGATTGGCTAAGGTGCTTCAGGAAGCATGGGGTGAAATTTTTTCATTTTACCTCTACAAACTGACAACTAGAATGTAAAAGGTCTGCAAGACTGTAATAGCTGCAAAAGGAGGATTTTAGATGTAAGTTTCAAAAACAAAAGAAAAAAAAATATTATTTGTAACCTTGTTGATGTTTTGTTTATATTACATATTCATTTGGCAACTCATTTGAAGAACATAACTGTGTTTTTATGAAAATGTGAAATTTTCTGAGTGGTCCCAGACTTTTGAATGGTGGTGTAGTTTAGTGGAGATTTTGATGTTAATATCTTAAATTCTTGCATCAATCTTTGAAGTCCAAACTAGTGCTTTGATTAAAGAAATTAACAGTTTTAATACAGTAGTCTGTCATGACTTTTCTGTTGAAAGTACTGCTTTTAACAGACCAGTGACACATACTGCAACAACATTTTCCATGCCTCTGAGGGTGGTATAAAAAGTGACTGGACCCCCAGGTAGCTTTTGATGCTGCTGCCATCAGCTCAGGATGGAGAATGGCTGCATGTAAAATAGAGTCTGAAATGAAAACAAATAAAAAAAACCCAGAGATTCATGAACTACATGCTTCTTACTTTGACTGGGTTTTTCCAGATGGGGTCACATATTACCAAAGTTGCTGGAGCAATTTATCATGAGAGTGCTGGCAGAAAAAGCAGAATGGGTACAGTGACATTGGCCATTGACGCTGAAGGCGACGATTGAGCATGCAGTGGTATACCTGGCGGCTCTTCTGGTGACCAGTAGACATTCCGCTTTTTTCTCTCATCTCCATCCTTGCTTGTGTTTCTTTCCCCTTCCCTGATCCTTGCACCAGAGAAAAGGGCCAACTACCACGATTCCCACTCCCTGTCCCAATGTTCCTTCTCTCAATGTGTCTTCCCTAGCTCATTGTTCCTGGTGTCTAATTCCCTGTCTCTCTTCACAGGCACAACCATTCATGCTCAGCATGACTGCAGCAAAGCCTGGGCAGAGTCATAGGCATGACCAAAAACTGAGCTGTTTCAGGGTCTGTGGCCACTGTGATCAGGATTCCAGATACACAGACACACATAGTTGAGGATAGTCGAGGGAGTACACATTAGGCCTTGGTCATACAGGTTGTAATTAAACCTCGATCCATCAAAACCTGATTCGGTGTGAGGTTGTGAAGGTGAAGTGTGTTCATGTGTATGTTCATGAATAAATGAAATTCAGGGCCTAAAAGTGTAGTGTGAAGGTGGCAGTTAGTCCCTTACTTTCCCATCCACTAATTTATGTAACGAAATGGGCAGGGTTGTAAACGTATTAAAGCATAGTTTGGTCAGTGGGCCTGCACATATACAGCACTGGGATCTTCCAGCACAACATTAGCTAGGGAGGCAGTCCCAGGGCCATGTACAGTATATCAGCTCCACATTAGGGACACACCGAAGGAAGTGAGGGATCTGCCCTTCTCTTTTCTGTAGGGAAATTCCTGAGGTCATGAGATGAGGCTCTGAGGCAAGGTTTTGAGCAAGCGAAGGTAATGGATGTTTAAAACCTTCACCCTAAACTTTCCATGTTTTTTGTATTATTAAAGATATGCTGTACCCAGTGATGCAGAACACTTGCACACAGGAAGAGACAACATAGTTATTGGGACCACAGATGCTAAAATGCTTTTCCATGTATAAGCTTTCCGTGTTTTAATATTGTGGCAGGGCAATTGGGGCATGAAAAAACTGAATTGTATCACAGCCCAATTCTACTGTCTAGGTATTTGCAGTGATGTTTGCTGGTGGTGTGTGGCATGCCATAAAAGCCAGCTGTTTAATTCACTGGCTACTTCACACCATTGCACCCACTTACGAAAAATAGAGATCCCACTCGTAAGAATTGGGATCTTGTCAGGCCACTAGATTGGTCTGGAAGTGGATATTGCATTGTGTTGCTCATATTGAATTATGAAATGCGATATCCAGAAGCACAACTGTTGTGCAACATTTCTGCATTTAGTATTGTGACAGCGCTCTTTGATGTATTCCAAGGAAGGTATTCCAAGTAAGCTCTAAATTACTTCCAAAATGACGAGGGCCCTTTGAGGTCATATGGTGAGGGGGGACCTCAACTGTTTCCTGTGCTTCTGACAATGGTGGTTCAGAAGAAGACAGGGCTGGAACCAGAGGTTAGTAAAAAATGTGGCCAAATTTTCCCCAGTTCCCTGTGGACACCACCTCTCACTATTTCAGACAGCAAAGCCCGCTCAGTTACGGGAGGGATTTGCAGAATTATTCTCACCTCTACCAGGTAATACTGATCTCATAGAACATTAACTGAGATCCCTCCTGGTGTGCAGGTGCCTGCATTAAGACTCCCAAAACACAAGAACATGATTGACATGGGATACACACAGTCACACAGTGACTGAAGCAGCCCGGTGGTCTTGGTGCCCAAGTCTGTCAATTCAATGTCTAAATTTGATGCCTATTCAGTGGCATGCATTAATGAACTGCTTGACTGGTTTTGTACGACACTGGATTAAATAAAGGGATATTGGCACATTCCCTTGACTGCTATATCCTGAGAAAAAATGGCCTTTTCCTCTTTGTTTGGTGAACACCAATTTGTTCTTTTGGGTTATTTGGGGCCCCTGGTAATGTTTCAATTCCTCATAGACAAAATTCTTCATCCAAATAATTTTGACGCTGCTACCTACTTGAATAACATTATAGTTTATAGTAATTATTGGCAGCGGCACTGCCAGTGGCCACTTGGGTCATGGCCATGTGTGTCTCAAAAGTGATAACATGGCAGTTATTATGGCCTACCCAAGGCCTAAGACCAAAAAGGGGTAAGGCAGTTCCTGGGGCTGATTAGCTAACATTGTAGGTTTGTACCTAATTTTTCGAGTGCCAACTGCCTGCTGACTGACTTCACTAGAGGACGGAGGCATGCAAACCAGCTTTTAGCCAGATAAAGTTGGTTTGACACGGTTGCATGCACTTTACTTTTCTCTAACTTTTGTCTTGCAGACAGACATGTCGGACAGAACGCTGGAGGCTGTATTGTGCTCAGATTATACCCTGCTCCAATGTCTCCACTGCATGAAGGATGCTAATACGTGAATCACACATTGGTGTGTCGCAATTAGGTTTGAGGTGGTCCACAGCCCAGATGGTGGTAGCTAATTACCTCTTCCTCTTCCTAGTTTGGAGGCTATCCAACCTGACTTGTGTGGCAGTGAGGGCATGGACGAGCGCTCTCTGCAGCCGGCGAGGAGTCAGATAAATGAACCAGTACACCTGTGACTAAACATTGGCTGTATTTATGTTTGCTCTGTGTGTGATTGCAGATGGAGAGAAGCTTGTGACTAGAGAAATCTGTCTTTGAGCCTCCTACATTCTGAACCTATGAACTGTTACAAGAGTCTACATAAAAAAATACAGTACATCTCCATTTCAGTAGGTCAGGATATACTAGTACCATCAGTTGAGTAACTACACTAACCAAAACTTCCAACACAACACTCAGGTTTATTACAGTACACCCCATTTTCTCAATAAAGGTTTAACAATATGCAAATATGTCAAGGATTAAGTCGAATACACAGTTTTGAAGTACAGAAAGAAAAACAATTTATTCTTGGTTTCAAATTCATAATGTCAAATCAAAATGTTGTTCTGGATCATCAAAGTCAGTATCTTGTATGGCCTCTGGCATCACACAAAGCCTGGATTCTCAAATGCATAGAGTCGATCAGTTGCCGGATTTCAGCCTGTGTGATGAGTTCCCATTCCTCACGAAGTGCCTGGCGCAGCTTTCTGATTGTGGAGGGCTCTGGATCACCACAGGGGCCAAAATTTCATCAAGGTATTGGACTGTGTTGAGGTTCCATCAATGAAAACAAGCTCAGTCTTGTGTCTGTTGCTTATTCCAGCCCGCACCATGACACCTGGTCCACCCCAGCGGTCACGCTCAAGTACATTAACATTAGCATAACATTCCCCTCGCCTTCGCCAAACACGCACTCTGCCATCACCAACACTCAGCTTTAACCTGAATTCATCAGAACACAGGACCCTGTTGCACCCAAGTCCAGCCCAAGTGTGCCCATTCTACTCGGACATGGCGGCGAGAAGATGGCTCTTTCTTGCTGAGTTTGATGCAGTCGTGCTGGGAAGTTCATTTGTTTAAATGAATGCTAGATGCTACATGTGTTTCCTGAAAGATGTAGGGTCCAGTTGTGCAGTTTAAGTTAGGTATTTACCTGCTAAGAGTGACTTGAAGTAGTTCAGTCTCAGAATAAAAATGTAAAGGACTGAACAAGCACCTGAGTGGTCTTTGTGGAGAGAAATAGCCAGATCATTCTGGTTTTGACAAATTGTGATATCTGAAAGTTGTTTTGGAAAATTACAATAAATTGACAATGGGAAGCATCTCTGGGAATGTTTAGTAGCTCAGTCATTTGGGATTTAGTTTGAGCTGAGGAGCTACCATTTATGAGGAAATGTCTGTCAGATATTCTGTGATTCATGCAGAAAAATGAATGTAAAAAGGCATGAAAGAGAGAATGAGTTCAGCATAGCAGTGATATGAAAACGCATGTCAGAATATGATCTCACCAAGAGAGTGGGTATAGAGGAAAATCAGAAAAGGACCAAGCATTGAGCTTGAGGGATATCAATGAAAAATCTTTTTAGAACAGATGTGGATCACGTCCCTGTCACCTCTGGCTAAGAGGCAAACCTTTGACAAATGTTCATAGTCAAAAATATGAGCCTTTTTTTGCACAGTTGTTGAGTGTGTTGAGGGGAAACTGATGATGTGGCTTGTGAACCAATATTTCTAATTTATGAATAAATCAATCTAATGTACATTGACTTAACCATTCAATGTTATTTCATAGTTCCTAAAAGAAGATTTCATTGTTTAATTAAAACAAATTTCAAAGTTTCATTAGTGGTCTTATAGTGAAGACAATAGAAATGTGTTTGCTGCATTTTTATAAACTAGAATTATTAATTTGATAAATTATAATAAATGACTTACATTGTCTTCTTTTAGCTTATTAATAGTGATTTTGGCCTCCATTAAATGATTATTGAGTACGGTGATCTCTTTATTGAGTGTCCTTTTCTCCTCTTCATATTGCTGTGTCTAAATGAACAACAACAACAACAACAACAACAAAAACAGTAATGAAAGCTATGTAAAAAATCCTACTTTCTACTTTAGTATAAGGTCTATTTAAGTTCTTCCACAAAAACACATTAAAAACACACACCCCCAGTTTATAAATGCTGACAACTACAGTATATTTTAAACTGTAATCAATAGTGTTATAATTAACAATTATTTGGTGAAGACAGGATGGATATCGCTGTATAGTGCCTGAGATGGAATGTCAAGCCTGTGGCAAATAAGTCTCACTACACTATACTAGAACCTAAAGAAAGCTAACTAAAATCATATATATAAAATGTATTTTAACCAATACAGCGACAGGTCAGGTAGGCTCCATGCATCAGCGCTGTGTAGCTAAAAAAAAAAATCCATACGCACTCTTTCAAAGTTTTAGTATACAAAGCAAAATAACACTTAAGCAGACACAAGTGGAATTGTAAAAAATAATTTATTGGTATTATTCTTTTATTTAAGATCCAAGTAAAATTTATTTATTTACTTGATTTTTTATACTGTATTAACCCTGCAAGGGAAATTATTGCCTATGCATTTAACACCCCCCCACCACACACACACACACACACACACACACACACACACACACACACACAAACAGTGAGCACCTATCCAGTTGGGGGATAGGTGCCTTGCTCAAGGGCACTTCAGCAATGAAGGTGGAGGAAGGGAAAGTGTAACTCCCTGTCCCCAACACCACCCATTTTTCCTGCTGGTTCGGGAATCAAACCAGTGACCTTTGGCTCCCAAATTCGCTTCTCTAGCCATTAGGCCACGGCTGCCCCCAAAAACATTCTCATTATTATTTTTTAAATATTTTGTATATTTTTGATGTTATGACTTGTATCTCCCAGTATATGTTGATTTATTAAGGCAATAAACAGAGCGGAAATCTGTAGTATCTCCTGTTGTACACTGCCTGTTTAACAGTGAAAGCAAGGTATTTAGCGTGACAATGATTGTTTCCTGCTCCAACAACAACAATGCAGGGCATAACACATTCTACTGATAAAAAAAAAATATGCCATTGGGCTCATTGTTGATCTTAAAAAAAGCATTCGATACAATAAACCACAATATATTGGTAAGGAAACTGGAGATAGAGGGGTTGCATTACAGTGGATAAGTGAGTTTGGGGAAATGGTGCTCTTTATGTTTGGACATTGTTTGTGTTGTCCCCCAGGGGTCAGTTTTAAGCCCCAAACTGTTTATTTTGTATATTAATGACATTTGTAAAGTCTCAAAAATACTAAAACTGGTTTTATATGCTGATGATACAAACATATTTTGTGCAGGGGAAGATTTATGACAATTAGTAGAAAACAAACATACAAATGGAAAAACTGAAGTTGTGGTCTGACAAACAGATTATCATTAAACTTAAAGTGCTTAGGACACGATTTATACAAGTAGGCAGAAATACATTTTTAATAACATCCACACCTCAAATACATCC
>JBCNYH010000022.1:24666477-24677716 GCA_039654325.1 Tandanus tandanus | reverse complement strand
TTCAGCACTGCTTCAGCGATCCATTCAGCTGATCAGCATTCACACCGCAATTTCTTCAGAAATTGCATTCTCTAGTTTTGTATCCTTATCCTACATTTTGCACCACTATTTGCTAACTGTATTCAAATGTATTTTCAGAGATTCTTACCTTTTGGCTAAACTTCTCTTCAAGTTCTTCATTTATTCTTTGCAGTGCTGCATAGCTGCCCTGTATCCTGAAAATAAATTGATGGGAGATGGGTTATACTTTTTTAATGCTGCAAATGTTTGCTAAAACAGTGACCACAATTTAATTAATCCAAAATTGTGTTGCAGATATAAATGATGGCACATGACTCAGAAGTTCAATCTTAGTTCTATGCATATGCAACCTCAGTGTAATTTTACAACAAAATAGACTCTACTCTTGGTGGGATTCCAGCATGGTAAAGAAATGCTCTGTGTCAGTTGAAAACGATGTTGTATCATATACACATACCCCTTTTTAAAAAAATTCATTAATTAATTTATTTATTGATTGATGTATTATTCATTCATTCATTTCCTAAGACACTTAATCGTAATTAGGGTTGCGGGGAGGCTGGCGCCCATTTCAGCCGACTCTGAGTGAGGGCGGGTACACCCTGAACAGCTCGCTAGGCCATTGCCGGGCCAACACACATACAAACATTCACACTCCTATCTAGGGGCGATTTATAAAAGACAGTTAGCCTACTGTGCATGTTTTTGGACTGTGGGAGGAAACTGGAGTACCCTGAGAAAACCCACGCAAGCACGGGGAGAACATGCAAACTCCATACAGAATCGCTTAAACCTGCCAGTTGAACCCAGGACCTTTTAGCTGTGAGGTGGATGTGCTAACCACTGCACCACCATGCTGCCAATTTTTTTATTATTATTTATTTATTTATTTTTATGCAAACATCCTGTCTTATTTTAATTATCATTACTTGGGAGGATCCCACTGTGTTTGAAAAAAAACCCCCCCAAAAACACAAGACTCAAAAATAGAATTGCTTTTAATGTTTTTTGTTTGAATGTATTTATATTTTTACAAGAGAGCGACCATGCCATAAGGGGTGTCTGCTACAAGCCACTTTCATAAATGTTGTAATGTTGTTAGCACAGTAAGCAAGGCAAAACATTGCACATGTGAAACTGTTGCCTGTTACCACGTATTTAACTGTTATATACATTATTCAAAGACAGATTATTGTTAGTGTTACCTGATGATGTGATAATGTGAATTGTATAATTATTAAATTATTCAGGTGAGGTGAATGTCACAGAATAAGCCCCAACACCCTGGGGGGCTATTCAATTCAGCAGAATGCCAAACAGCATCGGGCAAGCCTTTGCACATAACATTCTGGCAATTGAGGAAACATCTGCACCATTCAGACCTCCATGTTGTTGGTTTTTTGTTTTGTTTTTTTGCTGCCAAAACAGCTTCGAGGGTTTTTTTTGTTTGTTTGGTTTTTTTCAATGCTAAAAAAGATCTTTAACAGTCATAAGGTTTTTACAGTTTTAAGTAATCTGTAGTGAGGTTTCCACTGGTTTTGTCACCTATGTTCCATGTACAAGGTGAAAAAAATCCAGGCTGTTTGTTGTAATTTGAATGGATCTTAAGAGTTTGCCTCATAGCAAATTACTGACTTTATATAAGCTTTCCGCTACTTGGCTCAGAGAATTTTTTATAGACTGTTGGCAGAATTTCTCCAGACTTGTTTAATGTTTTTAAAAATTAGTTTAACGCTTTATTGGTTTCAGTGAATATAATATCTGTGATAGAAAATGGCTTGTCGTTTGGTTCATTTCAAAGCTAGTTTTACTAAAAAAGCCTCTCTTCTCACTCAAAGGTAAAATTCCCTTAAACACTTGGTTAACTCTTCTTTTTCCATATGTTGTATTTCTGTTCAAACTTTGTCTTGCTGTGCAAACCATTCTAAAGTAAACAACAAATTGAAACATTTAGGATTGGACAGAAATGTACTTAACATTAATATCAGTTTTGTTGACACTAGTATCTTTTAAAACTCATTCACAGTTTGAATAAAGTGTTTTTTAACATCAAAAATATGAAGGCCATAACTTTCTTTGTATTTCCTGGTA
The DNA here is from genome assembly GCA_039654325.1 of Tandanus tandanus. Taxonomy (NCBI): domain Eukaryota; kingdom Metazoa; phylum Chordata; class Actinopteri; order Siluriformes; family Plotosidae; genus Tandanus; species Tandanus tandanus. The sequence continues at coordinate 24,675,604 of JBCNYH010000022.1, read as the reverse complement.
TTTTGTTGAATTTTTATAATTTCATTTGCAGTGAACGCAAACCTTGAGTGTTTGACTGCCATTTTCAGTGAAACATTATCCACTCAGAATAATACCCTGAAAAGGTGAACCAATTGCACCATTCTTGTGTGGTATAGACTAATGTTAACTGTAATTGTGAAATTCAAAGTTTCTTTAAAGTTAACCAAACACTAGCTTTTACTTTTTAATAGGTTTAACTAAACATTAGTATAAGGATGGGGGTGGGTGGATGGCGTGTTCCCACAGAGGTTTTGAACCTGTGTAGTTTGTCAGTAAATTTCTCCAGCTCCTCCTGTGCCCGTCTTAATTCTGTTTCCAGGTACTGCTTGGTGACATCAAACTCAGACTCAATCATCTCCAGCTTATGAGTGGTATAGTAGAGCCGCTTACGTAGGTCTTCCTTCTGTTCCTGCAATGAACTGTGCATATACACAAGCATTGAAGATGATTGGTAGGACTTTGTCCTGATTTAATTTACTGCTTCTAAAGTAGTGACACACAAATAATGAAAAGTAGTAAAGTGGTAAAGGAATAAATCATGTTGTAATAAGTAGTATGACAAAGGAATTAATAAATCGGTGTCCATTTACTGCTGGTTATATTAATTTAACTGCAGTGTCCAGAATTATTAGGCCACAATCCCAAAAGATTACTGATGTAGTTGGTTGGTCAAGGTTAGTAAACAACTTATAATAACACAGGAGAATTGAAAAGCAAAGCTCTTTTATGGGAGATGAAGATGGGATAGTAATAATTTTTCTTAACTGATATAAACAGGGCCACATGCAACGAAATGAACAATAGCACATAGTCTCTTTCAGAGGAATGACTTTGTAACATGAAATTTGATATTATTATAATTTTTTTATGTGAATGGGAGTGCTGTGAAAGGGTTTAAGATCATACTTGAATTTGAACACACTTGCATCCTTACTAAATCCATGTCAGGTTCTCAGTGCATGTAACACACACACATACACACATACATACATGTATACATACGTACTTACATTTTCCAAACCACTTAATCCTACTAAGGTTGTAAGGAGGCTGGAGCCTACAGTATCTCAGCCAACTCTGGGCAAAGGTGGGGCACTAAACAGTTCTCTAGTACATTGCAGGGCCAACAGATAATCCTTTGCACTCACACCTAGGGGCAATTTGGAACAACCAATTAGCCTAATGTGCATGTCTTTGGACTGTGTGAAGAAACCGGAGTAACTGGAGGAAACCCATGCAAGCATGGGGAGAACATGCAAACTCCACACAGACATGACTCGCTGAACCTGTAACTCAAACCCAGGACCTATTTGCTATGAGGTGGACATGGTAACCACTACACCACCATGCCACCTGTGTCTAACGTACTCCAACTAATTTCTTACCACATGCATGATCTCGCACACACTACATCCAATGCCTGCACCATGTGCTATGATTTGTAATTCGCTCTACAAGTTTTCTTGTGTCTATAATCTCTGCTCAACAAGTCTGCGCCATGCATGTTCTACATCTGTGAAGTGCCTACTAGGCTGCAGTTACATTAATGCCATCATTAATCGGTCCTTATTAAGTTCTTGCAGTGTCCTGATTCCAACATGTCCGCACTATGGTTTGTTTTTTTTGTTTTGTTTTTTTAAAGTTGGACCACCACCTCCACATCCATGGAGATTATACCATGTCCCTATCAGTTTTTATTGCATTCCTACTATATTTTACAAGATCTTACTGCCCTATTTTTTGAGGATGTAACAGGAACATGGCTGAGTGTGACAGGGATTTTACAGGTCTTACTTCTTTCGGCATCATTTGCTGAAATCCTGTTCTCAATTTATAACACACCAATGACAGGAATGTTTGCATTTATTTTACAGCCCCTTAGAATTTTCTGTATTTTAGAACTACTTTACGTTTAGCCTATTTAACCCAAGCTTGTTAAGAAAAACAAAACAAAGAACAGCATTAACCAACTGGGAAAAACAAAATGTGATCACCCCCCCCCCCCCCCGATTTGTCAGATTTAATTTTGTCAGATTCCATTTCCAGATCTGAAGAGTTTCCTTAATCATTTGAAAGGCCATATACAAGAGGGTAGGAAAATAACATCCTTTTATAGGTTGTAAGAAAACATTTAGTTCAGAATTAACATTTTCATATCACATTTCGAGAATACAAGCAGTTCAGCTGAACATTTATGTGAGATAGTGTTTCCACACACAAACTGTCAATCAGCCCTCCACCTCTCTCTCTGAGAATGATGAAAAGCCAGAGACAGGTGAACTTTGTTTTTTAATTGTGATAGTGTGTATTTACAAAAGGAACAAAAAAATGAACACAGGGTATAATCATCTTAACTGAATTCTATTTTTCAGATTTTCACACAGATCTTAAAAGTAGATAAAGAGAACCCAGTTAAACAGATGTTGCTCATTTATTTATTGAGGAAAATGATCCAGTATGTGATTGGACAATTTGTTTTCAGACCACCTTGTGCAGAAGTAACTGACTAACCAAACGTTTCCGGTAACTGTTGATTAGTTCTGCACAATAAACTGGCGCAGTCATGGATTAATGGTTAGAAAAGCGTCTTTGGGACTGAATGGGTGCTGGTTCGATTCCTGAACCAGCAGGAAAAATGTGTGGCAGCAGGGGAGTGAGCTGCACCTTCCTTTCCTCCACATTCATGACTGAAGTGCCCTTGAGCAAGGCACCTAACCCCCAACAGCTCTCTACAACTATTTTGAGAAGCTTTAAGTGCAGTTTATCCAATGTATATTTTTTTCAAGAAGGTCCTGGGTTCGAGTACTGGGCTAGGCGAGGGAGTTTCTGTGTGGAGTTTACATGTTCTCCCTATGTTTGCATGGGTTTTCTCTGGGTACTCCAGTTTCCTCCCACAGTTAATTAGCCTCACTTACATGACTTTGACTAAATATTTTGTTACATTAAGGTTACTATTGGTACACACCAACAATACAAAGTTTGCAGAAAAAAATGAAAGAATAGGGTGTGCTGAATCAAGTGCTATTTTTATAAACTGCCTCATGATGAAACCGTATCTTTAATTTGACCAATTGTGCAATTATTTATATGACAAATACAAGTAGTACTATTCAGGGAAAAAGTGATTTGCATGTCGTTCATCACTTCCTCTGTGAGTGCGGCTTAAGTCAATAACATAAGTTACTAATTCTCAATATATCCTGAAAAGAATCATCAATGGAATCTTATAAGGTATTACAATGTCCACAGCTAAGTTTGCTTGCACTTTGCTCTTAAAACACTGCATTCTTTCATGTTATATTATGTTGACAAATATCGCTGTATAGAAAAATGTTTCATGAAGTACTGATGAAATGACATCACTGGCTATTCCATTATTGAGTAGTATTTTATCTTCCTCAGAGTTAGGCACACTGTAGCTCAATGATGTCCAATTTGTTTCATCACTGACTATCTCTGAAGATATCCCTAAGAAAGAGTGTGTCTATTCCCAACACATGCTTCATAACATGAAAGAAACCAAGGAGTTACTAGGTTTGAGGGTTACCCCCATGTGTTGTCTACAGTGGTCCACAGTGGCTTGTGAACCCTTGAGAATTGTATACATTTATGCATAAATATGACCTAAAACCTCATTAGATTTTCACACACGTCCTAAAAATAGATAAAGAGAACCCAGTTAAATAAATAAAAAATATTTTACTTGGTTATTTATTTATTGAGGATAATGTTCCAATATTACATATTTGTAAGTGGCAAAAGTTTGTGAACCTCTAGGGTTAGCAGGTAATTTAAAGGTAAAATTAGAGTCAGGAGTTTTCAATCAGTGGGATGGTGTCAGGTGTGAGTGGGCACCCAGTTTGATTTAAAGAACATGGATCTATCAAAGTGTCAAGACATGTTTGTGGAAGTGCATCATGGCACGAAAAAGGCGATTTCTGAGGACCCCAGAAAAAGGGTTGTTGATGCTTATCAGGCTGGAAACAAATACAAAAACCATCTCTAAAGAATTTGAACTCCATCAATCCACAGTAAGACAGATTTTGTATGACCATTGTTACCCTACCCAGGAGCGGTTGACCAACTAAGGTCACTCCAAGAGCAAGACGTGTAATAGTCGGTAAGGTCACAAAGGACCCCAGGGTAACTTCAAAGCATTGGCAAATGTTAATGTTCATGAGTCCACAATCAGGAGAACACTGAACATCAGTGGTGTGCATGGCAGGGTTGCAAGAAGAAAGCCACTGCATTCCAAAAAGAACATTGCTGCTCGTCTGCAGTTTGCTTAAGATCTCATGGATAAACCAGAGGGCTATTGGAAAAATGACTCACAGCAAGAAGGTCCCGGGTTCAAGTGCCATGATCAGCACAGGTATTTTTCTGTGGAGTTTCTCCCTGTGCTTGCATGGGTTTCCTCTGAGTGCTCTGGTTTCCTCACTCAGTCAAAAGACATGCATGTTAGGCTAGTTGGCCATCCCAAATTGCCCCTAGGTGGGAATGTGAGTGTGAATGGCCCAGCCATGCAACTGTGACAAGCCTGGGTTAAATGGAGGTTTATAGAAAGACCCGGTAATCTACCCTGTAAAAAATCTTGCCAAGAAAACTCTATGAAAATAGAGTCACCAAGAGTCGATTCAACTGAACTAAATCACTATCTACTGTGTCCACTAACTAGTCATGTCATTGAACACAGAAGACTAATGTTTGAACAGTACTGTACAGAGAACTTTTTCTGTCGGCCCTGTCTTCTATCGCATGTGACTCACAGCAGTTATTTAAGTTTAAGGACGTACAATGGTCATGCATGTCTAATTTTATCAACAATCTTACATGTACAGGTTTCATGCGTAACTGTCTTACATGAGTTACATGAACTCATACCTACCAACACTGGTCTGACTGGACCATAAAATGGCAAACTCTGAGAACAGGCAAAAAGGATTCTTGTTCCAATGTTCAACCATAATTCCTGTTGGTTGATGTGCCATATACCCTAAAACACCTGTATCATCACACTGCTCTCTACCTGTCTGTAATGATTATCATTTTCTGATGGGGCAATACAGGAAATTCTGTTAGAATAGTCATCAAGCTAGTACTTGGACAGTTGCTCTGATATAAGGAAAAGGAATAATATCCACCATCAGCATGAGATGATGTCATGGCTAGGATTGTTACTGCTCTGTTTTTGGTATGAGTACACAGGAAACAGTTGAGAAGTTCAATAGTTTCCTGAAGCCATTTACTAGCAGGAAAGAAAAGTCCACTTGTATCCATCTATAGTTCAAGAGGGCCGTATTCAGTGTTAAGCTGGTGATGTCAAAAACATACAACAATATTTATAAAGGAAAAGTTCTGATTAATATTGAAAGATATTAAACAATTGCTTAGGTCGATCTTTTTACTGCAACATTCGGATATTGCAAATAAGTATTTACTTCGTGGGAATGGGCAATCTAATTGGCCAAAATCTCTGGAATAAAAAACATTTTTTCCAAGTGTATAATGTGGGAACGGAAACAACAGACAATAACAGTTTGCCACGGTTACTTGGAGCAGGCGGCACAATCATTATCACACATTAAAATGGAAAAATTACCCATAAAAATCTTGTTTTAGTTTGCTTTTCATGTGTTTCCAGGTAGTATACACTACAACACCTTTACAGAGTCGTGCAGTATGTACTAAGCTCTGAATAAGTAACTGGACAGAAAATGCAGTAGCTATAAGTGCTTAGCTTGTCAGTACCTTGTCCAGGACTCTGTTTACCTTTAGCCCCTTGCTGGCTGGACTGTATTTTTCCCCAGTCTGTTTTTGTTTTGATCTGCCATATGCTTGTGATCTACCCCCACTTCCTGTCTTTGTTTCCTTTCCTGCCAGTTTTTGTCCTCACCTGTTCCTCATTTCACTCCATTACCTGCCCTATTTATACCGTGCTCTAACTGTGCCTTAGTGTCAGATTGGCTTATGCCTTGAACTCTTTTTACTGACTGTGAATATTTACTAGAAGCCTTGTTTTAGAATTTTTTTAATTAGCCATCGGCAGACCTCTTCAGCACTCGTCGACTCCGGTGCTGAGGAGAGTTTCATCGGTACCACCTTGGTTGCCCAGTGGGGAGTTCCTATCCCCGAGCTTCAGGTACCTTTAGCAGTGTCATCGCTCAATTGAGGCCGTTTTGCCGAAGTGACACATTGTACTGAGCCGGTGAGTCCCGGATTAGAGTTTGCAATCTGAGCAAGAGGACAAGTACATCAGAGTCTCTAGTTTGAGAAATAAATGCCTAACAGGTCCTCAACTGGTAGCTTCAATAAATGGTACCCGCAAAACATGTGAAGTTTTGAAAGGTAGTGTAGAAGATTTTATTATTATCATGAGTAAACATTCCATTAAGCTTCTTTTGGTTGAGATGACCCTATGGGTTCTGTACTTGAGTCAGTTCTCTTCAGCCTGCAAGGTTACACTTGGCCACAACCTCCTTGTTATTATCCTGTTATCTTGTATACAAGATGTGTGCATCCATAATTAAATAATTCATAAGAGTCTAAAACAGCATGGACTAGCACTAACAGAAAGACCCATCTCGAGAGAATGCATAACGCCTACACTGTTTTTTCCCCCCCATTATTTTGGTTTCTCATATTCCTTTATTGTTCTTTATATGAACATAAATAAGTACATTTATTTTTATGAACCAAAATGCAACATCGTGACCATGACAAGATTTTGTAACAATGGTACTAGCTCTTACATGACCCCAAATTTATTTCTGAATGCTTAGAGCCTAGGTATTCTATTATAATTTAGTTAAGTTAGTAATTTATTATTCTGTTATAATTTAGTTTAGAGAATAAACTTTTTTTTTTGTCTTAATACAACCATGCCTTGTTGTTACATATTCCCCAAACAGAATGCATAGCATAAGCTCCAGTGGTGCTTGAAATCTTTTGAACCCTTTAGAACATCTATATTTATGCATTAATATGACCTAAAACATTATACATTTTTTACACAAAAAACAATTCCTAATATTTAGTAAAGAGAACCCAAATAAACAAATGAGACAAAAATATTACAACAAAAAGTACTTGACTATTATACTTGAACATTTAATTATCAAGGAAAATTATCTAATATTACATATCTGGTAGTGGCAAAAGTATGGAAACCTCTGGGATTAGCAGTTAATTTGAAGGTGCAAATGCAGTCGGGTGTTTTCAATCGACTGGATGACAATCAAGCGTGAGTAAGTGCCCTGTTTTATTTAAAAAACAGGGATATATCAAAGTGTGATATTGAGCTGTATAATTGCATGAAAAAAACCCCGAGATTTCTAAGGACCTCAGAAAAAGAGCTGTGGATGCTCATCAGACTGGAAAAGGTTACAAAACCATCTCTAAAGAATTTGGACTCCACTAATTCACGGTCAAGAGAGGAAGACAAATGGAAGAATTTCAAGAATTTCACTGTCACCATTCCCAGTGTGTGGTTGATCAACAAAGATTCCAAGGGCAATCCAGGTAATAGTTGGTGAGGTTACAAATGAATTCAGGGTAACTTCTAAGCAACTAAAGGCCTTTTTCACATTGGCACATTGGCCTCTCTCACGTTGCATCATGTTGATGTTCATTAGTCCACCATAAGGTAAGGACTGAACAAAAAACTGAGCATGGCAGAGTTGCACGGAAAAAGCCACTCTTCAAAAAGGATGTTTTAGTTTGTTAAAGAACGCATGGACAAGCCAGAAGGCTATTGGAAAATTTTTTGTGGATGAATGAAACCAAGATAGAACATTAAATAACAGTTTAAATAACATGTTTTAATTTTGGGGGGGAAACCCCATAACAACACTTAATACCAAAATAAGAACCTTATTCCATTTGTGAAAAGTAGTGCAAATATCATGGTTTGTGCCTGTTTTGCTGCATCTTAGTCAGGACAGTTCATCATAATTCATTCATTCATTCATTCATTCATTCATTTTCTGAACCGAGTAATCCTAATTAGGGTTGCGGGGAGGCTGGCGCCCATCTCAGCCAACTCTGACTCTGACTCTGGGCAAGGGCAGAGTACACCCTGGACAGCTCTCCAGGCCATTGCAGGGCAGAAACACGTTGAAGGCTACGCAGCCTACTCTTGACGAAAATCAGCAATGGCTGTCATCATTCATGTAACAATGAATTCTGAATTATAACAATGAAATTTGGCAGCAATACAATGACACTACAGACATAATTTGCTCTACCAAAGAATGGTTAAAGAAGAAAAATGTAATGCTTTGAAATGGCCAAGTCGAAGATTTAATACTAACTTTCAGATTAAATATTGAAAATGAAGTCGCAGTTCCACAGTCAGACACTATCTCGGATCATTATCTTATCTCACTTACAATGCATCTTACTACTAATATATACACCTAACCAGGTTATTGTGTCAAGTGTACTTTTACATCAACTACTGCGCAGAGTTTCATTAATTATCTCCCAGAATTAACAAATATCATGGAATCACAGTCAGACCCCACAGAACTCGATCAGGCAACTGAGTGCTTTAAGTCAAATTTGCGCTATACTCTAGCTAATGTAGCTAAAAAATAGCTCCCTGGTATAATGATGATACATGCACACTAAAACAGAACACCCAGAAATTGGAGCGAAAATAGCATTAAACTAAATTAATGGTATTCCAGTTAGCATGGAAAGAGAGTCTCCTAAACTACAGAAAAGCTCTTAGTGCTGCTACATAACATATTAGTCAAATCTAATAGAAGATAACAAAAATAATCCAAAATACTTATTTAATATTGCTGCAAAAATAACTAGGAATAAAACCATGAATAAAATGTGCAGACCATCAACTTTGAGCCGTGAAAACTTTATGAACTTTATTAATGTTAAAATTAAAAATATCAGACAAAAAAATTAATTCCCCTAAATCTAAAGTCAGATATGTCAGTAACTAAAATGGTAAATAATAATATACTCTATCATACCAGCAAAAAGAGTGTTTTAGCCCACTTCAAGAGAAAGAACTAATCTCATTAATTTCCTCTTCTAAATCATCAACCTGTGTGCTAGATCCAGTACCTACATGTTTCTTTAAACAGGT
>JBCNYH010000022.1:24634707-24648944 GCA_039654325.1 Tandanus tandanus | reverse complement strand
CTATCTGATTCATTCATCACAACCATATAGTTTTACCTGTAGTATGAACTGTAGTATATAGTATGAACGTGTGTGTGAGTGTGTGAGCGTGTGGGGCAGGTTCGGGGAGCGGGTGCGGGAGCAGGTGGTCCCTGAATTTTTTTTCGGACAAAGTGGTCCTCGGTCTGAAAACTTTTGAGAAACACTGGTCTAGAGGAATCCCACTTGTGCACAGGCACAACATGCAAACTCCACTCAGAAAGGCCTCACTGAGCAACCATGGCTCCTACCTTTTACACATATTTATAAAACTTTTTTTGTGACTGCTTAATATTTAAACTACCTTTTTTTGGTAAAATCAATAACACTGCGTTTAATATGGATGGCACAGGGTGTAGCACTGATGCCTCACAGTTCAGGGTCTGTAGGGTTTCCTCTGGGTTCACCCATTTCCAAAAAACATACAAATATGTTGAGTGGCTACACCATATCATCCTTAGTGTATATGTGGGCATGGTGACCTGCAATTGACTGAAATACCACCTAGAGTATATTGCTGCCATGTTGACCCTTCTATGTGTAACGAGATGAGTTCTCTGTGGACGAGGCTGCTACCTTCTCTTGGCTTAATTAACCAATCACCACTAGGGGGCATACTATAAAAGAGGTGTGGGGTGAAGTCATCCATGATAATGCACGAGAGATAAATGTAAGGCATTTGTTTAAAAAAATAAGCAGTTTTACTTCCAACCAGATCTAAGTGTCCCTCTTGCTCTCTGGTCATGAGACCATGTGCTTCCTGGTCGTCTCGTTTGGGGTTTCCTGGTTTGCTGCTGCAGGTAATGTGGTGGTGGCTGCTAGTTGATTGGTCATGGTAATTCTTAATATTTTATGATATTGATCCAACGCTGTTACTTAATTATAGCACCGTGGTATGCTGTGATGTTTTGGGCTCAAGTTATTCTCCCAATAGGTGATCAATGCAGTTGAGCGGTATGTACTCTTTATGGTTTTTGTTTTCTTTTACTGTTATTATATTTGTTCTAATTTAGTTGATCTCCATTAGGTTCTGAGTGAGAAGCTCCCCTGTTGGAGAAACACTGCTGTTTTGATTTATTTGTTTTGGGGTTTTTTTGCTTGGTGCTGTGTGGCTTGGCTTTGCTCTGACTCGCCTGGTTGGCTGGAAGTGGGTGCCCTTCTTTGCTGCCCCTGCTTCGCTTTTGCCGGTGCTACCTGCCTACCGTACTGACGTCTTTCACCTTGTTCCCCACCTACCTTGCTCTGTCATTGTGGAGAGGGGCAATAATTGTTTTAATTAAAAGCCTTAATTTAAAGGCTACATTTTAGCTGTGTGAATGCTTGGGGTTAATTTGTGTTAATTTTCTTTCTTTTGTTGGAATTTTTAGTATTTTGGTTAGTCTATTAAATATGCTTTGGAATTCATCTTTTCAGTTGGATGGTTATTTCTGATTTAGTTAAGTCAATTTTGCTTGTATTTCTTTTTGTGTAATTTTGGGTTGTCTGGATTATTATTATTTTTATTTTTTATTTTTTTTGCTTTTCGCTGTCCTGTACCTGTGAAGACAATTCAATTTATATTGGCAGCACATTTTCTTCTTTTGTGATTTCATTTATACGTTTGGGCTGCCAATGTCAGAGGTTTGGTGGAGTTTATTGATTTATTTGAATTATTACTTGTATTTGTATGTGTGAAACCTGTTTCCTGTCCCTTTTCAGTGGCTGAGAGCTGAAGGTGGTGGTCTTGGTGTCCTAGGTGGTGGGGTTTCCCTGCCTGTGTGCTGTGTCTTCCCTGGGCCTTAGTTTTCCTCACTAGAGTGTTTGTCGCGCGTAACTGGGGTGACCATTATTTTGTGCTTTTTATTAGGATTTTTCCCCACTTGGTGACCCATTGTCCCACTGGTAAGCCTCAGCACTGCATAGGTATTCTTTCTTTTAGTCCTGTGTGTGATAACTGTTGTGAATTTTTATTAAAATTGTAATAAAGTAACTTTTCTCCATACTGGAATCATGCCTCCTGTCCATGTGTAATGAACCTGAGTGCCCAGTGGTTGGTGCAACCCTTATATTTCTCTGGGTGAAATTCCCAGGGTGGCGTAGTCGTTTTATTTACCTTCCAATATAAGTCGAGGTTTACTCGCCTCCCCTTACCGCGTACTGCGACATATGCATTTTGATTGCTATTGTGGACCTTGGAGTGTGTGTCATGAGATTCCTTCTTGTAGCTCAGACAAAGAACATGTGCATGTCTTCTGGATGCTGTGAAATTAAGTAGTGTGGTCCTTGAGACTTAAGATGAGCGCTTTCAATTTATTGAGTGGCATTATTTTATTTGAATTATCAGATGGACAAATGAAGATGCTTTGGATTCACAGCTGAGACTTCACTCATTTTGAACCTATGAACCACTTGAATGTGATCCTCCATGGCTTTGATTTTGAAGAGTGTATAAACAGATGTAGGAAGGATGTAATTACAGAGCTTGACACTGCTGTGCAAAAGTTTTCAATGATGGATAAAATGCCGAGTCATCCATGATAATGCATGAGAGATAAATGTAAGGCATTTGTTTAAAAAATAAGCAGTTTTACTTCCAACCAGATCTAAGTGTGAACACCCAAGTCTCCTTTAGCAAATAACTGGTGTTATGAATTATACCACATTTTCCTAATCCATCTATTAATCTAAGGATATATGTAACTTCTGCCATATAAGTCGTGGGGGCAGCAGCCTAAGCAGTGAGATCTAGATGTCCCTCTCCCCAGCCACTTCCAAGTCATCTGAGGGACGCTGAGGTGTTCTCAGACCAGCCAAGAGACATAGTCCCTCTACTATGAGCATAATTATTGCAAGGACACGGATTTCCAGGGTCCCTCCCTGTAGCTAGTCCTGGGGGAGGGGCTTGAAGGTGAGCACCTGGTGGTTGGGCTTCTGCCCATGGAGCCCAGCCGGGCACAGCCTAAAGAGAATCTAAGAGAACATGGTAGGTGGGTAAGGGGGTGGGGGACCTGACTGTTTGTGCTTATACACTGAATAACAGTTCAGAGTACCCACCATTTTTAGAGTCTTTAGGGAGTGTGCTAGAGTCCCCCCTCCACAGGGGACTCCCTTGTAATCCTGGGAGACTTCAATGCACATTTGGGCAATGACCCTGTGACCTGAAAGGGCATGACTGGTTGGTATAGCCTTTCCAATCTGAACCCAAATGATGTTTTGTTGTTGGACTTATGTGCTCGTCACGGTTTGTCCATTACGAACACCATGTTTGAACATAAGGGTGTCCCTAAGTGTACTTGGCACCAGGACATCCTAGGCCACAATTCGATGATCAGATTTGAGGTTGTGTCATCAGACTTGCGGCCACGTGTTCTGAACACTCGGGTGAAGAGCTGAGCTGTCAACTGATCACCACCTGGTAGTGTGCTGGCTCCGATGGCCAGGGGGGGGTCCCCTCCAGACCTGGGAGACCCAAGCATGGAGTTGGGGTCTCATGGGAACGTTTGGCGGAGTCTCCTGTCAGAAGGGCCTTCAACTTCCACCTCCAGCAGAACTACTACCACATCCCAAAGATGGCAGGAGACATAGAGTCCGAATGGGCCATAGTCCGTGCCTCCATTATTGAGTCGGTGGTTGTGGCAGGAAGGTCATCGGTGCCTGTCGTGGTGGCAACCCCCGAACCTGTTGGTGGACACCTGCAGTGAGGGGGCCGTCAAGGTGAAGAAGGAGGCCTATTGGGTCTTTTTGGCCTGTGGGACTCCTGAGGCAGTGGACAGGTACCGGCAGGTCAAACGCGCTGCAGCCCAGTGGTCACCGATGCAAAATCTTGGGTGTGGGAGGAGTTCAGTGAGAACCTGGAAAACAGTTAGCCTCTAAAGATTCTGGACCACCATCCAACGCCTCAGGAGGGGGAGGCAGTACCCCACATACACTGTTTAGAGGTGGAAAGAATACTTCAAGGACTTTCTCAATCCCACTAACATGCCCTCTGTGGAGGAGGAAGACCCTGGGGGTCCATAAGGGGGTCTGTCCATTACTGGTGCAGAGGTCACAAAGGTAGTCAAAAAGCTCTTCGGGTGGACAGCCTCTGGGTGTGGAAGAGGTCCGCCCTGAATATCTCAGGACTGTCTTGGTTGACAAGTCTCTGCAACATCGCATTGTCATTGGGGGCCATACATCTGGATTGGCAAACCGGGGTGGTGGTTTCCCTTTTTAAAATGGGGGACTGGAGAATGTGTTCCAACTATCATGGATAGTCCCTAGCCAGGAAAGTTTTTGTTCTCTGTATCACTGATCCAGTATCAAGCCAGAGCTTGGTCCGCATTGGAAAAAACAGGATGAATTTGTTTCCAGTGAGGGTTAGACTCTGTCAGGGCTGTCCTTTGTCACCAGTTCTGTTCATAATTTTTATGAACAGAATTTCTAGGTGCAGACGAGACATTGAGGGGTTCTGGTTTGGTGGCCATAGGATCTCGTCTTTGCTTTTTGCGGATGACATTGTCCATTTGGCTTCATCAAACTGGGACCTACAGCTCTCATTGGAGCGATTTGCAGTATGAAGCGACTGGGATAAGAATCAGCACCTCCAAGTCTGAGGTCATGGTTCTCAGCCGTAAAAGGGTGGAATGCACCCTCCGGCTCTGGAAAGTGGTCCTGCCCCATGTGGAGGAGTTCAAGTATCTTGAAGTCTTGTTCACGAGTGAGGGAAGGATGGAACGGGAGATCGACAGGCGGATTGTTGCCGGCTCTGCTGTGAAGCTGAGCTTGTACCGGTCCGTTGTGGTGAAGGGGGAGCTGAGCCAAAAAGCAAAGCTCTCAATTTTTCTCTGACGCGAGGTGTATGTCACTGAATAATGGAATGTCAAGCCTGTGCCTAAGGCAGATAATTTATTGTTATCTGTCTTAATGAATGCATTTGTGTAGACTTACCTGCATCGTTTATACTCATTCAGGGTTTTAGAATACATTACATAAAACAAAGAAAAGCAAAAAACCCAAGATTTTTATAGGTAATTTTTACATATCTTTACCATTACAGTGGCAGGTCAGGTGAGCTCTGCACACTCACAGTGGAGCATAATCATTGTGTAGCTATCTTTTTAAACCCATTCAGAGTTTTAATATATTACATGGAAAGGTAATTAAAAACACTCTGTAATGTTGTCTTTTTAAATTAATTCAATGTTTTTGAATTTTCTAAGCAGAAACACAAGAAAAGCAAACTAAAGTGAGATTTTTTTTGTTTGTTTGTTTGTTTGTTTTCATTTTAAAGCAGGATAATGATGACACCAGCTCCAAGTACCCAAGGTCATGCCTTTCTCAAGAGGCATTAAAACACAACATTCAAATAATTTCATAGTTTTATTATTATGTTTAACCAAATCAGTCAAATAATATACAACTCAAGAGTAGACATTTCAGACACAGACAGTGGCGAGTAAAAATGCATTTCAATGTTCTTCAGCGCCTGTAGTCTGTCAGGACCATACCAACATGTGCTCTGAACGACCGGATACCTTCTTCCCTGAGCCTTCTGCGCACTGTGCGAGTACTGATATGGTTGCGGCAGGTACCAGGAAGCTCAGCCGCTGTCAGTGTTGCTGGACAGAAACGGTCCCTCAGATGCATCACCCGGATATGACGGTCTAGTGCAGGTGTTGTGACACGTAACTGGCCAGGTCTTGGTCGGTCTCGGGTGTCTCCCGTCTGGGTGTGGCGTGTCTGAAGGTGTACAACAGTTGAACGATGCATGCCAAAGTGTGCTGCTACCCTTGCCGCGGTCATTCCGGCACTCAGCATGCCCAGGCCCTGGTCTCTGCTTGCTTGTGGCAGTTGTGGCATCTTCACTTTTCACAAACTTTAACTTTTTTTACCAGGCTTTTTATAGCCAGAGGTGCCACTTGACAACAAACAAACATGTTTTGATCTAATGCTCATGATTAATCAAGGAGTGGCTAAGGTACCAGACTTGTGATCATGCCACGTGCACACTTTTACTCATGAGAAATTGGTAACTACATCACACTTGAGTACTTAAATTTGTTTTCAACTTTTCATGTTTATATACATGTACATTTGTGCTTGTTGTGTTTTTAATGCCTCTCAGTATATTTTGAATAACTGTCAAAGCTGTGCTTTTATATACATTTAATTTTACACAGTGTATTATCATTCCTCGACCAGCCCGTCTCCATCTGGCTGAAATGAGCTGCTACTCAACAACCATGCTCTTATTCCTCTTACAGAAGTATCTTTTATTTGCTAATCTAAATACATTAAATCCTTGAATGGAAATCGCTGGAACAGCTTAAAACAGGATTCATCAACCAGGTGTGATAAATGACAAACCCCTTTTCACCACCACACCAAAAAAAAAAAAAGGAGAAAAAAAAGCTGATTCAGGGGGGGTCTATTGCAAACTCCTCACTTGAAGCATGCACTATTTTAGTTGTAATTTATATATAACTTCCAGTTGGCTCTTTTCAATTCCCACATATTACGCACAGGGAAGCACAGTGGCATAGTGGAAAGCACAGTGGCGTAGTGGTTAGCGCGTTAGGTCCTAGGCTTGAATTCTGGGCCCGGCAAGCTCGTTTCTGTGTGGAGATTGCATGTTCTTCCCCTACTTGCATGGGTTTCCCCTAGGTATTACGGTTGCCCTCTCACAGTCCAAAGACATGCACATTAGGTTAATTGGCTGCTCCAAATTGCCTCTAGGTGTGGATTTCAGTGTGTGTGTGTGTGTTGGCACTTTGATGGTCTGGTAAGCTGTTCGGGATGTACCCTGCCTTCGCTGAGCTAGGCTCCAACCTCCCTGCGACCTTCGTAGGTTTAAGCAGCAAATGAGTGAGTAAGAGTATATTATTCTGTCCCTATTATATGACAGCTACCACCCTTCATACATAAGGCAAATACAGTACAATGCTTCCTCCAACACTGACATAAACATTTAAATATGGAGCATATAAATATAAAATCTGAAATGTGTTTCAATTGTCCTATTATACTATGCACATGTTCTTATCTGATCACACACTCTGCTTTTATTCATGACCATGTGCTTAGATGAATGCATCCACAGTTGTCATAGGAACAGTGCATGAAAGGTAACTCTACTTGTGGAATGTGATGCATCCAGTAGTGACCAAGAATTCCAGATATAATAGGACAAGACAAATAGAGAGACTAAAAATCCATGTGGGCTTAATTTATGACTGATTGTTCTTTTCTTTTTTTTTGTAACCAGAAAAGCAAAATTCAGGCTGAAAGCTCACCACCAACTAACACATTTATTGTACTTGATACTATCTGTTATACCTGTGTAATCACACATAAACTGCATATGCAGTTCTACATTCTGGAAATATATATGCACATATGTTTCTGGAAGAGTACATGTATAAAAGGAATTGTCAGGAAAAAAATTACAAATAAAAATAACAATATGACAACATTGATAATGTTAACCTTTTTAGTCATGCAGAGTAAAGGTCACCTAAATTTTGAAACATCAGTGGGGGGGTGGTCAGCAAGGCGTTTCTGTGTGCCACCGTAAAATTATCCTTCCATGTCTTTAATCATTTCCTGTTTGCAAAGGAGTTAAAAAGGAGAAGGAGTTATTTGAAATAATAATAATATTTTACCAAATAATTACAGGGCCCAGCTGCTGTCTGTCACTTTTGTCATGTAAGCTGCCTTTCCGCTAAAGCTTAAACCCATGAAACTGTCAGATTAACAATGTCAAGCTTATTAAGTGTAAAATTATTTCAGAAGACACCCAAGTATATGTACATACTTTATCACTTTTCAATTGTCAGATTACACTTCATTAGAAAATCACAGGGGGCTCAGTGGTTAACACTGTTGCCGACAGCAAGCATGTTCTGGGTTCAAATCTTGGTATTATTCTAATATTACTCTAATATTCTGTTGGAGCACATTTGGCATGGTTACAGCACGTAATTATCATGGTATTGTTCCTTCAGTAAGTCAGGTCAATGCTCAGCAACATTACATTTCAGTAAGTTACCTGACAACCTGAATGTAGTAAATAACCATATTTTCCCATCAATGGACTTTTTCTTTGATGGCGTGGATTTAAAATCGGTATTCAAATAGTGAAAGAGTGGTTCAGGGAAAATGTGCTGGAGAAGACTTTATTAAGTGGTTTGATTTTTTGACTGTTGAGTAAAAAATTTAGTGAAAAATGAACACAAATATGGATGCAAATAAATGTTGTGATGTTGCTTAAGTTTGTCAAAACAATGCCCTTGCAATTATGCGCTGTAATCAAGGCTAAAGGCAGTCCAAATAATATTAGAATGTGCCACTTTTCTTTGTTCAGGCATGAATGCAATGACAATTTAAACTCACAAAAGTGAAAGCCACTTTATTTCAGTATTTTCCATTATCTCATATTACAGAATGCACAAGCTGTTTACATGCAGTTCCAGATCCCACTGTAGAATCAGTGTTTGAATTTGAGGTTCAGAGATATTCTACTTCTTTAAATTATGTTTTAGGCAAGCTCCCTATAAAAAAACCTTTCTTTTTTTTCTGTGAGAACAAGCAATGCAGCCACACACAATTGAAGACCCAAAAATAGGTGCTTATATTAAAAAAACCTCTAAAACTCTGTTTACATTGCAATAAAATGTGTTTTTTTCCCCCTTTGGCCTGCACAGAACCAGCATATAGACGGCGCATGTACATTTACAACAGTGAATCTGACCCCTGGCAAAACCCTAGTATGCTAGAGTAGCCCCACGGACCTGACCCATAAGGTCTGTGGTCTGCTCTGTCATCTGAGACACTAGTCTGGTCTAATGGGTAGTAAGCATAGCTGAACCAATATAGTCAGTGGCATTGTTCAGAAGGCCTGTGAATTACAGTAGTCAGTGAGTTGTTCTGAGTTGATCCCTGAAAGGAAGTACAGTTGTTGATTATGAAACATTTTATGTTTTGCACAGATTTTGAGATATTATCTTTGTTTTCATTTAAGATTTCTCGGTACTTCTTCCACTCATGTTCAAAAGTATTAATGCCATAGACAGTCCACCAGATGTATGTTGTAGGGGTTTTGGAGGTAGATGGAAGCTTTCTCTGATTTACTTCACATTGCAGTGGCCAGCTTAATTATAAGAAGTTGCCCACACTGTATTTTATTTTTGGCTGCTGACAGCATCTTGTGACTGGATGGAGTTTGCCTCCTCGCCTCTTAAGAGATTACACCCCTTATTTTCTCCCCAGAGACATCTACACCCACAATGAACGGAATGGAGTAGGCTGTTGAACAAGAAATGCTGAAGTGAAACTGTGTATGAGATGAATGCATTTAATTTGGCAAGTGACCAGATTAGTCATCATTGAGGCCTCTTGAGGAGAAAGGTCAGACAATGATGCAGGAATTCTTCTCAACTGAAAAGCCAATTAACCTTGAAAATGTGTCTGAGCTGTAGGTTAGATAAGTTGATGAATATGCATTACCTGTCTCAGTCATTCAAATTCTCAAAAAAAAAAAAAATGCAGATATTCACACAGTCTGTTTTAAATGGCAGGCAAATTTAAATAATATTTGCTCCACCATGCTAGGCAGTAGAGTTGTATCTGTCTGATATAAATGTAGCTATTATAAATTGATTAGGTATTTCAACTCTATATAAATCACTTTTAAATGTTCAACAGGGGAGGCAGTGGTGGCCCAGTGGTAGGGTGCTGGATTACTGATCCCAAGGTCAGCATTTGAAGCCCCACTATCAACGGGTTGTCACTGCTGTCCTCCCAGTGCAGCTAACTGGGTTATCAAAGGCCATGTCTCTCACTGTCTATGGTGAGAGGCATGTAAAAGAACCATTGCTGATTTTCGTCAAGAGCTGCATAGTAGCCGACAGCGTGTTTCTGCTCTGTGATGGCCTGGCGAGCTGTCCAGGGTGTACTCCGCCCTCGCCCAGAGTCGGCTGAGACCTACTCTCATCTCACCTAGTCGGCTGAGAACCCTAATTAGGATTAAGCGGTTCAGAAAATGAATGATTGATTGAATGTTCAACAGGGAAGGCTATTAAAGGATTAAAGCAATTATTTATTAATTTATCATAGCAGTTATCATCTACATTAATGACTCTAAATAAAGAGATGAAGCCCTGATATTTATTGGATTCCCAATTAGTAATATTCAATGGACTTAAAGGAGAAAGATACTGAGAATACTGAGATTTTGTTTAGTGCTTTATTATTGTGATTTGTTTGTTTGTTTGTTTGTTTGTGTTAATCATTAAATAATACAAATCTACTGACCTTGTAAATGCATGCTTGACTGTGAACAAAATTTTTTTTTCCTGTACTTACTTAAAGTACACTGTATACACTTGAGTCAATACAAATTGTGGACGTTAGCAGTTATTAATTGCTGAGACCAGTTTTTCTATTCATGGTAAATTATTTTAAAAACAATCTGATGTTGTTCCATAAAATTAAATATCAAAAGTCAGTCATTCATTTTCTGAACTGCTTAATTCTAATTTTTGGGGCCGGTGGCATAACGGTTAGGGTGCCGGGCTCACAATCGAGAGATCATGGGTTCGAATCCCCGTTGGACCCCCACCCCACCTCTGGGCAAGGTCCTAACCACAAGTGTGCCTCTGTCCACCCAGCAGTATAAATGGGTACCAGTAAAAATACTGAGAAGATAACCTGCGATGGACTAGCGTCCCATCCAGGGGGAGTTGAACTCCTAGTCGCTTCACGCTACAGAAACCGGGGATAAGCACCAGCCTGATGAGCCACTAGGCTCGGGTGTAAAAGCCCAACAGACTTACCTTAATCCTAATTAGGGTCACGGGAAGGCTGGCACCCATCAGCTGACTCTGGATGAGGAGTACACCCTGGACAGCTAGCAATAGCAAAATCTGCAATAGACTGTGAGAGACATGGCCTTTGATAACCCAGTTAGCTACACTGGGAGGACAGCAGTGACAACCCGTTGATAGTGGGGCTTGAACCCCCGACCTTGGGATCAGTAATCCACATTATTTCAACTTATTATCCACATTATTTCAATTTCAAAATCAACAATGTCTGTTTTTATTGTTGTTCTATGAATTAATTATTCATTGCTATTTAATCTAGTCTATATATTATTATTTAATGTGACCCATTGTCCTTCTGGTCTACTGAAAAACATTTCACTTCTCATCTATATGCAGGAGGCTGTTGACATGGCAACAGCAAATAGCACAAGCACACAGTTCAGGCTATTTTAAAGAAAAGAACACACACACACACACACACACACACACACACACACACACACACCTCCAAAGAACGGTCTCCCAAAGCAATCATTCATATTCGAATCAATTCAATTCAATTCGACTCATTTGTATTTGTATAGTGCTTCTTACAATTGGCATTGTCACAAAGCAACTGTACATAGCAAAATAAATTTGGAATTTTGCTGGATTACTGATCCCAAGGTCGGGGGTTCAAGCCCCACTTTCACCAGGTTGTCACTGCTGTCCCCCCCCCCCAGGGTTATATAGCTGGGTTATCAAAGGCCAGCTATGTCTCTCAATCTCTATGAGAGGCATGTTAAAGAACCATTGCTGTCTTTCGTAAAGAGCTTCATTGCTGTCAGTGTATTTCTGCCTGGCGAGCTGTCCAGACTCTGCCCTCACCCAGAGTCGGCTGAGATGGGCGTGGACAGCCTCCTAATTACCCTAATTAGGATTAAGCGGTTCAGAAAATGAATGGTGATGAACATTTCTCTGTAAATCCTTTACATCCCTAAGCAGCAAGTGTGGCTCAACTCCCTCAGATGACATGAGGAAGAAATATTGAGAGCCAGACTCAAAAGGGAAACCCATCCTCGTTTAGGTGAAACCAAATAAAAATACTGTACAAACCATGTAGCAGAAACTTCACTATAGTTTAACATGAAGTCTAGTTTATTTTATTGTAATGATAATTGTACTCCTGAATCATTATAGTAAAATGGTTTGTCACCTTATGGAAAGTCATTTTTACAGTTTCTAAGTGTATATTTAGGTCCATATGGAACATCATCAGCAGGAGCGTGGGGCTTTTGCTGTAAGATGAGAAATCCGACCAGACGTAGCACATCAGTACAGATCACAGGATTTAGAGAGCAGAAGGATCAGGATCACTGGTATCTCAGAAGTAGCATGTGTACCTCAAAAAAAACAGAGAGGGGGGTTGTTAAGTATGCTCATAACAATGAGTGCAAGCAGGGACTCCGGCATAACTGACTATGACAGCATAATTAAAATGAGAGAATCAGAAGGAAGACAGACATGAGGGCACCCTGTGACATAAGGTAGTCACCTACTCCACCGTCAATGGACCTGAGTGGGTGTGTGAGAGTGCGGGAGTTTACCAGAACTCTTTATGCCTGAGAACCCCCAAAACATCTCTTTTATCTAATAAAGCCTATTAACAAAATGCTTGACTAAACAACTAAGTTTTCAGTCTACTCTTAAATACTGAAACTGTGTCTGATCTGTTTCCGATCTGCCGCCAACAATAATGTGAATGACTACGCTGAAGACATTACCGGATACATTCACAAATGCATTGATTATGTCATACCGCGGGTTACTGTACGGACTTATCCCTACCAGAAACCGTGGATCAAGGAGAGGTGCGCGCTGCACGCAGAGTGAGGACAGCTGCATTTAAATACCGAGATCCATGTGAGTACAGGAAAGCCCAGTATGATCTGAGAAGAGCAATAACAATGACCAAGGGACAGTTTAGAGAAAAGGTGGAATCCTGCAACAGTGGCTCAAACATAAGGCACATGTGGAGTGGGCTAACATGTGGAGTGGGCTAAAGACCATCATGGACTACCAGGGGAAGAGCTTTACCATGGGGGAGGAGAGACTGCTTCTCTAGATGAGGAGCTGAACACCTTCTATGCCCGCATTGAGAACCACAGCAAGCCGGAGTTTCTGTGAGAGGAGGACAGCTGTCCTTTTCAGATCCCTCAGGCAGATGCATGTAAATACTTTAAGAAAGTAAACACATGGAAAGCTCCTGGACCGGACAACATCCCAGGTTGGGTTCTCAAAGCATGTGCTCAGGAACTGGCCGATGTCTTCCCAGTCATTGTTAATCTTTCCCTGCTCTTGGCTGTAGTCCCCAAATGCTTCAAGAGGGCCACCATTGTCCCTGTCCCAAAGAAACCTAATGTGAGCTGCCTCAATGACTGCACTAGAGAAGGTAGCACTCACCTCCATCATCAAGAAGTGCTTTGAGCGTATAGTCAAAGCTCACATCACAATTTCACTGTCTGCTACACTTGGACCATTTCAGGTCGCCTACCAGTCAAACAGATCCACAGACGATGCAATAGCACTGGCTCTGCCCACTGCTCTCTCACACCGGGACCACAAGAACACTTATGTGCGTATGCTGTTCATTGACTGCAGCTCCGCTATCAACACCATAATTCCAACCAGGCTTGTCATGAACCTTGGGGATGTGTGCATCAGTGTCTCTTTATAGCAACTGGATCCTGGACTTCCTGACAGGCAGACCACAGGTGGTGCGGATTGGCAGTTTGACATCCTCCACATTGATGCATTTCAGATGGAGATGAGTCTGCTTACAGAGCAGAGGTGAGAGCCCTGACATCATGGTGCCAGGACAACAACATGCTGTGCAAGACCAAGGAGCTCATTGTGGAATACAGGAGACTGCAGGGTGATGGGCATCCACATCAAGGGGACAGAGGTGGAGAGAATCAGTTGCTTCAGGTTCCTGGGGATCAACATCAGTGAGGATCTGAGCTGGTCACATCACGTGGGTGTGATCACAAAAGCAGCGCGACAGTGGCTCTTCTTTCTTCAGTGGCTCAGGAGGTTTGGCATGGACTCCAGAATACTTACCAACTTCTACCGATGCATCATCAAGAGTACTCTGTTTGGCTGCATCAGTACCTGGTATGGCAGTTGTAATGCTCTGGACTATAAAGCTTTACAGAGGGTGGTCAGATCAGTGCAACGCACCACCAGGTCTGAACTGCCAGCCATCCAGGACCTCTACACACAGCACTGTAGGAGGAAGGCGCAGTGGGTCCTCTCTGATCCCATCCACCCCAGCCACACTCTTCACGCTCCTGTCATTGGGCAAACAGTACAGGAGCATCCAGACTTGCACCAGCAGATTCAGGGACAGTTTCTACCCACAAGCCATCAGGCTACTGAACTGCTGATATACCGGACAAT
>JBCNYH010000022.1:24613740-24624036 GCA_039654325.1 Tandanus tandanus | reverse complement strand
TATATAATGTGTGTGTGTGTCTATATGTGTACATATAGGTATGTGTATATGTATATATGTAGGTATATCTTAGTTTAGTGTATCTACACTAAACTAAGTAGCTTAGTGTATATACATTAGTTGTCTTTTGTGCACTTTTTAAAAAATAATTGCTGCTAAACAGAGAACTGCTAAACTGATTTTCATTGTTCATTCAACAGTTGACAGTAAAGATCTCTTATCTTATCTTATATTATCTCATCTCTTCTTATCTTATCTCATCTCATCTCTTCTTATCTTATCTTATCTCATCATATCTTATCTCTTCTTATCTTATCTCATCTCATCTCTTGTTATCTTATGTCATCTCATCTCATCATATCTTACCTTTTCCTATCTTTTATCTTTTCTTATCATATCTCATCTCGTCTCATCTCTTCTCATCTCTTCTTATCTTATCTCATCTCATCTCTTGTTATCTTATGTCATCTCATCTCATCATATCTTATCTTTTCCTATCTTTTATCTTATCTTATCTTATCTCATCTCTTCTCATCTCTTCTTATCTTATCTCATCTCATCATACCTTATCTTATCTTATCCTTTTCACTGCACTTTAGATTGTACAGAAAAGGACTCCTATTGTACCTGTATTTCGAGAGTGTGTATCCTAGATTTCTAAGGGCTTGGCACTTACCTGGCATTGGTTAAGGTACTAAGCTTTAAGGTGGGTGGTCTGGACACTTCAGTTCGAGTCTTAACTGGGAGGAGGGCGTTTTGGACTCTGCTGTGTGTGTGTGTGTGTGTGTGTGTGTGTGTGTGTTCACAAAACACTGCTTGAAGGATTTATTGCTCCTCTGAAAATAAAACTATATCAACCACACAAGTCGCTGGAGCAACGAAATGAAATCGAGCTAAATCTATCCTTTATTGTGCGCATTAATGCTGTGCAATATTTCTCATCACTTGTACTTTTCGTTCTGGCTGTCCGTGTGTGCAGAAGAAATCACCCTGTGAGCGGTTGTGTACTGAGTGTGATGAGAGGGAACTTTGCGTAATTGAGATGTGCTTCAGGAGTGCAAGGATTTAAGCCGAACCCGAGGATGCATGTGTGTGGATTTCTCAGCCTGGCGGTTTTTTGCTTCTTTCTACCCGGCGGTTCTGCCCTTGGCAAAGGTAAATTTCCTCCATGCCTGTTAATTTTTGCTCTTTTGTTTTGTGTATTCAGCCCTAAAGTCGTGTGCATGTTCCTGAAAAGGCTGTTGATGCGCGTGCGAAACGTGCACTGATGATGTAGAAGAACACATTTAGACGACGTTGAATCATTCATAATTTTTCATAATGTCAGTAACCCTTTTTGTATTTACTGTATATCTCTATAGCTGCAGAATGCAAATCTGGGTGCAATCTTGCCAATGGGGTTTGTGACAATGGAGAGTGCAGGTATGCAGAGGCATTAAGTATGCATTCTGATGTGCTCTCTTTAGCACCCTAAAATGTTATATAAAAACAGGAGCTGGAGAATAAAAGTAAAATTTTGCTATGTTTAGTGAATTGTTTAATTTCACAAACTTGAAATAAAACTGTGCATCATATATCTAGATGCATCATCTGAAAATTAGGATGTAATGTACAAATGGGATTTAATCACCTGATTTATGTATTACACAATGATAGGCTACTAGATATTTCCCCTCAAATAGGCTAATGCTTGTTTTTTCAAGGTGTAACCCTGGCTGGCAGGGTGCAACATGTGAGCAGTGCATTCCTTTCCCTGGCTGTGTTCATGGAACATGTGAAAAAGCTTGGCAGTGTCTGTGCGAGCAAGGCTGGGTGGGCAGTCAGTGTAACCAAGGTGAGACTCACTTATTGATTATCAGTCTCTGGAACTCTACAGCAATTATGCATTGTATGACCCTGGCTTAGCAAGATAATTACTGTAAAGTAGTGTTTAAGGAATGTATGCAATAAATGATACGATTGATTGATTAATTGATTGATTGTTTCTAGACAGCCACCTGTGTTCCTCAAAGCCTTGTTCTGGTAATTCAACCTGCATTGAAACACAAGAGGGTGAATATCTTTGTATCTGTCCTCCTGGATATGCAGGCAAAAATTGCCAGCTGAGGAAAGGACAGTGTCTAAAGAATGGGTAATGTGGTTCGATCATGTTCAACAGTGTAAAAAAAAAAAAAAAGTAAAAGACTAATTTGCTGGGATGCTGTAAATATTTCTAACCCTGTTGTTATTGCATTATTTTTATAATTACTGTTTTAATTTATTAGTTTTATTTCATATCAGTAATGGTTATTGGCTCTGCATAAACATGTACTGCCTTCGCCAAAAAAAAAACAAATTTAACAACACATGAAAGTAAAGGCCAATATAACTTAAATCACAAGATGAAAATTATAATATTGATCATTTAACTACTTTTCTCCGAATGTATTAATTAATAACAAACAATTAAGAATACAGCCAAAATTAGTGTATACTACATGGGAATGGCGCACTTTGATTGGTCCACAATCAGAGGCATAAAAACATTATTAAAATTGGATAATGCTTGAAGAAAATCAGTGGACCCTCACAGTTTGTCACCGTCACTTGGAACAGGTGGCGTCATGAACTAAACTTTTTGCCCATGACGCCACCTGTTTTTTCTCAAGAACTGCTGGGTGGATCATTTTGAAATGTTGCTTGCACCACTCACCTGACCTGTCTCTGTCATGGGTCAAATACGTAAAATAAACTATAAAAATCTTGTTTAAGTTTGGTTATCATTATATTTTCATTATGTAGTATGTACTAAAAATCTTTAAAAGAGTTAAAGAGATGCCATTACACAGCTCTTCTATACCTGCCTGAGTTCTCCTGTGTCTGTCATGATTTAAAAAATGTAAAATGATTATGTTCCCATGAAGTTTATACTAAAACAAATAACTAACTTGGCCAGGTAGTTGTCACTGAATTAAGTTGTCAACTATAATAAACTTTATTGAGCCGTGTATGAGATGCATTCTATGGAGAAGATCCTATTTTGAAAGTCGTCTTATTTAAAATAATTTGCTTTAATCTGTTTTCATTTCCAGTTCTCCATGTCAGAATGGTGGAACCTGTGTGGATAGTAATCGATCTGACACTCACTTTTCTTGCCAGTGTACTCCCGGATTTGCTGGAGATTTCTGTGAGATTGATTTTCATACATGTGACTCCAACCCATGTCTAAACGGTGGCACATGCACTGGTCATGGACTAGCCTACACTTGTAATTGTCCTCCTGCTTTCTCTGGCCTCATCTGCAACATCAGTTTTGCTTCATGTATTAAAAATATCTGTAGCAATGGGGGTACCTGCTTAACTGAGACTAGCAGTAGAACCCGGTGTATCTGTCCACCTGGTGTAACTGGACCTTTATGTGACTTTCCTATCCGTGAGTTCAAAATAAAAGTCAAGTTTAGACCACCAAACCTAGATCATCCACCACAACAATATAGCCTCCCTGATCATCCTTTCAGCAGGCTTCTTAGACACCCTGAGCACAAGTTCTTAAAGAAAGAGTCAGTACATGCCACTAGTCCACTGGTCACACGCAGCCAGGTTATCTGCTTTGCAATTTTGGGTCTGCTCACCTGCCTGGTAGTCTTGGGTACCACAAGCATCATCTACTTTAATCGCTGTGAGACATGGCTGGCAAATGCGAAATATAGCCAGCTTATTCGCAAACAGAGAAACATCCTCCTTAGGACCAATGACAAGGAGCACTCTGTACATATCATCCTGCCAGAGAAAATTAAGCTTACCAATTACAAGAAGCACTATACAACTATTTAACAGCTGGAACACCAGACATTTGTTCTTGGGTTTAAAAAATAAAAATAAAAACATTGTTACTTGTTTGGATGTTTAATATGAATATTAGGGTTACTTGTGGATGGGTCTTTTTGGTAAAAAAGTAAAATATCTATTTCAGGGTGTAGGTGTAAAATTTTTCATATACTATATATTATGGTCATACACAGTAATTACAATCACTACTGTGTAGCTCTGTCTAAATAAAAACAGCTTTTCATATTATACTTAACAACTGAATATGTAATATTTTCATAAAAAAATCTTTTTTTAAAATACAATTTCACAACTGAAGAGTAAACTGCATCATCATTCATCTATTCACTCATTTGCCAAATCACTTAATCATTTATTAGGTCACTGGGAGGCTGAAACCTATCTCAGCCAGCTCTGGGCAAAGGCAGGGCACACCCTGAACAGCTCGGCAGTCCATCTCAGGGCAACACAACCATTCACACTCAAACCCAGGGGCAATTTGGAATACCCAGTTAGCCTAATGTGCATGTCTTGGGACTGTGGGAGAAAGTGGGGACCTGGAGGAAACCCACTCAAGCACATGGAGAACATGCAAAATTCACACAGTCTCTGAGTCTGGGATTCGAATCCAGGACCTTCTTGCTGTGAGGCCACTTATGCCACTGTGCTGCCCTTTTTTTAAAGCATGAAGCAAAGGACTTTATAAAGGATATGGAATATAGTAATGGAAAACACTGGGACCAATATATTTTATAGTGTTACTAGAAACTGCATTGTTTTGGGCTGATGTTATTCTCACTATTGTTTTAGCTCACGTGATACTTTGGGACATGCTTGGGTGAACACATTAATGCCGGCGAGAGCCGACAGCAGTAAACATGCATATTTAAATTATTTTGCTAGTTACATGCTAGCTTAGCTAAACTAAGCTTTACTTTCTTAACTATAAAACTACTAGGTCTATTACCGTCTAAGTTAAAGTATACTGACCTTCATGGCATTCAGTTGTGATTACTGGCAAAAAAAAAAAAGAGAAAAGAAAAACTCCTGAAATCCAAGCTTGTATGCAGGGAAGCTCTCTGTTGAACAAAATCACTGAGTCATGTCAGTGAACACGAGTTCAACCAGGGAATGAGATTTCATAAAGGAACAATGTCTAGTCCCTCTATGAACTGATCCAAGCAAAAAAATAGTAAAATTTTGAATTGGAGTTGTTAAGGAATATAAAACCAACCAAACATTAAACATCTTTACATTAAAAAAAATAATAACAATTTTGTGCTGATATGCACATTACTGGTCAATATTTCATGAAATACTTTATTGGAATTATTATCATTGTATTAAAAATATTTTAAAGACAGGCTTACATATCAAATATATAATAAACACATGTTTATTTATCGCTCACTTACTCCTTTGCCAAACCACTAAATCCTATGAGGGTTGCGGGGAAGCTAAGCCTATCACAGCCAACACTGGGCAAAGGCGGGATACACCCTGAGCAGCTCACCAGACTATCACAGTATCAACACACACAACCATTCACACTCACACTTACACCTAGACGCAATTTGGGGCAACCAATTAGCCTAATGTGCATGTCTTTGGAGTTGACTGGGATGGGCTCCAGCCTCCCTAGCACCATAATAAAGGATAAAGCAGTTCAGAAGATGAGATGAATTTGTTTTTCCTTTGAAATTAATTAGCCAGTAATTACAAACCAGTAATTTTCATTATTTAGGGATGTTATTAAAAGTTTCCTGTGTAGCTCCCTCATTAAACTGCTTAAGAAGATACCAAAACTGTACAATGAAGAAACTGAAAACACACACACACACACACACACACACACACACACACACACACACACACACACACACACACACACACAATCATGATCTTCTTGACACTTTTAAAAATATTTTTATAGTGATATGCATGGATGAAGAGATGAAACTGTGTACGTATGAAAAAGAAGTGAAAGATTTTGGTCTGGTGAAGAATTAACCTTTGTATGTGTGATGTTAAGCAAAGGTGTTGCTTATTCAAGTGCCATGAGGAAAGAAATGAAAACAGCTAAATGGTCATTACAAATATACACAGCATCACATAATGTAATCAGTGAAGGATTCCCAGACACAGAATAAAAGCAATGACAACAGACCAAACAAAAAACTAATACCCTCACAGTAAAGATAGGTGAGTAAAAGTACCAGACAGGATGATAATAAACATAATATTAATGGCCAAAGCTAAATAAATTGTTTTAATGATGTTAACATTAGTTGTGATGGTATGTTAAAATTTAAATTAAAACTGTAAAAAAAGGTTTGGGAATAATCTTTAACCTGTATCGCACTCAGAGCCATACACTGCCACATTATTTCATGCTTTACCTCATGAAATGTTTTGCTTGTTTGTTTTTCAAAATAAACACTAATTTCAATTTGGCATCACACTTAAAAAAACGGGGTGGCACAGTGGTTAGCACGTCCACCTCACAGCAAGAAGGCCTAGGTTTGAGTCCTGGGCTTGGGCGTTTCTGTGTGGAGTTTGCATGTTCTCCTCGTGCTCGGGTGGGTTTCCACTGGGTACTCGGTTTCCCCACACTGTCCAAAAACATGCACAGTAGGCTAATTGGCTATTCCAAATTGTCCCTAGGTGTGAGTGTGAGTGTGAATGGTTTTGTGTGTGTTGCCCTGCAATAGCCTGGCGAGCTGTCCAGGGTGTACCCTGCCTTCACACAGAGTTGGCTGAGATGGGCACCAGCCTCCCCTAATTAGGATTAAGCAGCTTAGAAAATGAATGAAATAACTTTAAAAAAAAAAAAGTCGGGATGGTAAAGCATTTTGCATTTTGTAATGTTGCCATTTATTCTCACAACACTTAAAAGACCAAGTAATGATGTGTTTAAGGTGTTATTTGTACCATTCTTCCTGCAAACAAGTAAAAATGTGCAACAGTATGTGGATGATGTTGCATTTTTCATTGTCTTGTTGAAATATGTATGGTGGGTGTCCCTGGAAAAGATTAATTAATTCATTTTCACCTTTGGGTATATCACCTATAGATGAATGGACCTGTGAGGTGGACGAGCTAACCACTACGCCACTGTTTTGCCCAAAATTCCTCCAGATTCCTTTAATATTTTGATAATATTATGCACCACATGATGGTGAAATATCTAAATCCCTTTCTGACTTTCTTTGAGTAAAATGTTTTAAATCACTGCTTACAGGCAACTGTTAACATCACCTCTTTATTTTCTTAATGATGTAACATAAGACTTATATTTTAGAAGCATATTTTAAACAAAGACCTTTGCAACACTTAAATATTTACAGTATTTCCAGTAGACGTTGTCAAATGTTTTGACTTCTAGTATACACACTAGTTTAATATCTGTATTATTTTGCTTGTTGTTGTTGACAATAACAAAATATTTAATAAATCTTTTCTTTTATCAGCTACACACTGCCACTGAAGAAATACACTTTACAGCATAATTAACATATTCCCTCCTTAAATAATAATTATTATAACTTTGATCATTTTACACACTTACTGATATTTACCACACTTGCTATACCCTTAAGCATACAATAGTACAGTGTGGACATTAGTTTTACATTAGGTTACTATTCCTTTCAGTTTTATTTGTATAGCGCTTTTTACATTTGACATTGTCGCAAAGCAGCTTTACATACTAAAAGTAATTTAAAAAGGAATTTAATCATTTTTTCTACAACCCCCTACACAACCCCCTACACATCCCTAATGAGCAAGCCCAGTTAAGGGTTTGCTCATTACTATAAGGTTACTATAATATGAATAAACATCTCTAAAAATGATGTAAGTGTTTGTGTTGCTGCAAAATATTTTTCATTGTGGCTGGAACATCCTGTATACATTCCAGGCCATATTTATGTGTAAAATATGATTTTGAATTATTTTAAAGAACTGTAGGACAAGCTTCCTTCAGTGCTTTGATAATGAGATCTTATTATTTTTCTGAGCTTTAATAAATGCATATGATTATGATTCCATATTTTTGCTAATGCCGCTGCTAAAAATCTGATGTTTTGCTACCATCTTGTGGTTACATTACTGTAAAATCAAAATAGTAAGGTTGTGATATGTTTTTAAATGCTATTTAGTGTCATGAGTAATGTATGTCTAATCTGGATTATGCTTAAACATTTCCTATACATTTATGGGAAACTGAAAAGTTGAAGGGTTGAAGGCACATTGTATGCCATTAACTTCAGTGACAGTGGCAATGAAAAATTTGATTCATTTGTAAACAGTTATGTGCCGAAGGCAAGGTGGATGCTGCGGAATAGTCCCCTTGATGTTCCATCCTGGGAAATATTCAATTGAGAAACATCCACCAAGCATGAAGTGCATATTCATGTTAGTATATTACCCTCAGGAACATAAAAAAATTTTAACAAGATATTTATAGTTATTTTAAATTCTACATATTTTAACTATCTCAGAGGTAAATCAAGTGAGATTCCTGTGCTCTGAGCAAAGCATAAGCATTGTTTAGCTAACGGCATCTTGTTAAACTCATGTTTAGTATATACTTCTGAAGCATAAGTAAAGTGCACTCTGTAATAGTGTGTTTTTAAACTCATTTTCGAAGTTTCTTGTATATAGTATGTGAAAAAGCAAAATAAAACAAGATTTCTATGGGTTCCCTTCATTTTAAAGTGTGACAATGATGACACCACCTGCTTTGAGTAACTGTGATTAACCCAGAGTGTCCATTGTTTTAATTCAGATATGATCCATTTTTGACAAAGTTTATTAAGGGTGCCTGTTCATTTACCAGGCATATTAAATAAACATGAAATACAAAGTTATCTGCTGAAAACAAAATGGAATCTGCCCCCTTGTTTGGGGGGTGGCTGAGCTACACCTTCCCTTCCTCCACATTCATGGCTGACGTACCCTGCTCAGCCAGTAGCCCACTGCTCCAAGTGTGTGTGTGTGTGCTCACTTTGGATTGGTTAAATGCAAAGGCAATAATTTCCCTTGTGGAATTAATACAGTATAAAAAATTATTTCAGCCTTCTAAAACACAAAGACATTAAAATTAATACAGCAGATGGTGCGGTTCCCCCATTGGGTGCCTCTAGAGAAAGAACAAGATGTAAAACAGGTGGTTAAGAGATACTAAGCTGGTGAACCTTTATATTTAGCCAAAATGAACTGATAATGGAAGATGAAACACATCAGATATTTACTAATATATGGGTAGCTATAATCCCAAGATAGTGGACCAAGACTGTGTATACACAATTTATAATATACGTCACTCATTCTAAAGCCACATGTCAGCTATGATTTCTCCAGTAGGACTGATTAACAAGCATTAATAAAAACTAAAACAACAAACTGGTATATATTTTATAGTGATTAAATAAATATTAATTATGTATTCAAAATTAAAGGTGGCACAGTGGCGTAGTGGTTAGCACATCTGCCTTACAGCAAGAAGGTCCTGGCTTTGAGTCCCAGGCTTGACAAGGGTGTTTCTGTGTGGAGTTTGCATGTTCTTTTATTGCTTGCGTGGGTTTCCTCCAGGTACTAGGGTTTTCTCCCACAGTCCGAAGGCATGCACATTAGGCTAATTCATGAGTGGAATTCCTGATGGCAGGTTCTGAATGTGAAGTCCCAGTCCCCAGCATTCCTCTAACCTTACGTATGTCTTTATGACCTATTATGATATTTCTCAAGTGGCACATCGACAAGGAGTGTGACTATTAACCAGTAAATCAGAGATTTGAATCCAGGTTGATGCTGCAGCCATCTTTAACCAGGAATCCATGGGAGATAATTGGCCAAGCTCTCCTGGCTCACCTCCGTCACTTTCAGCGATCACCAGCTAATTATGAGCATTCATATTTAAGGGGCGAGTAGTGTTTTCCCGAGTTTGTTTGTTAGGCCACTACTGTGTGTGCATGCGCAGCAGTTCGTAAAGATGCAGGTGGCAGCACTGTGTGTCACAAAGGGGGCAAGCAAGTGTGCTTACACCTCTTCCTGGCTGGTGGTGCTTGTAAGTAATAGGGAGACAATACTTGATCGGTGGTAGTTGGATAGGACTAAGTTAGGGGAGAAAATGGGTGGTTGGATAGCTATAAAATGAATCTTTCTGCACAAGTGCTGTTTATAAGATCAAATATGTAGCACAAAATACCCCTATTTTAAAGTATTCACACTGGTAACCTGGTAAAATTATTTTATTAGAATATAAGGCACCTCAAATCTTGTGTTTCAGGTATTCCACAAAGCAGAAGAAAAAATCATTTGTTGTTACTTTCAGTCTTTATGCTCCAAGCTGTGAGAACAGCCATCCACTAGATGACACAAGCTGAAGTAAATATAAACTAAAGCCCATCTATTCAATAATCCTAAAAAGCTTGAGTCGAGGCAACTGGACTTCTTTTTTGTGGTTTTTGAAGACGTTTCGCTTTCAAT
>JBCNYH010000022.1:24582593-24593200 GCA_039654325.1 Tandanus tandanus | reverse complement strand
ATATACACATGTCATATATATATATAATAAACATGTCTGTCTGTCATTTGCTTCAAGGTGGGGGTAAAGGTGAAAGAAAAACATTTACCCTTGTCAGGCTGTGTCTTTCAACTCACCAAAGATAATTTGACATTTGATTGTGAGCCGTGACCTTGGCGTTGTAGCAAGTGACCTGGCCACACCTAATGTTTTATGTGTAAGGCCAACAATATAAAAATATTGCCTGGACAAGCTTTTTTCTTTTAAGTGATGTCAAAATTCAAGATCAAAGTCACAGTGACCTAATGTTGGTACGAGACACCTTCCCTTTCCAAGATGTATACCTAATTTTGTGAGAGTAACCATATAGGAAATTTGGCTGGAAAAAGACCTTTCTTTTATGTGGGGTCAAAGGTCAAGGTCACACTGACTTAGCATTGGTACATACGCCTTACCAACCTTCACAAAGCCACCAAGTCCATCCAACACGTGCTGCCAACAAATCGGAAATTACAATCCGGGCAAGGATGGGAATGAACAGACGCAGGCGCAGACAGACATATGAACAAACGGATCAGTATATGGTATTTTCAAAATGAGGCCCCAATTAACATCTTGACCATGGTCATTACCTCCTATGGTATGTCATCTGGGATGGAAGTTAGGTCCAAACAGGGCATGTGCATGCTAAGCAAACACTACCCAATCTGTCAGCCCATGCAGTCTTCCTCCTGTGACCAACAAAGTAACTTTATCACAGCCCATTAATCCATGGAAAAAAGGAAGTGCATATGCCTTCTGTAATCAAATAAAAGCGTTGTAAAGATTATTACCCTTGGCTCGGCTGTTACTAAAAATTCAGGCTATCTAACTAAATTTAAATATGTATAATATTAAACATGTGGCGCCATCATTAGATCGCATTTAAAAAAATAAGCTACACCACTAATAAACCATCAATACAAGCAGACAAGCAATAAAACAGTGTCTATTTAGCTAACACTGAGCCCCATGTTGAGTTTCACAGCAGCGGTGTCATCTGCGTTCCCAGCCTGTGCTTTTATGTCCATTCATTACATTTTCTGTTTAAAAAGAAGAAAAAAAAAACTTTAACTAATTGTGTCCTCACTATCATTAAATATATATCTCTGATAAGAAAACTGATCAGAAAACAGTTGCCACTGCAGACTATTGAAAATTGATGAACATTTTTTGGAATGCCTGTGTCAAAATGTGCACCACATTTTATGCTTTTATCATAATACGCACAATCTTTATGGGATTTCTTGCAAGGCTGTACCACCATAGACACTTAATATTTAGAATTAGGGACACATGTCTTCAGGGATATTAAATTATCATCCAAACATGGCAGTATTGATTCATTATTAAATTCTGTGGCCAACCGTTGTTTTTGTGATCGATGCATGTTATGGCAAAGAAGTTAAAGAAGACAATCTTTAGAACAGTTACATTTAATACTTAATTATTAGCCCTTGCTTACAAAGACAGTGCATATTTTTTCATG
The DNA here is from genome assembly GCA_039654325.1 of Tandanus tandanus. Classification (NCBI taxonomy): domain Eukaryota; kingdom Metazoa; phylum Chordata; class Actinopteri; order Siluriformes; family Plotosidae; genus Tandanus; species Tandanus tandanus. The sequence goes on along the minus strand of JBCNYH010000022.1, from coordinate 24,591,693 downwards.
GTACAAAGAGCTAGCAGAACCAGCACCTCAATATCAGGGACCCAAGTCAACAGTCTTTTGTAAAACCAACCATCAAACAAAAAACAAAACACTCAAAATTACATCAAAGAGAAACAGCCATTAGTACGCAACAGAGGTATTTTTTGCATGCCATACATCCATTCGTAATTACACAGGGGTCTTCTCACTCCATTTCCTTTTTTATCTCAGAAATATAATGATGATCTTTTCCAAATGCAACATCCATGATGGCCAGAGCCTGAAATAAAAGTAAGCACAATGCAATTGAAGTCAGAAAGTGAATTTGGATTCAAGTTTGAAAAAAAAAATGAGTTGAATGCTATCATTATTTTAAATAAAATAAAGGTTTCAAGTAACAGCCAGGTAAGATTGCCAGGTTATAGATCTGTTATAAAAGGGTTGGTAACCATAAATCTCACACAATCTTTCCATGGTTTGGTAATAGAAAGCGTTAAGGCAAAATATTCGTATAAACCTGGGCAAAGGATGCTTAATCTCTACACATTTCATGTTAGAACACATTTTGTTTGCCAAGCCCTCCTTCAGAGCAATTTTTTAAAAACTGAAACATCTGTACCTACTGTATGCAAATATGTAAATAATATTGAGAGGTCCTCGATTAGCAGTTGGTGGCCATTTTGCTGGCCTTGAACCTGACCTACAGTGACCTTTTTAATGTTTCAACCTTTGGTCCTAGCTTGCTACCCTGAAAATTTGATGGTGATATATTAAAAAAAATGCAATTTAAAACTTAAAAAAAACAAAAGCACAAACTGTCAAAAGTGAAAACAATGCCGGCTATGCTGTAAAAGGATGGTAAAAATATGGTTACTTTCTGTCTTTGATGAAGGTCCCCCTTGTGCTACCAAAACAGTTCCGACCCATCAAAGCATGGACTCCACAAAACCTCTGAAGGTGTCTTTGAATAATTACAAAATACACTGTGAAAAATATACACTATACCTTTTTTAAAGCTTTCACTCCTTGTGATTTTTTCTCAAGTCCCAAGTAAAGTCGTCCAAGCTTCAGGTACATAGAAGCCACATTGAGAGAGTACTGAGGGTAATGCACACTGGGAAATGAGAAAATGTGTGTCAATGTCCAAAACAAGAGCTTCAAGGGGTATTATTATTACCATTAACAAACATTATTAATGAAAATAATCAATTTTACCTATAGGGTTCGACGATTTTCTCACCATACTTCATGGCTCCTTCCCAGTCTTGCATGTAGAGACAGACCCCCATGGCCTGGTACATCATGTGCAGCATGTACACATTAGTCTCATCAAATATCGATCCCATTTTCTCCAGACTTAACTCACAGATCTCTAGCAGCTCACTTGGAGGTGCAGTGAAGTCAAGGACTACCTTTAATTGTATTATTCTGTGGGTTAGCGGCTTACGAAATCCACAAACTTTTTTTGAGCACCAGCAGTATACAGTACATTAGGTCCCCCTAGTGACTATATGATTAAACATCCTAAAGAACAAGCCATGCACTTTTAATAAGCATTTAGTTTCTGCATTCATGTCAATTTACATACTGTTTAGTAAAGTAGTTAGTTGAATAAATTGGCTCTGTACTGTGTTCTAATTTCTCAAAAGGAACAGTTCTGACACCAGTGTTCTGTTTAAAAACACAATGCTCCAGGGCCACGTTTTAGAGTTCCCAGAGCAATACTTTCTTTTTGAACAAAATGCTATCTCCCCCGAATTGAATTGTATTTTATTCATCTGTTTATCTAATGAAAGAATAGCAGGCATACAAGTACAATCTCACATCACATAGACTACTGCAAGAGACAAAATAGCTGGTAAGGATATTCTTATAGTGCTTGGCTCTCCTGAACTCCTCAATGATATTCTTGGCATACCTCACCATTTCCTGAATTTCTTCAGGCTCTGGAGGACTACTCAGGCTCTGACAAATCTTCATTTTGGCCTTGTCCTGTAAATCGCAGAGTACAGTAAATTTACTGGAAATTAGATTATACAAACAAACTGAGAAGATTAGATTATATAAAGCATGCTCATTACTATAAAAACATTATGTTTTTAATAACATCTTGATAATGGTACTGGATCAGTGTTTCAAACCAAAGTTGATCCAGGAATCAAACAAGAGGGCTAAACTGACCAACAGACCGACCAACTGCTAGCTTTACCTAAAAAAAAGTTGTTTTTTTAAAAACAAAAAACAATTATCGCCCCTACCAAAAAAGATCAATGGACTAAAAATTTGTATTTTGAGGAGAAAATTAGTATTCTGAGTCAACAAAATTATTACTCAAAACATTATTCCTTAAAATCACATATCAACTAAAACAATATCAATTATAAAGGAACTTTGAATCTATAATGACATAATAATGACCCACGCTTGCATGGGTTTCCTCCAGGTCCTATGGTTTCCTCCCACAGTCCAAAGACATACATATTAGGCTTACTGGATATTCCTGATTGCCCCAAGTGTGAGTGTGAATGGTTGCGTATGTGTGTGTTGCCCTGCAATTGTCTGGCAATCTGCCTTCACCCGGAACTGGCTGGGATGGGCTCTTGCCTCCAATTTACCCTACTCAAGGATAAAGCCATTTGGAATATGAAATTAATTAAATATCATGCGTGGCTGTTTGCTTAAAATATTTGCTCATTGCATTTGCAGACATTGCTACTTGCTCCTTTCCTTTTGGTGTCCTGCAGTATATTAATAAGCATACTGTCAGGAAACCAAGAGTAGAGCAAAGCAGAACTAGAGGCAGTGTGTGAAGATTTGCGGGCAGGATGTCCCATGGTGGTAGCATCACAGAGTGTGTAGGTCAATAAATAAGTGATTATCATTGTGAAAGAGAGGCACAGAGTCCACTAGGGGGCCTATCCCATTACATTTACAGCATTTGGCAGACGCTCTTATCCAGAGCGAGCATGGTGATAGTGGGGATTGAACCACCGACCTTCGGACCAGTAACCCATCGCCTTAACCACTAAGCCACCACTGCCCTATTTCTGCCACATTACATGGGACATTCCACGGTGATTTACTCAAATAATTCCACTAGCAAACTACTTAGGTGCTTAAAGCCACCATCTTCAGGATGCAGGGTGCTATAACTTAAATTATTTTGTGTCTCTTATATATAAAGAAAAATCACCTTTGATTTGGTGGTGCATTCTGTGCAATCACAAGTAAAGAAGTATGAATCCTTCAACCTTTCATTCCTGTCCTCAGTGGAATATAGAAGGTCAATATAACTGTTGAAAATCTGTTCATAAAGAGGGGGTTAATACAGTGTAATGAGCCACTGAGCACTATACTGTAGCACGGGCAAAAAACCCTTGAAATTCTGGTCAAATTGAGAAAGAATTCTCATTCTCACCTCCTCTCCAGGGCTGATTTTCTGAATAGCTCGGACCTCTGCTACTGTACCTTTATAAGTCACAATCACATTTGGATTACAGCTGTGATTCATCAAAGCAACACTGCAACACAAAAAGACATCAGGGACAAATTTCATTGATAACATCAAAACATTTATATACTGATACTAATAAATTGTGTGTGTGTGTGTGAGAGAGAGAGAGAGAGAGAGAGAGCATAACATCTTGCTCACTCTGGAAAGACTGCAGAGCCCAAATGAGACAACTCTTCATCTTCAATGGTAAAACCATTACAGTTCACCTGTGACAAAGTAAAATTGATTTCCTGAACAGTCTGTACCCATGCCCATATCAGGCCTTTACTAAGCCCAATATAGTGGAATGCAATTATTAAATTAATTTCCTTTCCTCATATATGTTCTGCATCTAAAGCAGTCTTATACAAGTCAAATAAAGCACATAGGTTAGGCTACAGACATGCAACCCATTCATACTTAAATTACAGAGATTAGCTCTGAGTACAGAAATTTATGCAAGAGAGCATACCAGTACATGCATGTCCAATCAATTAAGTTTCACTATAAGATGTTTTCACATTGACAGCATATGGAAGACGTCTTTTTTCCCAGAATTACTTACAGAAATGCCTTGAAGTCTCCATATCATCATAGACAAGTAGAACAAGAACTAAGGGACTAACAAGAACTATTGCCTATAGTAATAACCTTTACTAACTAACAACCTTTATTATATACTACACAGGCATGTGACAATCTGATTGATCCGCTATTTCAGGATTATAAAATAGTATCCCAGGTAGATAATATTTGAATAAAAACACCACTTATGGTTTGTCACGGTCACTTGGGACAAGGAGGCCTCATCAAAGCAGTTGCTTTAAAATAGAAAAATACACGATAAAAATCTTGCTTTAGTAGTTGTTTTCTTGTGTATCCACATAGTACATATTAAAACTCTGAATGAAAATAAAAACCTTTACAGAGTGTGCTTTGCTTGCATTCCGGTGTAAAACGTAGTGCATTCTAAATAGGTAGGCTATAAACAGATACCATTAGCTACACATTGATTAAAGCACACAGAGCTCACCTGACCTGCCTCTGCAGTTGTTAAAATATGTAAAACTAAACTATTGTCTTATTGTGTTTTTATTTATGGTTTCGCATAGTATTTACTAAAACTCTTAGAGAGTTAAAAAGACGCTGTTAATATACCCCTGCTCACGCGTGCAGCTCTTTTTTTGCTGTCATGACTTTAAAAATGTAAGAACTAAATTATAATCTAGTTTCAGTGTACTTTTTAGCTTTTGTTCCTGTGTAGTATATACTAAAACAACTATTCACCTCAGGTTTGATGGAGGTCACTGAAGAGATTACTTCTTTTTCTATTCAGTTTTATTTGTATAGTGCTTTTTACAACTGAAATTGTCGCAAAGCAGCTTTAAAAAGTAAAAGTAATTTAAAAAGGAATCTAAACATTTTTCTACAACCCCTATACAACCCTAACCCCTTTTGACATTCCATATTAAGGTTGGCTGAGATGTAGCGAACTAGTTTAGAGAAATGCACACAACCTCGTGGCGACGCAACCTTCACATACTACTATCCTGACTCAGGTATCTGGTTTTCTTTTAGAATACAAGAAGTCTCTGGCCATTTCTTTCAATAAAAGTCCCCTGAGTGCTTCCTATAGTCCTGAGTAATCTTAAAATTGGACTAATACAATTTACCCTAATCCCAGCTGCAAGACATGGTTGCAAACTCCTAAAGTTCTCCAACATTGTTTTCTCACTGTGTTACTTATATTGATTCCCTCTAGCTGTCTGTATCAGATGTAAATCACTGAGGCTTCCACAAAAAACAAAACCAGAGCAGCCCCATCCTCCCTGAAGACACTTATCAAACCCTGCATTGCTCTGACCTACCATTCCAGAAGATACAAGGAAGCCATGCATCAAAATTCTCTTGTGTACTGACACTTGTGCCCATGAACTTTGACTAGCTCTTCACTAAAAACTTCAATGAGATAAATCAATCAATGATAAAACACCTCAAGTGTGTACTGTTTTTGGTGCTTTTTTGCTGTCAATAACAGATGAAAAGGGATGATCCTTTGACAAAATGAGTGCAAGTGAAATATGTTAAGAAGAACTGTCTCCATCTCCGAACTGTTTCTTTAAACTGGCATTTTTCTGGGACAGAATGATTGTACAAGCTGCATCTTTATTAGGGGAAAAAAAATTGGTGCACATGTTTTAATTTATATTGGGATTTCCTAAAGCCAAAACAGGTGTCAAATATACAGGGTCATTACACTATTAATGTAGTGGTGCTGAAACCTCAAAAATATCTCAACCTGCCAAGGCCACTAGTGAATGGCTTCACTGTGCCGACATTAAAATGGATTGTTAGACAGCACTCAGTGGTGTCTGACCAACACTCAGTTCAATGGAAACCCCAAGGTGCTTGCTACAGCTCAGTTAAGGATGAGAGTAGATTTATGCAACTCAGAAATTCTTTTTGAAGCCGTTTTTAAACAACCGCAGATTGCATAAAACATTTCCATCAGTTTACTGGGAGTTGTAGCCACTTTGGTTCAATTAAGAGGACATGTTTGGTTTGACGGTCAGAAACAACCAGAATCAAAGGTAGGTTTGGAGAAGAAACGGTGAGTAAACATGGTTAAACAAATTGAATTCAATAAAGGACTATATCATAATTCTTCAGCATAACCTCAAACCATCAGCTAGATAGTGGATAAAGCAGGCTACCTTGTTTTTAGAATGGCTTCCCAAAGTCAATTTGGGAACCCTATGTAATCCTATGTAAATTACGTGGTCTGTGCCAATAATTTATGTTTTTGCTAGGAGAATTATAGAATTCATATGACACAGAATTATCCGGCCTCGGTAAATAACCCCTTGAACGAATAATCCTTAATATCATACTCTGCCTCATTCAATAATTGCTTAGTATCTGTAGTGGAAAATTTTAAAGTTATAACGGCTATGCACATGAACACCTTTATAAGATCAGTGTAATGTGAGAAGACCAGAATTATGTACGTGTTCAGTTTAAATTGAGTGCAATGTTTGTGCTTTTCTGATCTGCTGTAATCAGAAAAGATGAGAAAAGTGCTAAAGATAAGTCATCAGGCATCTTCTCCCACTTGATCCGGGGTCAGGTCGAGGGGGCAGCAGCCTAAGCAGTGAGGTCCATATGTCCCTCCTCCAGCTTTTCCGGGGGGACACCGAGATGTTCCCAGACGAGCTAAGAGACATGGTACCTCCAGCGTCTTCTGGGTCGGCCCCGGGGTCTCTTCCCGGTTGGACATGCCCGAAGCACCATACCAGAAAAGCATTTGGGAGGCAATCTAATCAGATGCCTGAGCCACCTCAACTGGCTCCTCTCAACGCGGAGGAGCAGCGGTTCTACTCCAAGCTCCTCTTGGATGGCCAAGCTTCTCTAAGCCCTGCCACCCTGCGAAGGAAGCTCATTTCAGCCACTTGTATCCACGATCTTGCTGTTTCGGTCACTACCCAAAGCTCGTGACCATAGGTGAGGGTTGGAACATAGATCGACCGGTAAATTGAGAGCTTTGCCTTTCGGATCAACTCCCCCTTCACCATGGGGATGCCCCATCCACCCTCCTAGGGTGCCTAAGCTAGTGCTGAGGACATCTAGTGGCCAACACTAGCAATGAACACTGAAAGTGTAGCACACTGGAGCCTCAAAGTGGGGTATGAGTTACAAATATATTTAAATGTTACCAATAAGGGAAACGCATTTCATCTGATTCCATTGTGGGCTACAACAAAACATGAGAATTATTACAATCCAATTATTTTAAATATAACATTTATATGTAGCATGCAAGGTAACACAGTGCGCTGAATGGATGATGTATTGTTGATTTGATTAAACAGCTGGGCAAAGATCAAATTAAACAGCTTAGATCAAATCTAAGTGACTGCTTGCAACTTTCTTTTTATACTGTATATCTGGCTCACACCAGAGGCTACTAAGCACCTAGTTTATAAGGGCACAACCGAAAACCATGAAAAGTTGTGACACCTGATGTTTCCTAAGTTTGCTTTCTCTTATTTATGTGTATTGTTTGCACCTATTCATATGCATTCGAGTTTAATTAATTCAAGTAAAATAAAGATACTTCAAATTTTGTGATCAGTCAAGGTGGGAAATGTAGTGGAAAATCTTAATGGTTTAGGTTTTCTCCTTATTAAGTGCTCTTCTGTCTGAAAATCTTCTCCATCTGTTGATACTGTTTCTACTGTAGGCCATGTAGTGGGAATATTTTAAATTTTGACCTTAAGTGATGCTGTAATCAGAAAAAGATATGATGTACTTACCCTGAGAGAAATGTTTTTCTCTGACTACTCAGCAACATACACATACATTGTTCCTCATGATGAGAAGAAGACACAAAGTTTTAGATTAGGGTTTGGGTACATGATGTGAAATGAATTGTCAGATTGCTGTCTAATACGTTCTAGTTCACTAGGACGTGCTGCTCCTGGACGATGATTGGTTAGGCGCTACTAATACTAAGTAGGACTAAGTACGTTACTCATACATTTGCCTATGTGGGTGTATGACGGGTATCACTTTGCAAAGATAAAATTAATTTCTCTCCCAAGGAAACTTACTAAATTTCCACTACATATCCCATTTATATAATGTTCAATTTAAAACAATGGACATCACTTTTACTTGGAGGAAACAGGGTTGTTGTTCTCAGGTTTAAAAATGGAAAAATAAACCAGAAAAACTCTTTCGATCATTTGTTTTTCCATGCAGTATATTCTAAAATTTGAACTAAGTATGGAGCATGGTTTTCTTACATTTCTGTTTAGTATATACATATTTTGAAGGAGTTTAAAAGGAAGCTGACTAGGTCATGGTTAAAATGTTTTTTAAAAATCTTGTTTTAGTTTGTTTTTCTTTGTTTCTGCATAGTATATACTAAAACTTTGAATTAGTCTAAAAGATGTTGTTACACAGTACTTTTAGATTGTATGTTCTACTTACTGCAGTATTCAGTGACATCTACCTCACCTTCGGTGAATAATTCTTAAAGGAAATTAAAGCCAAACTTAATAAAGTTTGTTTGTTACTGTTAAATCACATTATGTTTCATGATTTTTTTTCTCTGTGTAGAGATAAAAAAAAAAAGAGAGAAAAAAAAGGAATTAATCCGCACACAGGGGGCAACACTATAATGCAGAAAGTCATGTGACCACCTCGTGTCTCCTCTAATTAGCATATGAATACATTGTGCGGTATTCATTCTTTTTTATGCTTGAGCACACACTTGTCTTAATGTATATACAGAATTGCATATGAATTGTAGAAGTGCCTAGTTTTATTTTATTCAGTAGTTCCCTAATTTATATCTGACATGTGAGACTAATATCTAAATACTGTTATTTTTGCCTTTATCTTGCCTTATATGAATTGGGGAATTCACTTCCTATTCTAAGGATTTCGCACTCTTGTGAAAGTGAAACAGCATTCTTTCTAAACTGGCTAATGCAAACTATCAAACAGATTTTAGCATGTAGCAGCTTTAAAAATGTACGTAAAAACCAGCTGATAATGAAAAATATTAACTTGTGTATATATACATATACATATATATATATATATATATATACATACACACAC
>JBCNYH010000022.1:24494263-24513453 GCA_039654325.1 Tandanus tandanus | reverse complement strand
CACACACACACACACACACACACACACACACACACACACACACACACACACACACACACACACACACACCTATACCTGACATGATACCTATTCGTAACAATTACTTTTAACCAAACCACTTTGTACAATTGTGCCACCATGTGCCTGGACACTGCCTGTGCAACATAAGCAGAACATGTGAAACGAATAATTCCTGGACCCAGAAGCTGAGGCACGAGCACTCTGTATCACCATGTCACCCAATTTTTTGTTATTAACAGCAGAGCTGCAATTATGTAAAATTATAATAATAAGGGAAAAAACCACTGTGGGCTGGGTTGAATCACCATAGCAACAGTAGTATAACACACACTTAGCTAAATAAAATAAAAATTTTCCTTAAGTATTGTAAAAAAGAAAAACAGTTGACTTGTTTGGATTGTTTTACATGTTAGGTAAAGAAATACAACCTTTCTGAATGGAATTTAGCTCCTATTTTTGCTCTGGCAGTAAAATGCTGACTATGAAACAAAAGACAATGTCAAGGAGAAAAGCGTATTAGTTTTTTTTTTTTTGGAGCCTCTTGACTGCTGCCTTGGAAGAAATGAGAGAGAAAGACAGTGTGAGAAAGGGAGGGAGGGCACGTTATTCTTGTCACAAAACCCTTTGTCTACATCTGCTGATTGCTAGCCTCTAGCCAGCAGTATTCTTTTACTGTTTTTTCACCTTCTCGCCTCTCACAGATCAGCTGTTGTGCTTTTGTTATAGCTATTGTGTGAAATAATCCTATGCAATCTCTCTGCTCTACTGATAAAGTGCACACCAGGCAATTTCACATTAGTATTTTATACTCAGTCTTGATGACCCCGAAGTCATCTGAATTGAAAAGCAAAATACATTCGGTACAGGTTAAACAGGTCACTGTCAAGGTCTCCAAGAATTGTAGTTAATTGGCCTTAACAGGAGGCACAGGTTTCATTGTACCTTGTGTATTAGTCACACTGTCGGTGTGTTATTTTTTATGCTCCTTTTCATTATTAGCTTGACTGCTCTAGTACAACTAAAAAACTCATTTGGCTGTTTCAGATATATGAAATCTGCACGTTTACAACACGGGACCCAGCCACCAATGCCTGTCCTTCTGTCTCATCACTTCTTCGGCAGTGCAAACATATCAGCTTAGCAGCTGCCACTGATAAGAATACGCAGAGGCCACCTTATGAAAGGCAGTGTATTCTATCTTAGCTGGGGGAGGGTTCTGGGATAAAGTACAGCAAGGGTTGAGATGTGTGGCCTGAGCACTTCAGCCATGTATTCATTCACCTTCCGAGTATGCTTGGTCTCTCTAAACAAATGCCGCCTTTGCAAGTCCCTCTGTTTACTTGGTAAATATTGATTGATGAATGACCTAACTCACAGTAACTGTCAGACAAACCAAGGACTGCATGATCAGGGAAGAGAGGTGTATTTCTAGACTGTCTGGATAATATTTTTCTCTGAAAAGGTCCAGATGAAGACCTAATCATTTAACTTGAAATCCATTAGATATTATAATGAATATATTAGGATATCCTCATGGCTATTGTTTGTATGGATCACCTTCATTCTTTCCGTTATTTTTTTTCCTCACATGTTCCCATGTTCCCTAAGTTTTTCCATGTCTTTTTCAATGGTTTACTGACTGTGGTTAATTATTAAAGGAGATGACTCCGTTTTCCCTTTCAGCATTTATACTGACTGGATTTACTGTGGCTTCAAAACAAAAGCAGTGTTACTTAGCACTTAGGATCTTCATGTGGGCATAAACTGGGATAAATTAACATGTTAGCATGTTAAATAAATCCATTATTTTGTTTTTATTTGGAATGAAACTAATTCTTTAACTTTCATCGGACTAAAAACATGAAAAAGAAAACTGCTGTAGCATCTTGTCCACAGGATCATCATTGCGGCTCTTTTTTCATCTTAACAACCATGACAACCACAACATTAAAAACATTATGACAAATGAAATGTGAATAACATTAATTAGTATATGGGGTGGCACAGTGGCGTAGTGGTTACCAAATGCGCAGCAACAAGAAGGTCATGGGTTCAATTCCTGGGCTTGACAAGGGCATTTCTGTGTAGAGTTGTTGATGTTCTTTCTGTGCTTACGTAAGTTTCCTCTGGGCACTCCAGTTTCTTCCCACAGTCCAAAGAAGAGCACATTATTCTAATTGCTAAAAAGAGGTGTTAATGTGAGTGTGAGTGTGTGTGTGTGTGTTGGCCCTGCATAGGATTGTTCAGGGGGTACCCCACCTTCTCCCAGATTCAGCTGAGATAGTTTCTAGCCTCCCCATGACCCTAGTAGGATAAAGTGTTTAGACGAATGAATGAATGAATAGATAAATTAGTATATAGTAAACGGGAATGGCATGATTTGATTGGTTCGCAATCTCTGGATTATCAATCATTATTCCAAGTGGATAATGTTTGAATCAGCTGACAGTTGACTCACAGTTTTTAAGGGGCACTCGAGCAAGCACCATCATCATTATCATGATTTAAAATAAAAAAAAGAAACCATACAAATATGTTTTTTTGTTTTTCTTGTATCTCCTTGTAGCATATACTAACATTTTCAATAAGTGTGCAAATACACCTGTACAGAGCCATTTTTCTGTGTTCCGCTGAATGTAGGTTAACCTCTGAATGAGAATACACTCCCAGTAGCTTTGTTATCATGTCTCAAAGCACACAATGCACCTGAACAGATTTAGTCATAGTTAAAATATGTAAATATAAAAAATAAACATCTTATTTTACTATGCTTTTCTTGAATGTCATTGTAGTTTATAATAAAAGTTTGAATTAGTGTGGGAACACATCTGCCCTGCAATGGCCTGGCGAGCTGTCCAGGGTGTACTGCCCTCGCCCAGAGTTGGCTGAGATTGGGGCCAGCCTCAAAGCGCAGAGCTCACCTGATCAGTCTCTGTTAGGGTTAAAATATGTAAATATAAATTATAAAAATCTTGTTTTAGTTTGCTTTTCATTATCTTTGCACACAATACATCCAAAATTTTATAACAGTTTAAAGAGGCACCATCACATGGGTCTAAGGGTCTGCACTACAATTATGCACTCCAGGTCCAGTGGATATCATTAAAATGAATATTCCCCATCAATGTTCCATTTCAGTGAATATTCAGTGACATCCCCCTTGCCTCCGGTGCATAATTGTCAAGTAGCTCACTACAGTGGCACCTGGCAATAGCGTGCCCTTCAGAACCAAACCAGTCTGAAGTTAAGGTAAGAATTAGCCATTAGAGATACAGCCGATTATTGCTTTGTGGCCCAAAATTGAAATGTTTCCATCTTCCTGACAGCAACATTTCACTCACAGTGGTGTTGTACAAGGAGGCTTGTCAAAAAATTGTTCAATTTAAACACTACAAATTGATTAAATGTATCTATTTACTTGGAGAATTCGTCTCACAATCATGGAAATGTTATGAAAAAAGTGCATGTATAGAGTCATATGGTGAAGAGAATAAAGTATGTGTATAAGTATATGGAGTCCAGAGTATAAATCAGATCCAACTGAGGACTTTCAAGTTTGTGAAAACAAATTAAAACAATTAAACTTTCACTTTCTTTTATTTTTGTGCTGCTTGTATGACAACATACAGAATGATGAGAATGTTCCAAGTAAAATACACTGCCCGGCCAAAAAACAAGTTGCACAGTATAATATTTTGTTGGATCACCTTTAGCCTTGATTATACTGCGTAATCTCTATGGCATTGTTGCTTTAATCAGTCAGATCGAGTGAGGTTAACCTCAGGACACTGAGGACACCAGACAGCAAGTAGGACTTTGACTTTATTTATTAACTTTTTTGATGATGCCACTTTTCAGCTTTATTATTTTTAGTCTCACTCTCACTTTTAGTCTCCCCCTTTCTCAGTCTTCAACTGATTTTATAAGCCTCACCAGTTCTTCACACAAATACATCTATTAATTGAATCTGTTCCAGGTGTGATGTGTTTTCCACTCGCCTCTTTTGAGCGTCTCTGCCCCGCTCTCCCTCCACATACCCTCCACTGTCTGATTGAATTTATGGAACCCCTTTGGTGAGGTAGGAAGCCACCATTTGTGACCACGGCCTAATGCCACCTCGGAATTAAACGGTTGGAGGGCCAAATACCACTGTGTGATTTGGACACTGGTGTCCTTCATCTGATGGAGTCACTGGAGCAGGGCATGGTTGGAGTAGAGGGTGAATGCCTATCCCAGCAGTTAGGAGTGGAGGGTAAGAATTGCCCACTTTATGTCCAGACCTTCCCTCTCTCTGTGGCTGGCGCTGTACTTGGTCTCTCTCACCGAGAGCTTCCTGCTGATGTACAGCACCGAGCCTATTGCCATGGCTTCGACCAATGGACTGAATCTGGTACCTCCTTTTTAGTTAAAGGACTGGTGACGTCAGAATACCATGCCCAGTGATACTTTTCTATAATCAACACAGAACCAGACTGGCCCATTGGCCTTGGGGACCACACCAGGCTGCTTCAGTCACTGTGCAACTCCTCGATTACCCCATGCCAATCATTTCCTTAATTTATTTTAATTACTTTATTTATTTATTTGTTTGTTTGTTTGTTTGTTTGCATTTGGGTAATCTATAGGGGCAGCTGTTCACAACCACCCCAGGGGTTAATCAAAAGGTTCATGAAGCTGGGTAGGGATGAAAATATGTCTGCAAGTTTACTTTGCACCTGGGCAACCTGAGCTTGCTGTGAAGGTGGTTGCCACAATGAACAGAATGAATTTGGATGCATCCTTATCAATCTCAGACCTAGCTCCGCCCTTTCCAGAACCATGGAATCTCTTCTCTTCATAATTTTAAAGGTTAATGTGATACACTTTGCACACATCGTCCCTATTGGATTATTTAATCGCATATTTGATGTCTGTAATCCTCCGTGTGGCATCAAATGGTTCCTGCCACTTAGAGAGTAATTTAGAACTTAGTGAAGGGTTCGTTATCTCCCAGTGCAAAACACGCACCCTTGTTATACAGTCTTGCTTGATGTTCTTGAAGGAAATTCTCACTGGGTTAGGGGAATGGTCATGCAGAGTTTTGCTCATAGGTCAAGAATGTTCTGAATTTAATTTCTTCTTTCTGAAGGTCCCTCCTCCAAATTTTCCCAAATGATATCTAACATCCCACTTGAATTCCACATGAATGTATAATAATTCAAAGAGAGAAAACCCCATGGAGGCTTGGGGCACCTCCCTAACTGTACAAACTTGAGATCTGGTTAAAGTCAGAATCCACTAAGGTGTGGTGTGTAGCCCCTTGAATACCAGAGACCTGGTACATCCCTTCCCATTGGGGGTGATAGATGGTGCATCAGGGATCCAGACCATTGTCTCAACCTCAGTTGTCTGACACTGGTCCTGGAAGTGCCCAGGCTCCCCACAGTGCCAGCATACCAGCCCAGGTTTCCTTCAAGCTGCTGTGCTGCTCATGTCTCAGATCTGGAAGGGAGGAGGCACACACACACAGAAATGGAAGAGGAAGATGGTAGGGTGGAATTGAAAAAGAGGAGCAAAACCAGCTTCGAGGGTTTTATGCCCTGCCTCTGTGAATGAGGGGTAGGAGCATGGGCAATAGGAGGGAAAAGAGAGGAAGACAGAAAGTGCTGGACATTCCTCCTGCTGCTGCGAATGTTGCCAAATGGTTTTCTGCCTGCTCGCATAAGGGTGGTGGGACAATGACATTACACCCTCTCCACCATCCCCATTAGCAGCTGTGTAGCATGCTAATGTTAAACGAGTGACTGTACCATCCGCTGCCGGTAGACATTTTTATCCCACCCGAGATCACCAGAGCAACGGGGCTAGTGCCACCAGCAGAAAGATGATGGAGGAGGCGATGTGAGCGGAAGCAGAAGCGAGACAAGCGGGCTGGTGTACAAGCAAGGCTAAAGTCTACACCATACAGGCCACTGCTTCCTTCGGTTTTCCTCACCAATGCCTACATGATCCGGAACAAAATGGATGAAATTAGATTGCTCCTGACAACTCAGCGACACGTGGACAACTGTTGCAGCATGATCTTCATGGAAACCTGGCTGGATTCCACTATTCCAGATGCAGCTATCCAACTAGACTTTAATCATGCCGATTTGAACTCTGTCCTACCTAACTTCCACCAGAATATCAAATGTGCAACCAGAGGCAATACGACCCTCAACCAGGTGTACACAAACGTGGCTAAGGCCTATAACGCTTACTATGATCCCCACTTGGGCCTATCTGACCATCTATCCCTCCTGCTGTACCCATTCTATCCATTTGCTGGACTGTGAGAGTTTGGCCTGAAGATGCAGTCTTTCCGCTGCAGGACTGCTTCCAGCACACTGACTGGGATTTATTCTGGCAAAACTCACCATCAGAGTGATCATCACTTCACCCAGTGAGTCGGGTTCCACTTCAGCAACTCATCCAACTCCCATCAGATGTGGGATGGAATCCGTGTGCTTACGAATTACAAAGGAACAGCATCCCCACCCTAACATCAGTGCTGTTCTGGCTGAAGACTTGAACCTGTTCTACGCCCAGTTCGACAGGAACAACCCAGACCAGGTGATGCAGCCCCTCCCCACTAACTACCCTGCCCCCAGCCTGAGCCCCCATGATGTTCGTTGCTACCTTCGGAGGATCAAACCCAATAAAGTGCCTGGCCCTGATGGAGTTTTGGGCTTAGTACTCAGAGGCTGAGCAGACACTTAAGAACGTTTTTACTCACATCTTCAACCTCTCACTGTCTCTGTCCTGTGTACCTGCCTGCTTCAAATCATCCACAATAATCCCTGTACCCAAACAGTCATCTGTCACATGCCTAAATGACTATAGACCGATGGCACTCACCCCACTACCTGCTAAATGCCTGGACAGACTGGTGCTGAGACACATCAGGAGGATCATTCCAGCCCCATTCGACCCACATCAATTTGCCTACAGGGAGAACAGATAAACAGAAGATGCCACATCTCTTGTTTTGCACACTGTGTTAGAGCACCTTGAACACAGGAACACATATGCAAGGATACTTTTCATTGACTATAGCTCCGCCTTCAGTACAGTCCCCCCAAAAAAACTCACATTCAAACTACAGGACCTTGGTCTCAGTTCCCCACTCTGTAACTGGCTTTTGGACTTCTTGACCACACTCAATCTGTAAGACTGGGCAAATATGTCTCCTCCACTCTGTCCCTGAGCACTGGAGCTACATAGGAGTGTGTGCTCAGTCCTCTCCTATACACCCTTTTTACACATGTCTGCTCTCCCTCCTTCCCTTCTTACACCATTGTTAAATTTGCAGACAACACCACAGTGCCCGGCCTCATCACAAATAATGACGAGACTGCATATAGGAGAGCGGCCCAAAAACTAGCAGCATGGTGTGTTGACCACAATCTAACTCTGATCATCAATAAGACTAAGAAAGTGATTGTGGACTTCCACAGGTGAGGCTATCATTACACACATACACACCACTCTATAACAATGGCGAGGGAGTGGAAAGAGTGGCCAGTGTTAAATTCCCAGTCCTAAGAGTGACAGAGGGCCTGAGCTGGGCCGCAAACACCAAGGCTCTGGTCGGGAAGGCCCTACAATACCTCTACTTCCCGAGAAAACTCAGGAGAGCAAAACTGCCCTGGAAACTCTTTGTCAGCTTCTACCACTGTGTAAAGAGTGTGCTGACCAACAGCCTGTCAGTGTGGTTTAGCAGCTGCACCAAGGCAGAGCAGCTCTCTCTGCAGAAAGTCTTCAAGACAGCTGGGAAAATCACAGGGACACAGCTCCTGGACATTTTCTCCATCTATTCCTCCCTCAGGATCATCAACAATCCATCACATCCAGCATGGATAACTATTTATTATTTCTAATCACATTTAAATATATTTCTACTTTATTCCTTGTATTTTTCTTTACCATTTTATTTATTAATTTTTTACTTATTATTTATTTGCATATTTGCTTTAGTGCACTACAGTGCCTTGGAGCTGCCTTGGTATTGCACAATGTCCCATTGTTCTTGGCACAATGACAAAGTTTTCTTGAATCTTGAATAGCACCTGGTGCTTGATGTGAGACATTTGCACGATGACTCTCCTAAAGTCCTGGAGGAATTCCAGAATACCCGGCACATCAGGCAGCAAGTCTTTATTCAGTTTTTGGATGATACCGCTTTTCAAATTTTCAAATTTTTTCGTCCCACTCTGGGACTAGTTGCACTTTGCAACATACACAGAATCATGGATACACACACACAATTTCATTTTGGTTAGCACATCCGCCTCTCCCTAGTCATGCAGACAAACACACCATCATTAATTTCATCCACATTGAAGCTAAGCAACATTATGTGGCAGTAAAATGAAGTTAGCTGTCAATGTGAATGTAGTGAATAACCAGATTATCTAATCAATGGACTATTTCTTCCCTGATGACATTAATACAAAATTGGAGCTCAAACAGTGAAAGAGTGGTTCAGGGAGCATGAGGAATAATTTTCATACATGAACTGGCACCACAGAGTCCTGACCTGAACCCTGAAAGTCTTTGGGATGTGACGGAAAAAACTTTATGGCATGGATGAATTTTTCCCATTAAGGTGTCGGTGCAAAATGAACCCAACTCTGGATGGAAATAAATGTTGTGATGTTGCTTAAGCTGGTAATATCATGGCAATAAGGTGCTGTAATCATATTAGAGTGCGGGCTTCTTTTTTTTTTTTTTTTTTTTGCCAAGCAGTGCATATTCATGAAGTTTGTGTAAATTAGGGTTAAATATTTGTTTCAATTTGATATCTTTTACAGAAACATATGCTGCTGAAGAGTTTGTTTCTTTAAATGCATTCTTGTAGCCTGGCCAAAAAAAGTTGTACACTCTAATATTTTCTTGGAGCGCCTTTAGCCTTGATCTCAGAGCGCAATCTCCATGGCATTGTTGCTTCAATTGGTAAGGTCGAGGCTCAGCAACATTAATGTGGTAATAAAATGAAGTCAGCTGATAACCTGAATGTATTGAATGACCAGGTTATCACATCAATGGACTTGTTCTTTCCCTGATGGAACGGATATAAAATGGGGACTCAAATAGTGAAAGAGTGGTTCAGGGAGAATGAGGAATCATTTTCACACATGTATCGGCACCCCAGAGTCCTGCCCATAAGCCTATTGAAAGTCTTTGGGACGTGCTGGAGAAGACTTTATGGAGTGGTTCAATTTGTCCCTCATCAATTCATGATATCGGTGAGAAATTTACCCAGGTCTGGATGGAAATAAATATCTAGTTGCTTAAGTTTATTGAAACGATGCCATGGCATTTATGTGCAGAGATCAAGGCTAAAGGCTCTCTAAGAAAATATTAGAATGTGCGCCTTTTTTGGCCAGGCAAAATGTGTTGCAGGTGTTCATCAGTGCTATGTAGTGGGTGTGCATAAGAAAATAGACAGGGTCATGAGGAGGAAGGTAAGGTAAGTCTTTTGGGCTTTTACACCCGAGCCTAGTGGCTCATCAGACCGGTGCTTATCCCCGGTTTCTGTAGCGTGAAGTGACTAGGACTTCAACTCCTCCTGGATGGGATGCTAGTCCATCACAGGTTACCTTTCCAGTATTTTTACTGGTACCCATTTATACTGCTGGGTGGACAGAGGCACACTTGTGGTTAAGACCTTGCCCAGGGGTCTTAGCACGGTGGGGGTCCAACAGGGATTCGAACCCATGATCTCTTGACCACTACGCCACCGGCCCACAGCATGAGGAGGAAGGATTAGCTACAATTCCTGATGCAAAATCATCAGCCAGAGAGTTAATGCATGGTTGCAAGTGAATCTTCCATTAGGACAATGACCCTTAGCATACCCCCAGACTTGTAACAAAATGGCCAAATCATCTGAATCCCAGAGAAAATTTGAGGACTGAACCGATAATTATAAATGATTTTGAAAAAGCATCTGAGATCTGAATAATTCTCCCCATCATACAAATGCTGAATTCTATGATTGTTTTATTGTTCATTCAAATTATATTCAGGTGTAGAGGAAAGTGCAAGGTATCTGGTTTGTGCCAGGTGGAACTACTACATGCAACTCTCACTGATGTTTCCAATTCATTTTAGACAAATTCCTCAACAATATGGAATTAAAGTATTTGACAGTAAGGACATATTTTTTATCATGCTAGTAGACTTGAGAGCAGTCAGTCATTTTCTCTTCAGCTTTTCTGGAATGTGGGGGAGAGAAGAATCATAGATATTTAATGAGAGAGATAGGCTATACCATATTGACAGCACTGATGGGTGGTGGAACTTTGCACTGCCATCTTGGTCGTTGCTACTCCCTCTCAGATATGGCATACATAAGCATAAGCAGATGTGCTTACACAAGCAGTGAGAAAATAAAATGAAGGCTGAGAGCCTCAGTGCTTCACTGTAAATTGCACTAACAACAGCGGAGCCGTCTACTACAGGGCACCTGTATATATGATGCAGTACCAGTCAAAAAGTTTGGACACAATTTATTGTAAATATATTTATAAGAACAAGAGTAGTCTCTATACCACTATAACATTATATAACATTGTATAATCATGCACTGTACATGTCATGCACCTTTTGTGTACATGTATATATATATGTATGTGTGTATATGTGCATGTATATATGCACATATATGTATATATGTATATGTGTGTATGTATGAATATGTACATACATAGTTTTGTGTATATACTTAAGCTGTCTTTTGCACTTTTTTTAATTGATGCTCTACAGTGAGCTAACAGAAAGCTGCTAAATTTATTTTCATTGTTCCTGCAACAGTTGACAATAAAGATCTCTTATTATCTTATATCATACCAGAACTCGCATACTGAAATCACCGTACATCAAAAATTCCAAATTACATTTTTTGTTTTATGAAAACATTTACTTAAAAAGTATTATTTATAAATGTATTTAATTTATATTAACTGAATTAAAATCAGTGGAATAACATCAGACAAGGTGGGTGTTGCCCAAGTTGCTGATTTCCCAAAAATCATGACTGTCCCATTGCACTCTCATCATATCTTTGAATGCACGAAGTTTTCAGAGCTATGGGAAGAGTGGATTGCAGCAAAACTTCAGGGGAAGGAAATAAAATGAGCCTGGTGAGGGAACAATTGCTTATAACAGCTGCTATAATATACAGTACCAGTCAGAAGCCTGGACACTACTCATTTTAATTGAAATAGGAGTTGTGTCCAAACTTTTGACTGGTAGTGTATACGTATGAGGAGGATCATTAGTGTGTGCCAGTCATACAATAATCATTCAGCTTATCAGATCTCAATATATATAAATCTGCTCATAAAAGAATACCAAAAATTAGTTAGTGGCTTTCCACCAATCAGAAACAATAAAATGTTTTGAAAGAAAAATAATTAACAATTGCTCAATGAAAAATGATATCGATTTCATTCTTCAATACTGACCGAGGCTCAGGCGAATCATTGTTTTAGAATATACTACAATAGAACTTAAGAAAAGGATAATAAATAATACATTTTTATGGCTTATTTTTACATGTCACATATGCTCCCTCTCAATGGTCACCCGTGCTCTGTTAAGGCATCCTTTGAAACTCATTCAGAGTTTTTGTATATACTATACAGAAGCATGAGAAAAGCAAGGTTTTTTGTAAAAGAAAATCCTTTGAATTTCTAGGATATAAGAATCAGTGAAAACCACAAGTTTTTGCCCACCATTTTGATTTAAGCATTATCCTGACTTTGCGAGGTGAATAATACCCATTAGTAAATACTACACATGAACAGTTTCCATGTAGTATATACCTTAACAATTATTTGCCTCCAGTTTGGTGGTTGTCTCCTCAGCATTCTATTTCATGTACTATTCAGCAAAATCCAACTCACCTTCTGCGAATAATTGGTAATCATCCTGAAATAAACTAATCAGATCACAACATTCCTGTATAGTATATACTTTAACTAACTTTTGCTAATTAGATAAGTTTGCATTGATATTGTAGTTGATTTAAAAAAATTATTTAAGCATGCTCGGAACTATGAAACACATAGTGTACACACAGTGTATCAAAATCAGTTCAGAATAAACATTTTAGTTTAGAATCAACCGTTTGTACAAGCCGTTTGTATAAGAACAATATGGGTAATTTGGGTAATTTAAGAAAAAACAGGTTGATATGAACAGGAGCAAATACATATACTGTATCTCGGTCTTGGGTAGATGGATAAAAGGTTTTGGTGTTTTTTTAAGGCTAGAGCCTTTGGCCTTGAGTCTGGGAACCATGTCCTCTTTGAACAGAAACAGTGTGCTATATCCCATGAATAATTATGTAGTTTAACTGAGAGCGTTCATTATGATATTCTTTAAGGTACAGTATCGCATATTCATGGTTAATGTTATTTTAAAAAGAGATTATTTTAATGGACTCTTGCTGCTGCAATTTTTTTGGTGGCCTTCATGTCTACAACATGCTCTCGTGGGATTGCAAAGCAAACAGTGACAGTGCTCCACTCTGTTCTATTCTGCTTACTTAAAAACATTAAGCACCATATGCTTGTTTTTTAAAAATGGCTGTGCTGTGGTATGTTTATATTTACAGTGTATGTGTATGTTTGTCAGATTTATGCCAAAACACATCTCTAAATCAAGCCTTGTTAAGGATATGACAGGTCCCTTTATGACAAGGGTAAAATCATAGCTCATGGCAGTTGGAATTTAAATTTAAAAGCCAACTCAAGTAATAGACACACTTTAAGGAAAGAAGAATGGGGCTGTTAAAAGGCAAAAATGGAAGAGAATCTGAAAAGGTTTTGGTGAACTCAGTGTTTAATGGCATCTGTCAGTCAACTGTATCTTTAAGCTCTGATTAGTAATCGCTCAAATTTTGTTGCGTGAAAGTTCAACTCATTTGATCTCCATGCATGCCCACTTCCTCACCATTTAAGAAAATTTTGCCTCTTGTCACTCATTTAACTGGCGTTTCCTTGACTTTGCATGGTCACTTGTCCATCACTTCCTGTGTGCACCTTTACTTTACAGCATAGATTTTTTTCATTTTCTGAACTGTTTTATCCTTTATCAGGGATAAAGACTTCAGGCAAAGACGGTGTACACCCTGAACAACTCACAAGACCACTGCAGGGCTAACGCAGACACACAACCATTCACATTCATACCCCGGAACAATTATGGAGTAGCCAATATGCCTAATGTTCATGTCTTTGAACTGTTGGAGGAAAAATATGCACCCCAAGGAAAACCATGCAAGCAAAAGTAGGACATGTAAATTCCACACAGAAACTGCCATTCTTGTTGTGAGGTAAAAGTGCTAACCCTGCAGTACACATGATGTATGTAGCTATAAAAGCTTTGCCACTGATTAACCAGAGCACAACAAGATAACATTTGATTCCATAAGAGACAACAATAGACATTCCATGCAGGGATCACAAAAAACACAGTAAACTAGAGGGGCACTCATAGCGGGAAAGGTATCTCCACCACGCAGGATGGACAATGTAGGAAATAAGCATTGCAGGGCTACTGGTTTTAATTACCCACATGCTTGTCTTATGATATGTGCTAAAGTATGTGGACATGACCAGATTAGTCAAAAAAAAAGAAAAAATGTTTGCAGGATTTACGATGGTTTCCATATATTAGTTTTCCATAGTAATGGCCTGTCTATCTGCACTCATTTATAAATTATTATCTGCAAAATTTGTTACCCCTGCTCTGATCTTTACATTGTTTAGTATTCTGTAATAATTCTACTTCTATATTTTTTCAACTCTGTGTTTTAGTTTTATATTTTATTTCTTTTATTTATATAGTTTCTATTTTTTTTACTTTATATTTTATCTAAATTTCAAGTTTTCAAGTTTTCAAGTTTTCAAGTTTATTTGTCATATACAGGTAACAATGAAACATCACTCCCGGCAATGAAATTCTTGGACTCAGAGCCCCCTCAAATTTGCACTTAAGAACAAATATTGCACATAAATTTAGCATTTAAATAAAATACAAGTAAGAATAAAACTACTTTAATATTAAATATTTCTTTATGTGCAATAATTGTTTCTTCACATGCAATATTGATGGGGCTCTGAGTCCAAGAATTTTATTGCCAGTAATGATGTTCCATTGTTACCTGTATATGGCAATAAAACTTGAAACTTAAAATACAAAATCAAATCTTCTCTGATACTCAGGCAGGGTACTGTCCCCACCAAGTTTGATAAAAAACCTTGCAGGATTGTGGGCAGGATTTTGTTTACAGAGAACAACAAATAAACAAACAGAATACTAGAGAGGAACTTAGAGAGTTCAGTGGATCTCTGCCAATATGACCAATATGGGTACTGGTTTTGCTTTTGCTTTTCTGCCTCTGTCATTAGCGCAGCACCTTTGTATTTGTTCTTTATCTTCCATATTCCTTGCTTTGTCTGTAAGTCAGGGCTTAGCACAGCATCTCTATCACAGAGGTGTATTAAATACAGATTATGTGTATACTTTACTCACAGTCATATAATAGACCGCATCCAGAAGGGTTAGTTATGGTGCCAATGGCCAATCAGCAGCAACTTCCGGTAATTCACAGTAACTTCGAGATCTACATTTTTCATCTATGGCTCATTTTGCTATTCTCTTGCTCCTAAAACTATGATATCACTGTCATGCTTAATTTTTTACCTGTGTGTCTCAGCATTCCAAATCCCCATAGAAATAACAACGGGATCTTTGGTCATGTGTATTTTGATATAAATTATCTACAGGTTATTTCACCAATACTGCTGTTCATTTCGTGGCTGTCCAGTGTTGAGAGTAAGTTGTGATGCTTCTGAAGGTTTATGAAAAACTTGGAGGAAATGGAGACATACCTAAAAAGGTTTCAAACGCTGAAAAAATTAAATACCTATAAGGATTTTTCCAATCAAATAATATTTAAGGTATGCTCAAAGGTTCTGAAGTTTCTCTCATATAAATGCCTGGCATGGTGTGGAAGTCTGCCTGCAAACGTGATAAGTTCCCAAACTACATATATTTCAGGCACTATTTCATATTACTATGCCATTGCCTCATTGGTAAGAATGCAGCTGAATAATGTTGTAGTTCTGATCCGACAGAGGTAAACTAAACATGAGTTCTGTAATATAAATATGTATGGAATTGTATGCCGCACTCAGCAATGACAAAACGCAAGTAGTGTAGACTGTAGACTGTGTACCATGTGTAGAGAAGTGCAGAACACTTACTGAAAGTAACTTAATTTTTCTTTATTAATCTGTAACATTATGGTAATTAATTTGTAACATTATGGTAGTTAATGCTTAGATAGCAGTAATGCATAATTTCATCAGCATTGAGCATACCTTAAATATCATTCAAAATTAAAAATATTTTACTACAAGTGTTTTTACATTGAATATAACCAATTTAATGCCTGTCGATTTTACTCAAACAATTTTTTTTTTACCATCAATAAGGCCCACCCTAATATATATATATATATATATATATATATATATATATATAAAAACCAACCAATATTGTCTAACCAATGAGAATTGAGTATGCAATAGCGTGCTTTGGTTTCATATAAGTCAGAATTGCATAAAACACTCTGAGGTGAACTGGCTTTGGTTTCCTCTCAGGCTCGTTAGCATTTTTGGTTGAACTGCTGCCTTAAAGGCCTGTCAGTGTCATGCCATAATGGAAAGCACTTTTAAAATAGTCCTCCTGGAACTCATTTTACGAATCATTAATAATAAATTGGAGCCATCAATCCTAATGATACGTAGCTCTTTCAGATCCATCCACTTTTAGAAAACTTTTGTTTCCATGGATTAATTAATATCCTTCAATATGCATTAGAGCAGTGCAGTTTGGGACAACTCAGTGGCAGCTCTGTGAAATCCACTGACATTTCTATTTGATTAAATGTATTATAGGAGCCGTCTCTGGGACTTTTCAGCTCTGGTAATGGCTCATGTATGACATTCAAACTCAGCTTGATGGACAGCATGTCATGTGTCAGTTATTTCATAAATACTGTTTTAAAGAGTGTGTGTGTGTGTGTGTGTGTGTGTGTTCAGAACAAAATAAGTACTAAACCTGTCATCCAATTACATATAGGGAGAGAGGGGGAGAGAGAGAGAGAGAGAGAGAGAGAGAGAGAGGGGATTTTCCACTAATATAAATAGTAACCTCAGTATAAAATTAATAAATAAGAAAATAAACGAGGAAAACTAATTAATCATATAAAATAAATCACAAGTAAAAATTAGTTTATTAATGAATCATGTGTGAAAAAACACATTTAAATATGGTGTAAAGAATCATAAAACAGCATAAATGAATCATGGGAGGAAGAATCATACATGAGAATAAATGACTTAGGTGTAAAGAGTCATAAAAGAGAATGAATCATGTGTTAAGAATCATAAAAAAGATTTATAGATGAAGAATCACATGTCAGATAAATTGCTTGTGTAAATAAACGAATATTATAACAAAATCATGTGAGAATAAAGAACATTTGGAAATAACACTGAACTGCATGTGTGAATTATTGATTCACGTGAAAATCACCTGTGAAAATAAAAACGAATCATGTGTAAAGAAATGAATCACATGCGAAAGTAAACGATTCCTGTGAAAACCTCGTGTGAAAAACTGGAGGCGCATTTACAGTGCAAGGTGTCTCCGCCAGCACAAAATGTGGCACAAATTATAACTTGGCATAGTTATAATGAAATGTCTCCCCCTAGTGGGTGTCAGATGAAAAATTTGTCCCCATGTTAAAGATAGGAATTTTGGGGGATTTACGGATTTTTTTGTTCAACATGATCCCATGCATGGATCACCTCCAAAATGCAGAGTTCTTTCCAAGTCCAGGCCCTACCCCTCCACCAAGTTTGGTGAAAACTGGTTTAGTAGTTTTTGCAGAATCCTGCTAAAAATCAAACAAACAAACAAGCAGACACTGGTGAATCAATCAAAATCAATTTTTTTCAAAATTAATAAACCTCAGATATAAAGGGGGAAACGCCGATTGAGGTATTTGTATCAAATTTCCAAATATAGAAGTAGAAGCAATTGCAGCATGGACAGGACATGGGTGTGTGTGTGTGTGTGTGTGTGTGTGTGTGTGTGTGTGTGTGTGTGTGTGTACACTCAGGTTACGGAGACACCATGGAGTTCGAACATGTCAGCGCTTCTCTTATTAAACTGCCTTAAAGTCTGCTTAATGAAATCTCTGATTCCTACACCCCACATTCCTCACATGCAGGACCCATAAGCCCTGCGTTACCATGGAAACGTATCAAAAACACACAGAGCTCATACAGTATGCATTACAATGGTGTTGTTCTGAAAAAAAAATAAAAAATAATAATAATATAAAGATGGTATTATCATGAAAAGTGCACGAGAGTGTGTGTGTGTGTGTGTGTGTGTGTGTGTGTGTGTGAGAGAGAGGGAGGCTCCGTACAGGCAACTCTTATTGCAAAGCCTTACACGACGTACAAGCAATTGTTCAAAACTTTATTTTTAAACAAACACGAAAATACTAGACCAGCTATAACAGTCTTAATTGGCGATCTGCACTTTTGCCAGAAAATCAAGGTTCTAATGTGTTTTATTTTTTCGTCTACTTTTTCTTTTTGTACTGTCAACTCTTATCAACGGGAATAAAAAAAGATAAAACAAATCCAATTAAGCCCTTCTATGATGATCCTGTATACGCTGTACATGTGAGAAGATGCCAAATATTTTAATAAACATGTAATAGCACATTGCCAGCATCATGTCGAATGTAAATCCCAGTCCATTGAATGTTACTGTGACATAATGAATAGAATAGAAAAGCACTTGATCCAGCATGTATTGTTGGTTATTTCACTGTAACAGAGTGTGAATCTATCCGAGGTTATAAAAAACCCGGCGTTATCTAATACTGAGGGCTGAAGCAAGTGACAGGATGATTCCTGGAAGATATTGAGGTTATTTTGAGGTAATAGTGTCGTCTTATGAAGCCATGAGACGCGAAACAAAGGTCATGAAAACATATGTGCAAAAAAT
Source organism: Tandanus tandanus (assembly GCA_039654325.1). Classification (NCBI taxonomy): domain Eukaryota; kingdom Metazoa; phylum Chordata; class Actinopteri; order Siluriformes; family Plotosidae; genus Tandanus; species Tandanus tandanus. Next base: position 24,495,306 of record JBCNYH010000022.1, on the reverse strand, counting down.
CCTCCCATTCAGCTCATCCCCACTCTCTGGTTGATCGGGATTTAATATCTCACCTGCGTGGGTATAAAGAAATCATTTCGATTCTGATTCGGAATCAAATAAAACGAATACAAACCCCACTTCTACCACTGATTCAAATTGCACTGGTTTTAATGGCTCAGTGATTAAAGCCTGTGTTACATGGTCAACTTGCTTCGACGATTTTCTGCACAGTGGTGCTGCACAAAACAAAACAAAAAAAAAATCAATCCTCAACAAACTTCAGGCTCGGCATCAAGTTGTGAGTTTTTGATTTGGATTAAAAACTCGCAACACAAGATGACGGCTGAGATAGGCTCCAGTCTCCTAATATGAGTAAACGGCTCGGCAAATGAGTGAGTGAGTAAAAACAAACAAAACAACCCAGCCCCCCACTACTTATTATAGGCATGAATTCTCTCCGATCTTCCCCATAATTATTAAGCAGGACATGCGAATGTCTAAATCAAGCCACTTTCCGATTATACCATGCTGAAAGCCTTCAAACTCAGCAGGACTGAAATGTGTTAATTTTGCTTTCAGGGGCCGAAAGGAGATGCAACAACTTTATTATTTTTCTCTGTAAGTTTTTAGGTGATCGTAATGAGCACATGCTGAACGCTTTACACATAGATATAAAAGAAAATATCTGAATGGCAGATGAACTGAATCAGATCATGTCTTAATGGCATCATCAATACTGCCGATAAAAATAAGGTCAAAATGTGAAAATAAGCAAGTCGTGTTATTAAATAACGGGAAAATCGTGAAACGTGTTTGGGACATATGGAAGAAATTAAATTATGTACAAAAAACTCAACAAAAATCAAGTCTTGAACGGAGATAAGAGCATCAGGTGTAAAAATAAAGAAATCATGAGTTTAGAATCATAGAGTTTAGAAATATACAGAGTCATGCATAAAGAATCCTACGTGTAATATACTAGATCAACCGATCTACAGAGGACGCCATCGCACACCTCCATCACACAGCCCTGAATCATCTGGACAGCGGAAAGGGGAATT
>JBCNYH010000022.1:24453334-24464306 GCA_039654325.1 Tandanus tandanus | reverse complement strand
TATATATAAATAAATTTTTTTTTTCATTTTTGTAGTGAATGCCTTTTTGCATCTTTTATGCACTATGTCTCAGCTACCAGTACTGTATGGTATCTTTTAATGCAATGAATATTACACAGTGACCAGTAGGGTGCCAATACAATATACGGGTACATTTTTTTGTAATTTGCTCAGTCTCACTCATAAAATTGTTTTAGTTAATAAGATAAATGCCTGGTTAAAGTAGTTGCAAGATAAATTTTATTTTTTTTTAGCTCAATGCTTGGTAATATACACTGTGAGAGGCTGTAAAGTTACACTGTAAAGTTAATTTACTCACTTAACCCAAATTGGTTATTAAGCATATTGAAAATTGTACTGTCCATTTCCTATTTGAAACGATGACATTTTTGAAGAATTTTGGATTTATAAGATAGTTCGTGTTTTTACAAAAGTGAAATTTCCTGCAGAAGTCGCATTTGATTGTTACATTCTTTCTTAATATATACATTATACTTTTATTATTTTACTAATGAGGTTTTTTTGCAGCTATGTAAAGTGAATCATGTTGTTTATTTATTTTTTCAGTAATAAGCTGTCATCAGTGAGTGCTAATGTTCCTGTGATACAAAGTTGAAATGGTGCATGCCCTGGAGCAAAAAGGTGATGATGACTGTTCAACCCGTATAACTCTTGAAGAGGGTTTTGTGCTACAGAAGCAGCTGCATCACTTTGTATTATCAAATACAAGGAAATTGTTTGCAGCCTTGGGTATAAACCAAGAGTTCCTTCTTTCAGATCCTAGTCTGTGGCACAGTTCTGAATGTTACACTGAAGCAACATCAATAGTTGCTGCTCTGAAAGTAGTGAATGATGCGGCAGAATGTGGCATCGCTTTTATGGAAACCTTCAATTCAGCTCTGAGCAACCAAGAAGAACAAAAACAGTGCATTCTTCAGGTAGTAGAGAAACATCGCCAGGATTTTCCAAATGCAAACAAGGCCACTTTGGTGCAAAAGTAGCTAATAAGTTCAAAGAACATAATATTTAGAGTGACTGTTGATCCTGCATACTTTTATCTAACAGTTATGAAAACACCAAATATAAGGCATATATGACATATTTTCATTTAATTTTCTTACCATTAAAATAATTTTTTTCCAACAAAATTTTGTACATTTTAGTTTTATACTGAATGGAACAAAATGAGAGGGTGAGACTCTAAATCCCTTATATATTTTTTTTCATTGGCACCCTAGTGACCAGATAACATGGTATATATTTATAATATATTTTACACTGAACACTTAATGTAACAACACAGAACAATGGATCACAAACAAGCAAGAGTTTAAAATAATCAATATCTGACCTAAAATCCTGATGATTATACTGATATATTTAGATAAACGATGCATGTTTTAATTCATACATAGAGCATTAGCTCAGAAAGTCTTAAAGGACAAATGATTTATGCTACTTTAAAACTTTTACATTATGTTAGTTTGTTTTCTAACCACATATAATGGGAAGGTAAGTCAACCCTTGATGTAACAATTTGTTTTAAAGCTCTTTGCTGTGAGTCCTCTTGTGTTATTGTCTGTAATTGCAAAGCACAACATAATTGTAATATTACTCTCAGTTTGTAGTATTCCATCATATCTGTGAAGAGATATTATCCTCCACCTCACTAATGATATGACAGAAAGGTTACATGAGGGAAAGATAATAGGAGGGGAGAGATATAATAAGATAAGATTAGATATGGAAGTGCACAAGAATAGATAGAAAAAGAAGGATAATATTGTGCTGTAGATGCTCTCGTGTACAAATTCAGACAGCTTTTTGAGGGGCCATCAAGATTCAGGGAGTAGCTATTATTCCACACATTAGCGCAGGCTGGCTAAAAGCTCTTATGCTTCAGAAGGGTCTTGGGGGTCTTCAGGAAAAAGGATGTGGCACTGAAAGTGGCCAATGTTTAAGGGACCCGTTACACAAAAAGTGGGGAAAAAACACCCACCCACTTAATGTGACAATATGACATGCTGGAAGACCATGAGGCCGAATGTGTGAAAATGATATTGTCATGTGAGTCAGTGCCTCACCAAATTCAGTCAGGTGGTAGCAAAGGAGTACAGGTAAAAGGGCATGCAGGCAAGAACACTTGGTCCAAAATAAATACTGAGTAAATGCAATTGAGGCAAGTCAGCGTTTTGTGACTGGATTGTTGTTAACCAGTTATCCATCTTAGCTTTCCACAACTGCATTAATAAACAAGAAAAACATTTTATTAAAAGAGAGATTAATATTACAAATGTTTCAGATGTCACTCTATATCGATGGTCACCAACCCTATTCCTGGAGATGTTCCTGTAAGTTTTATCTCCAGTCAAAATGTAACACTCCTCTTTTAGCTGATCAAGAACATATTATGTTAATGATTAGATGGTCAGGTGGGCATGATTAGGGTTGGGTCTTCAAAGAGGTAGATCTCCAGGAACAGGGTTGGTGATCACTGCTCTATATTATGAAATATAGAAAGACAACATATAGATAGTAATAGGTACATAATTGAAATTAACCCTTTATCATTATGGATAAGGATACATGCTGGTAAATTCATTGTACATAAAAAGAGAACAAGAGAAAAAATAAGATAATGCAAGCTAAAAGCAGTGTAGCAAGCCCATACTGGCTTTTTATTTATTTATTACTATTTTTTTAATATTTAAAGCAGGGCTCTAAAAATTCACAACAACACACCATTGTCAGCTGTGATAAGCTGTGATAATCTTTTTGAATGAGTGAGTCACTGTGGCAAAATTGCACACATTGTCTCACAATCCCCTGTTGAGTCTGGCTGTTAAGTCAGGGTTTGAGGCAAGTTGGCAGAGGAAAGAGAACTGGGCCTGGCCTCATGCCTCAGTGCCTGCAGGGCGCTACACTAGGCCTACTGCTCCTTTGGCCTACAGCTTGAACAGAGAGCTTCAGACACCAGTGCACTCAACTAAAGCAGCATGTTAAGTGAACAATCCTATCTGCCTCTTTTTTTTTTTTTTTTACCTCTGATGACTTCTCAATAAAATGGAGACAGCTAAGGCAGACAGTCCTTCATTTGGTCAGACAGTCTTTCATCTGTGTGTGTGTGTGTGTGCCTGCATGCATGTGTGTGTGTGTGTGTGTGTGTGTGTGTGTGTGTGTGTATGTGTGTAGACATTTTTCATGGGATGTTGCATTCATTCATTTTGTTTTTAAAAATGAAAATGTGAAAAAGAGGGAACAGCATTTGTTTTTTTGTTTTTTCTTGGCACTCACTAAAATAGGAATTTTTTTTTTTCATAAACTCACACCCACACACACACACACACACACACACACACACACACACACACACACACACACACACACTGCAGTAGCTGCACTGTGCCAGAATAGAAAAAAAAAGTATTTTAAAAGACTTTGACCATGGCATGGCTGTTGGTGCCAGATGGGCTGGTTTTTGGATAGGCTGTGTATTTGTCAAACTGCTCATCTCCTGGGAATCTTTAGAGTTTACATAGAGTGGTGAGAAAAACAAAAAACATTCAGTGATCAGCAGTTCTGCAGGTGAAAGGTGAGAGGGATGGCAAGAGTGTTTTTTAGCTAAAAGGAAAGCCAAAAGTAACTCAAATAACTATTCTTCACAAATGTGGTGAGCAGAAAAATATTTCGCAACCCCTAGCATTTTGAACCTATAATAAAAGAAAACCATGACAATCATGCCTAGAGCTTTTCAGTCAAGAAAAGGAATCTGAGGCAACAGTGGGCAAAGGCTAAAAATTGTGGCCGGCTGAAGATTGGAAAAAACATGCCTAATTTATATATGTAGTGTATGTATTATTACAGTATATACTACATGGCAACCGGGCTAAGCTGATTGGATAACTGTCACGGAATAATATCTATGCTCAGAATGCAAGGTGGATGGATGTTGCTGAATAGATGGAACATCAAGAGGACTATTCAAAGCAGTTATTGTTTTAGTGGAATATAACAATAAACACACTAAACTTAGACTTTATGGTTTGCTTCAAATAATATGAAAGACAGGTGAAATCTGACTGCATGCCTGTTTAGGTGCAGAGTTGTATAATGGCTAACAGTTTAAGAGTTTATAAAGACATGCAAAGTATTTTATCCAAAAACAAAAGTGCTAGCTTTCATCCCCAGTAACATGGTGATGAAATATCATATAAAGCAGAAGTGTGTAAAAAAAAAAAAAAAAAAAAAGAAAGAAAGAAAGAAATTGACAGCAAGACGTCTTAAACAAGAGTGAACATAGCGACCATGTTTGGACCGGTGGCTGATAGTCAAGCAGCAGCCGGGTGGCTTGTGTCCTTGACAGGCACATGTCTGAAATACAACCACTAGTTACTACATGTATCCTACTCTTTACTAAGTTGAATAATGAAAATGCCTATTTGTATTATTATGTTTATGTTTACATGCAAGTTAAAAGACTCTTATCATCAGAATATAATGAAACTCAAAACTCTTATAATCAGAATACAATGAAACTCGGTCAGTTTTCTGAAAAGTGTTAAAATAAATATATGAAGAGTTTGAGTTCAAAAACAGATAAGTGCCATTGTTTTTATTATGAGAAAAACAACTTTTTTAGTAGCTTTATTTTAAAACTACTGAAAAAAAGTTTTTGAAAGCTACTGGAAAAACTACTTTTTTTTTTTTTAAATCTACTGGAAAAGGTGGTTTTTTTTTTTTTTGTAAAGCTACTTAAAAAAATAGTTTTTCTCATAATTAAAACAATGGCACTTATATGTTTTTGAACGCAAACATTGATTGAAAGCCCTCTTAAATGAATGAATATGTCATGCTCTCATGTATGGATAAAGTTATAAAGTAGATGGATATTTACTTTAACACTTATTGTAAAAACTGATTGAGTTTCATAACATTCTGTTGAAGAGAAGAGTGTTTCTTAAGGCCTAGAATTTATCCCCAAACACCAGCGGTGATGGGAAATAATTCTCATTTTAATCACGACTAAAATGTTTATAACTTATTTTAGCAGTCTTTGTGTCATTTGCTTTCTTTTTTAAATGCTATCTACTGTGTCATTTAAAAAATTTTAAGGCTGGTTCTTCACTTGCTGTAAAGCCAATACTGCTAATTTTGCAATAAATTATACTTTTATGGATATAAACCATTTCACAGTGTAGCCTTGATGATTATAGCTATGCCTTTGCTTATGTTTTGACTGTTCATATTTTGAAAGTTTAGCACGCTGCATCTGCGCTTGCAGCACTTGTGAATCTCTCTGTGCTATTTGAAAAAGCGTCACCTATGGCCATTCATGCCTGTGGAATTTTGAGGTGCCATTTCAATCTAATTTTTAACATACTTCTGCTTATCGGTGGGATGTAATATTAGATGTAAAGCAACAAGCTGACATCTTTCACTTTCTCTCTCTCTTTCTCTCTTTTTTAGCTAAGCTACACAAATTCTGTAAATAGAGAGCAGTTAACAAGGTAACAAAATAAAAAGCAAGTGTAGCTGTGTCATATATTTAAATGAGCTTTTTATTGACTTAGTTTACCCATTTAATTTGCTTCAAAGCAAATAAACATGTAAAAGAAATGCTTAGTGTGCTCAGCACTGCAAAGGCTGTGTCCCAAACAGCACACCACTTGAAAATAGGTGCATTCATGAGGATGTACGCACCATTATTACATGCCCTATGGTATTGTGTGTTATAGAGGGAGCAGGGGACAATTCGGGATGGAGCCCAAAATAAATGCCAGTTAGCAAATCACCAGACACAATAAGGAAAAAACATTGCAATACAATAAAACTTTACAAAACAAAAACAAAATCACTGTTAGATTGCTTGTGTAGTGGGTTAAAACAAATTTGAAAAATATGTGTTAATTTGATTTGGGAAGCTGAAAGTGACAGTTTCCACTCCAACCCTAATGGATTAGTGCTTGGGATAATGGATAGATGAAGGCAGGCACATCACTGAAATTTTACCAGAGTTATCCTTCTTTTGAACATTTTGTGTTCTCACTGGGACGTTGGAACCACTTTTACCACCATCTCTTCCCATTACAGCACCCCATCTCAAAAGATTATTTATGTCATAACAATACTCCTATATTGTCTGTACAGAGCCTGAACATTTCCCTTTAAAACAGGAGCCTATTTGCTGTATAGAAGCAGTGCTTGCTGCACAGCACAAAACAAGTTTATAAAGTAAAGGATAAAAAGACAATTGGTCTTTTTAAAACAGTAATCACAACCACTAAAGTAATCACAACAACTTGTGAAACTATATCACTGTACATATATGTTTTATATGATTTTTATTTATTTATTTATTTTTTACTTATTACAATTATCATTGTGGAAAAACTACTGAGTAAACTATTTGAGTCAGAGGCAGGGTCAGAATGCAGGGACAGTTCCATTACTGAGGTGAGTGATGAAAGGTTTTTGGCAGTTTAGAATAAAATGTGATGCAGATGGTCTGAATTTTATGAAACCTCATTTATTTGAAAATGGTCAACTTAGTAAACTATTTGTAGTTGAACCATCCTTGGCTCTGCTTACTTTCAAACTGCAAATCGACAATCCACCCTTTTTTCCCCTCCCATTTTTTGGTACTATTTCTTGTTTGCTTCACAGTAAAAAATAGCTTGCATCTACAAGGCTGTTGGCATGTTGTAAAAAAAAATCCCTTTCAGTTCTAGGTTGCAAGGCAACAAAATAGGAAAAATGCCAAGGGGGTGAATCCTTTTGCAGGCCACTGTGTCTATGCAGATTTCATTTGTTGCTATGGGTTTGACTGGGAAATTAACTCCATCTACTGAGATATTGTCAAGCCCACACCGGACTCTCTCACCGACTCTCACGTACAACGTTCCCAATCTCCCGAGTTCTAATGACTATCACCTGCACCTTGTTTCCCACACTCATCAGTTCCCCTGTAAATACCTCTGCCAAGCTCCAGCCAGTGTCTAGCCTCGTTGGAGCTACGCGTTAACCTGCTACTCCCGCTAGCATTGGACTCTTCTCTACTTACCCGTCTTATCTCTGTCAGTTGGATTCCCTCACCCATCAGCTGAACCATTCTCACACCATCTCTTATTTTCTTCGGGTCCCGTAGGTTTAATCCAAAAGGATCTTTGTCTTTTGCTTTCCTTTCATCCCGTGTAGTATCCACTTCCTGGTTTCACTTCTACTTTCTGTTTTGGTTTTGTTCGCCCCTCGTGGCAGGTTTATTTTGATCTCAGTTTGTTGTGCTTTCTGTGGCATCCCGCTCATTTTCCCACTAAGTGCGCTAAGGTGGCCTATCATCTCCTTGCTGTCCAGAAAGACACTGCGGTGGGCAGAGGGGTTGTGGAGACAGAATAGGCCTGTGGTGTCCATCTATGCGAACTTCATCGCTCACTTCCGGGAGGTTTTCAGTCAACCAGATGGGGACTCCACCAACAGGGAGAAGCTACACTGTCTTTGCCAGGAAATGATGGACATAAGGGACCTCGCACTGCAGTTCTGAACACTCGCAGGACTCAGCTGGTGGAATGAAGCAGGCTTGGAACCATTTCCGCCAGGGCTTGGAACCATTGCTCCGGCTGCAGCTCTCTCCCTATGATGACTCCCTGGGACTGGAAAAATTCATTCAGCTAGCCATCCGCATTGCACATCGGCAGAGAGGAGGCTTAGCCGAGCTTCAACGGCAAGCCTTCTACACGCCCCCGCTTGATACCCTTGAGCCTATGCAAATGGATCAGTCCAACAAACCCCTGCAGAAAAACTTCATTGGAGAACTGAGGGACTATGCCTGTACTGCGGCCAGCCAGGGCATGTTATTGCGGCCTGCCCTGTTCGCCCTCTGCATCCCATGGTGAGTCGAACCATTATTGGCATCAGTAATTCACAGCCATTATCTACTCCAGTCTCCCTCACTACCACCTCTTGTTCCATCACAGTCAAGGTCCTACAGGGCAACTTCCTCTCCGGGGACCTCTGCAGATGGCTCCAGCTCCAGCTACACCACTGTCCGACCCCCTTTTCCGTCCGCTCCATAATTGGAGGACCACTCACTCCACAAACCCACCAACACCAGACTAGCTAAGTTCACCTAGGCATAGGATTCCTACATAATGAGGAGATATCTTTCCTTGTCTTGAAACATTCTATAGCTGATGTCATCCTGGGTTGACCCTTGCTTATTCAACACTCTCCCACTATATTCTGGGCCTCCGGAGAGATTCTGGGTTGGGGAGATGCCTGTTTCCCTTCATTGAGAGTCCTGCTGCTCAAGCAGTCATACATATCCCACCAGAGTACTCCGACTGCAGCAATGTCTTCAGTCCGGGTCTAGCTGCAGGACTGCCACCTTATCATACTCTACATTGGGATTGCGCAATAGAGTTGTTCCCAGCTGCTCCAGTGCCAAAGGGCAGAATATACCCACTATCTCTACCAGCCATGGAGGAGTATGTGGGGGACGCCATGCACCAAGGTCATATTCGCCCACCGACTTCCCCTGCTGCCTCCAGTTTTTTCTTTGTCACTAAGAAGGATGGAGGTCTCCATCCCTGTATCGATTACCGCACCCTCAATAGCAGTATCGTAAAATTCTGTTATCCACTACCTCTTGTGCCCGCAGCCCTGGAACAATTAAGATAAGATAAGAGATCTTTATTGTCAACTAAGGAGGAGGTAGTGTAGTTTCAATTACCCGTTTTGCCATCCTCACCACCCACTGCAGGGCCTTCCTGTCCTCTGCAGTACAGCTGTTGAACCACACTGTTCAGCAGTAGGTCAGGAGGCTCTCGATGGCGGAGCAGTAAAAGTTTGTCAGTAGGTGTCGGGGTAGGCGGGCTTGTCAGAGCTTTCTGAGGAAGTACATCCTTCGTTGTGCCTTCCCCACCTGGTGAAAGATGTTTGTGGTCCAGGTGAAGCCAGCAGAGATGTGGACTCCAAGAAACTTGAAGCACCCCACCCTCTCTACCTCCTCTCTATCAATATAGAGGGCAGAGTGCTCAGTTTGTTTAGATCTGCTGAAGTCAATTATCATCTCCTTTGTCTTGGATGTGTTAAGGTCCAGGTTATTGTTGTCACACCATCGCCGCAAATGCCGGACCTCCTTCCTGTAGGCTGACTCATCGTTATCTGTTATCAGACCTATGACGTTCGTGTCGTCAGTGAATTTGACGATGGTGTAGATGGTGTGAATGGCGGAACAGTTGTGTGTGAAGAGGGAGAAGAGGAGGGGCGGATGACACACCCCTGTGGTGTTCCAGTGTTCAGGATGAGAGTGGTGGAGATGTGATCTCCTGTCCTGACGTTCTGTGGTCTGTTGCTAAGAAAGTCCAGTATCCAGGTGCACAGTAAGCTCCCTAGGCCCAGGTTGCCCAACTTCTGAACCAGATTATGTGGTAGAACTGTATTGAAAGCAGAGCTGAAGTCTACAAACAGCTTCCTCACATGGGAGTTACTGCTGTCCAAGTGTGTGAAGGCTGTGTGGAGGGCTGTGTTGATGACATCCTCTGTTGACCTGTTTGCTCTGTATGCAAACTGATGTGGATCAAGATCAGCAGGGATGACAGCCTTAATGTGAGACAAGACACGTCTCTCGAAACATTTGGTGATGATGGGGGTTAGGGTAACTGGGCGATATTCATTCAGGCAGCTAACTGTGTTCTTCTTCGGCACAAGAATTATGGTGGCTGTCTTGAGGCAGGTGGGAACCATACATTGCAGTAGCAAGAGGTTAAAGATGGTGGTAAAAACTCCTGCTAGTTTATCTGTGCATGTTTTAAGTACCCTTCCTGTTACTCCATCTGGACCAGTAGGGGCAGCAGTATGTGGAGCAGCAGTGTTCACAAAGCTGGATCTCCATAGCACCTACATCCTGGTACGAATCCGCGAAGGAGATGAGTGGAAGACTGTATTTATTACTCCCACAGGCGACTACGAATTTCATGTAATGCCATATGGGCTTGCTAACACTCCCTCGATTTTTCAAGGCTTCATGAATGAAATATTCAGAGACATGTTGGATCACTTTGTGATAGTGTACATTGATGACATTCTCATTTATTCCCCAGACCTCCCAACCCATGTGCACCATGTGTCCCTGGTACTCCAGCACGTCCGTCGATACCAACTCTTCCTCAAGGCCGAAAAATGCTCATTCTATCAGTCAATGGTGTCTTTCCTGAGCTATGTGGTTATCCCCTAGGATGTCCGGATGGAGGAGGAAAAGATAAGGGCTGTTAAGAACTGGCCCGAGCCGGAGACTGTAAAAGCACTGCAGAGATTCTTGGGCTTTGCAAATTTTTATCAACGGTTTATTAAGAACTTTAGTGAATTGACTGCCCCCCTTAACCAGCCTCCTCCGTGGCAAGCCCCAAGACCCTGGTATGGATGGAACCAGCTCAACATGCATTTCTGTGCCTCAAGGAGGTGTTTCTCACAGCTCCAGTGTTACAGCATCCAGACCCTGACAAGCCCTTCTTCATAGAAGTGGATGCCTCGACCTGTGGGGTGGGGGCGGTATTGTCTCAGTGGCGGAGCAATATTATGATGTGGGAAACCGTGAGCTCTTGGCCATTAAGTTGGCACTCGGGGAATGGCAGCACTGGATAGAGGGGGCCCAGTTCCCCTTTCAGCTAATCACGGATCATAAGAACTTGTGCTATCTGCGTGAGGCGAAACGAATCCCACTGAATCCCCGCCAAGCCTGCTGGGCCTTATTTTTCACAATATTCGACTTCTCCATTAAATACTGCCCTGGATCCAAAAACATCAAAGCGGACACTCCCATATCCATGAATTGGCCGAAGCCTCGTACCATCCCATATGCATACTTCTGCCTCATGTATTTGTCAATGCCATCCAGTAGACCAGTGATTTTCAACCACTGTGCCGCGGCACACTAGTGTGCCGTGAGAGATCGTCAGGTGTACCGTGGGAAATTATC
>JBCNYH010000022.1:24392912-24411523 GCA_039654325.1 Tandanus tandanus | reverse complement strand
ACTGCATGAAGCTCAAAGGAGGAGATGCCTAGGTGAGACAGAGAGAGTGGTGTAAAGCACCAACTCCAAGACAGGAGAAGACCTGTACCACCACCTCTCCCAGTTACTCATGGAGTATGAGAGAAAGCATAAGTAGAAGAAAGAGCTGCAGGTGTAGCAGAGTTGTGTGGGGAAATCCAGGTTTCAGTTATTGCAGACTGGCAGTTCCAGAGCCCACCTGTCACACTCGTTTGAAACTGGGACAGCAGTGGAGGGTGAATAAGGTTGCTGAGAGTGCTACCTCTTGCTTGTTTGTAAGATCTTCTGGGTCTAAGAGAAGTGGGAACAGTAATGGGTTTAAGGCACATGACAGCAATTTGGTTTATGCTTTAGACGGTAGACCTGATAGTCCGAATTCAACGAAGGCAAGAATACTATAAAATTACCACCTTATACAAAGTACTTGTTGTAGAAAGAGATCTGTGTTGCTAAAGTATATATTGAAGGTATCACCCGCTACAAACGCTTGCGAGTAGAGAAGAAATCCAGGATACAACTTAAAGCACACTGAAAACTGAAGTGGGGATACCTTCAATATATACTTTCTGGGTCCTGCCCCCAATTCACACCTTAAGGAAGGACGAAACTACTGCTGATTAAGTACCACAACAAGACTACAGAAGCAGCTAAGAATTCTATACTTAAAACTTTTAGTGACAACAACTAAGTCCAACTGAATCAAGTAGACAGTAATGCAAAAGTTAGAATCCTAACTTGCCAGTAGAGGAGAAATCCAGGATATAACTCAAAGCACACTTACACACAGATCCTTACACTTGAGTTAAGGAAATTTCTGTCTAGTGCCAGTTATGGCATTCGGGATGCTTAGAGCATGTGGATGAGCTGAAGTACTACTTCTACTGAAGGTAGAGTGTATAACTTTGTAAGGTGGAGGGAGAAGGGACTTCAGGTCATGTGAACACTTGCAGATGTGCATTTTGTAGAGAACAGTGGCTGCTGCTACGTTCAGACAATGTTGAAGACTTGGAAGTACCACAGAATTGGCCCGACCAATGATTTTTCAGGCTTTCCTCTGGATTTTATGCAGAACTGCCAAGTTCATGGCCGATCCTAATATCTAGGATAAAGATACTTACTCCATGACACTGCGGACTTGAGATTTACAGACACAGGCACGGCTGGTGCGTCAGCTTGTTGGCAACACTTCTCAGGGCCCATGGCCATTTTGACACATTTGAGAGGTGTGTTGCCCAGGCCAGCTTGTTGTCAAAGGTAACCCCTCAGATATCAAGTTCCTGTTTCGCAGAAAGGAGGGTCACACCAAAGTACAAGTTAACTCTTGATTGAGACCTTTTCTATGAGATGATCATCGCCCTGCACTTGGATGGTTCAGACGTTACCTTCCATTTGTCAGCCCACTCCTTCATCTTCTCCAAGTCAGAATTTAAGCTTGCCTATACAGATTGTTGGTCTCTCAGTGACTTGTTTGCAAAGAGTCTCAAGTCATAAGCATATAGGAGTTAATTCTTGCAACATTTCCTTAGGTCATCAATGAATGGGTGCTTCGTTCGATGATTGTCCAGATATTGTAACACGTCTGGATCTGTAGAGAGGTAGCTTTTCATTAGTAATCTCCCTGAGATTCCCTTTGCAGTTTGGCAAGAAGACCATCATGCCAGTCCTTTTAGAATGCACCTTATTTGTCAAGGTCAGTGATGGAAACTTCCTCATCCTTGTCAAGATGCTGTGTCCACCTCTGAATGAAAATGTATAATTTTCTGTGCGATGGGCTGCACAGAATCCAAACTGTTTCCTTGAGATCAGGTTCTTCTGTAAGAAATAACTGTTTCTGTACCACTGCTTCCATTACCTTGCTCATGATGCATAACAATGAGATGGGGTGGTGCTTGGAGGGGTCAGTTTTGGAGTCTCTCTTATGAACAGGAATAACTTGGAATCTTCTCATTAGGAAAGACACCATTGGAGAAACAGTTAGGAGAGGACTAGCAAGCTCAGCGCGGCATTCCCTCAAGACCCTGGCTGGAATTTTGTCTGGTCCTGTAGCCTTGTCTGGATTCAGCCTACGTAAATATTTATGGACCTTGGAACGGAACGTTATGTCTGTGATTGAGCTGTCTATCTCTGGTTCCAGAACGAAACGTCAGCTTTATCTCCATCCAGTCTGCATTTTTCAGCAAACACCTCACGGAACACTTCTGACTTGTCTTTGGCAGTGATAGCTGCAACAGATTTGTGTTTGATGACCTGAATTTCAGACAGATGATTTCCCTCCAAGAGTGTTAACAAACTGCCACCATTTCTTGCTGCTTAGGCTCTTATATATATAACAAAGGCCAAATTGTATGTTATATGGGTTATGTTGTGTATAATTACACAAAATGTTATTTCTTTTTATTTTTGTAAATTGCTTTACCTGACTGAGAAATGTTCTTTGGGTGGAGTTTGGGTTGACCTTATGCCCTTGTGTTCTCAATTGGGGAACCCTGTGTACCCACTACAAAACTGACCAGTCCAACCTAATCACTTCCTCTTTGCCACATGTCACTTGGGAGGAAGTGGTCGTGAAGGACTCACTTTTATTTCTGTCAGTGTCAGCACCACAATAAAATTGCTTATTGGGATGACAATGGTGTGGTTTCCTTAATAAAATCACTACACAATGCAGAGGACACCGGTTACACTTGGTGGCGTGAACCGTCGCATCTCCGATCAGTGCCACCTGGTCACCCAAGGTGCAGCTGCTGACACTAGGCTCCCCTCTTCTCCTTCGTGCCGCTGCTGTTGGGAAGCTCTACCCATTGGCCGGCGCTGCTGGTGCGTGGCTCTCCACCATGGCATCGTCAGGATGCTCCGCCTGCTAGCCCGTGCTACTAACGCACAGCTCTCTTCTCCCAAGGTGTGTTAGAGACACTTCGCTCTCTAACCAGCGCTGTTAACGTGCTGTCTGCAGGAAACTTCGCTTGCTAGCCGACTCTGCTTACATCGGCTCTTTGCTGTCTGTGAGTAACTCCTCTCGGCTGTAAGCGCATCAGGTGTGTTGATCCGAGAGATCAACGTGAGACTTTCATAAATAAAGTTGAACGACTAGGCTAATCATTGATTCAAATTGCATGGGACATAATTATCTGGGTTGGACTTCTGACAGTAGTAGCGATAATACAGTGAGAGTGAGACTGCCTTTGTGATTTGATCTGTTGATCAAATCTGTTGATTATCACGTGCTAAAAAACTTTGATTGGTCGTTCGCTGGTGAACGCGGGAGATTATATTTCCTGCAAGTTTATGTTAATTCTCTCTTCACCCTTATTGGTTGGGTTTTTCTTTTTCTGTTTTGGGAATATTAATGTATAATATTAATATTGGTAATAATAATTATTAATATTAGTAATTATTAATATTAACACAGCAATATTTTTCTTTGTAATCTCCGTGTGGTTACAGTTTAATACTGTGTATGTTTTGTTTATAACCAATATAATTGCTAATGTTTTGAGAGAGTTTATAATGGTTTGTAACTGCTGTGCTGGTCTTCCAATAGTGAAGCTTTAGGTTTCTACAGTGTTTCAGTTTAAGATATGTGTTATATTTATTTATTTATTTTCTTCAGGGGTCTATGTCCACTGGTGCTCTCAATTACACAGCTGATCAATCAGTTTTTGACCCACCATTAGCCCCCACTGCTAGCTCCACACCTCTTGCTCAGTTTGCCCCTGAGCCTACTCAAATCATTCCTTTTGAGGTTCTTGGAAACATAACAGATTTAGCCAGGAAAATTGGAGATAGTATTTTAGCCAATCTTAGCACTATGCACCATTGTCTTCTACGAGTCAGTCATCCAGAGATGGTGGTCTGTCACAGGTCAAGGTGGTTGTTCAGTCGGATGTCAAGGCATCACCTTATTTCAAGGGTGATCACACTGATTCGTTCTCTGTTCATGAATGGGAGGACATGATGAACTGTTACTTGAAAAGGGTAAAATGTGACACACCTACTGAAATGTACGACCTGATAATGTGTAGACTAACAAGCAGAGCTATAGATATGGTAAAAGTGTCCCTTTGCAGTCGTAGTGACCTGAATGCATCTGACCTGCCTTTAGCTGTATTCAACATATTAAAACATAATTTCAGTGAGCTGTCATATTCCAATTTACCTATGAGGGATTTCTACAGCACCACATGAAAATGAGAGTGCTATGGATTACTGGATTTGCTTAAACAAATCCATTGATGTTGCTGATGAGTGCCTCCGTAGGAGAGGTAGGTCTGTTGAGGATCCTAGTGCTGAGGTAGTCATGATGTTCATTAACAACTGCCCCAATCCTGGTCTCACTATGTCGTTCCAACTGAAGGCTCCAGTGGACTGCAGCTGAGGTGCAGGAGCGTCTGGATAGTCACACGAGGAATGTAAGAAAGGCAGCTCAGCCTCGTCATGCAGTTGGTTTGTCAGTTTACAGTCAGAGCCCTGTGGTCGATTCTGTTCACGCCTTCAGTTCAGCGGTGTCTCAAGGTGCCTTAGCAGCATGTCAATCCGGGCCCACACCCACCTCTTTTCCTCTTTCTTCCTTGACCCACAGTCATTCAAGTTCAGGTGGAGTGGTGAACCCACTTGAGCTTGCTCGCTTGACTCCACCTCCTGCAGCCGCCTCTAATCCATCTCCGGCTACCATTGTTCAGCCACCTAACGAGCCTGGTGTTCAGCAGGTTGTGGCTATGATTGACAAAGTCTTGTCCCTGTGTAATGCTTCTCTTGCTACCAGCCAAAGGATTGGCAATTATCAGCCAGCACAGAGACAGTCCAACCATCCCCGTACTCAGCAGTGCTCTGAACCTTCCAGGTGCAGAGTTTGCAGTTCTGCGGACCACTCAACACATGCACACTGCAGGCTGCTCAGACTGTGTCTCAACTGATTCAGCCCTGGTCATTTTAGACGGGCATGCCATCAGCGCTCTGGTTCTTCAGAGGTGATGCCCCCTTCTCCCTCCTCTGCTAATTTAAACTAGAATGCCCATGTGATGTGAGAGGTAGCATGGGCAGTGAGAGCAATACCCTCATTGACCATAGAGATGTACAGTTGATCTCTGCAAACTGCTGTAGCAGTCTCCCCAGTGACAACACAGTGGTTGTTGTAGGCTCTCATAGAGTGGAAATGGCTAGTGATTTGTTCTATACTCCAGTTTCTGTTGGGGGTCAGGCCACCTTGAGAGGAATGCTTGATTCGGGGAGAATGTCATGCACACTCAGTGTAGAGGCAGAGTCCAAGCTCAAAGCTGCTGGTGTTCTTGAGTCCTCAACCTGTGCCTGAGAAGGTGGTTCTTGTAGGTTGTAGTGGCCTTACAACACAACCCAGTTGCATTTACGACTTGAACATTGAGATTTATGGATCAAAGTTTATCATGCCAGCTTTCCTTGTCCCAGGGCAGAGAGATGAACTTATTATTGGAAGTAATGTCATCAGGCCACTAATACTAAAAGGCCATCAGGCCACTAATAATGACCGATGGGTACCAATGAAGATTCTTAACCCGACTATGAGTTCTGTTAAACTGCGCAGAAATGCTAAGGTGGCAGATGTCTACCCATGTGATGCTATGGAGGATCTCCCACTCTCCCAGGGTGTGAGTGCAGTTTAGCCTGGTCAGGCTTCTAACCATGCCTCCACCTCTGATGCCGCTTCCATCCCCTCTCAGCGACTAAAAGACTGTGGCTTGGCTGATATTGACCTTGAGGGCTGTGAGGGCAAGCTGGATTGTGGGAAAGCAAGGGACTTTGTCCATCGTATTCACCTTACTGATGACCGCCCCTTTCGTCTACCTTATCGCCATATTCTGCCAGCACATTATCATAAACTGAGAGAGGTGCTGTCTGAGATGGAGCTGAAAGGAATTATCAGAAAGTTGGTCAGCGAATATGCTTCACTGCTTGTCTTGGTATGGAAGAAATCCGGCGATTTAAGGATCTGCAATGATTTCCGCTGGCTTAATGCCAAGACCGCCAAGGACGCTCATCCGCTGCCCCATCAGGCTGATTGTCTTGCTTCCCTTGGGGGAAATGCCTTTATCAGTACCATGGACCTCACATCGGGGTTTTACAACATCCATCTCCATGAGGCTGATAGGCAGTACACAGCCTTCACAACACCGTTGGGCCTTTATGAGTACAACAGGCTCCCTCAGGGTCTATGCAACAGCCCAACATCTTTCATGCGGATGATGATCAGTGTCTTTGGTGATTTGAACTTTTCAAGTCTTCTCTGTTATTTGTATGACCTGCTGGTCTGTGCTCCTTCTGAGGAGGAAGCCCTAAAGTGACTGGACACGGTCTTTTCGCGTCTCAGGGCTAACAATCTGAAGCTAGCACAGAGGAAATATCACTTCCTTCGAAGATCTGTGAAGTTTCTTGGCCATGTGGTAGACAGCAGTCGTGTCTCTGTTGATCAGAAGAAAGTGAAAGTGGTCTCTGCTTTTAAGAAGGAAGACCTTATGAACGATGATGGATGCACTCCATCTCAGTGGAAGGTCAAGTCTTTAATTGGCATGGTGCTTTATTATCAGCACTTCATTCCTGACTGCTCTTCCATCACCAAGCCATTCTTCACTCTTACTGCAGGGCAGAAAAGAAAAAATAAAGGCTCCTTTGGCTGATGGAGAGCAGGCACCTTCCGTGTATTAGCTCCCCAGGATTGGACTCCTGCTTGTGAGAAGGCTTTTGAAAATCTGAAGGATGCTTTCCTGAACGGTGTGGTACTGGCACACCCAGATTTTGATAGGCCTTTCATCTTCTCCACCGATGCATCAATTCTAGTTATCACCCTAACGAGCGATGGAATGGATGGGAGGGACAGTGATTTGCATTTGACTTGAGAGTTTTTCCTCAGCCTATATAAGGCTGGAACTTTCCACCAGAATTTCTAACTGATGAAGCCTTTTGGATTAAAAGCGAAACATCTTCAAAAACCACAAAAAGAAGTCCAGTTGCCTTGACTCAAACTTTTAGGACAATAAGCCATGCTGCAATATAAACATTCCATCACCAATATATAGAAGGGAGATGGAGAATAAACTGTGAAGATGCTAATCTAGTATAATTTTTTAAAAAGGCACTTTGTTAATAAAATAGAAGTTAGATGTGAGCTCTGTGCAGGGTAGATAACTTGATTTGTGTGTGATTTTAGCCTCCCATATTCTAACCACTCATCTATTGCCTGTTTGGTTTGATTGCTTTGGCAAATAACTGAAGCTCTGACCATCACCAAGGCCAAAGAATACACATACTATTTCTAAGCCCTCATGTGCAAGTGCACAAAAAACACTCCAGTTTGATCTATTGGAATTGTTTGACATGGTTCTTGGTTATTCATTTAGTCTTGTTGCTATCCCTACAAAGCAAAATTTGCAAAAAAATGTTGCCCAGGAGCATTAATATTTCATCCATGATAAACGCATCATTGTCTGCTAACTACAATCATTAAATGATTTTCTTTTGTTGATAGACTTACACTATATGATTAGAGAATGCTATTTGCTATTTACATTTACTGCAATATAAATGTGGCCATATTTTATGATATAGTACTTCACCATACCAGTGAACGCAGTGGGCAAAATAAAATGCCAGTAATCTTGGCTCAGAATGATACTATTAGCAAGCGGAAATGAGGATTAATAATACATTTAAATGCTTGATATATGTATAAATTTATGTTCTGTATTTTTGTGGATTTAATGTATGAAATATGTACATCTTAGTTTTGCTGTGTGAAGTAGCTGTAGAGCTTGCGAAAAGAACGGCTGTAATAAGGCATTATGCTTTATGTCGATACAAGACAATGATTCTATGATTTTAAGTTTTACTGTCCCAGGTTTTTGTGCATTTATGTTCATGATAGGGAAAAGTCTTTCATCTAATAAGTGGGTCTGAGTTCCAGGAGCGACTCCATTCTTGTTGACTGCATATGGATTGTGCTATGTGTTGTGTAAAATTGGGGCAGATGAAGGCATATGGTGCCAAATATGAAGGTCCTTTATTTAACTGATGAAATAATTAATTAATTATTATTATTTAATGATTAACTTTATCTAGAATCATTGTTTTCGTTCAGTTATAAATAATTCAGTTTTTACTTATTAGATTGCGCAGTGATGATAACTTTTTTCAGAGTGGAGATATAATATGATTACTATTATTTACACTGTTAAATAATACAGTTAAATACTGTTACAAAATGTTACTCTTATTTACACTGCAGTAATTAAAATGGATGTTCAAGTATTATCATTCAACTTAATTTTAAACAGGAAGCAGTGAACAACATGTGAATCGCTTCGCCACTGATGTACATGTGAAATTGCCCTGCAAGGGAAGCGAATCGCTTTGCCACTAATGTGTCATCAGCTCTTGTTGCCTAGGTAACTCCCTCATATGTTTGATGCTAAATAAATCTTTGGGTGAAACAGTGACAATCATTGAACTAGTTCACTACTGTAGATACTGTAAACTGAAATGTTTTATCATTATCTCATGTTATTTTAATTTATTTTAGCTCATACTATCATACCATATTATATTAAGTAGCTTACTATTACCATTATTATTATGGCACCGCAAGTATAACACAGCGACTCTTGTGCGTCATGAACCGGGAAGAGTTAAACATATATAAATATATACTCACAGGAAATACTGACCGTTTCATAAACGTGGACCCAAGTGTGGCGTGTTCATTATTATCCTTGTAAAATTTCTTTGTGCAGGCTATTTACACACAGCAATAATAAGCTCCTCTTCCATGTTGATGTGGGTAAATTAATTAAACTGATGTTCATTGTTTCCCTATGGAAAATGTTTTGGTGAACTCAGTGTTTGGTAATATCTGTCACTCAACAGTGTCGTTAAATTCTGATTGGTGATCGCTTGAATTGCATCAGGTGAAAGTTCAGCTTAGTTGAATGCCGTGCCCGCCAACTTCATGTGGCTTAAAAAAATTAACCTTTCGTCAGTGACTTTGCTGCCATTCATTGGCTTTACATCATCACTTGTGGCTCGTCACTTCCTGTGTAAATCCAGCTTTAGTCAGGTGTCTGAACAAGTTGAAGCACTTGACATATTTGGTGCATAGTCCTGCTCTTCTTTTTCCTCTCCTCTCTTTTTCCCTCCTCCTTTCTTCTGACAAAATCATAGCTGTAGAGGATACTTGCTGACATTTTCAACTTTTTAAGCACAACTAACAGCAAAATTAGGGACAGTGGGTGCTCAGTGGTTAAGGCTAAGGGGTACTGATCAGAAGGTTGGTGGTTCAAGCTCCAGGACCACAGAGCTGCCACTGTTGGGCCCTTGAGCAAGGCCCTTAGCCCTCAACTGCTCACTATAAATTGGATAAAAATTTAAGTAACTCTGGATAAGGGCGTCTGCAAAATGCAAATGTAAAAGTAAATATTAAAACAGTCACATTTGGCTCAGAGGGGGGCACAAATATGAAAGACAGAAAAAAGATGACTAACCAACCAGTGAAATTGCCGTTTTTGCAAAATGATGGATGAGATTGGACCTTAATTTATGGGCCTTGTGTTAGCTCCTCTTTTGCTTTATCACATTGGCTCAGTATTTGCCTTTCAGGAGTTTAGCACATATGCAAATTTTACAACCAGCTGCATGTTGGTCTCTGCCAACTTCCAGCAAAAGTGTTTGCACATGATTGTGGATAAAATGCACACTCCATTGATAAGTGTACCTAAACAATACTGGGTATGTATGCATGTCTTTTTTGTATGTGTGTCTTTGCTGCATGTGTGTGCTTGTGTCATAATGATAAGAAGATGAGCAGGCCATACAGCAATCCACTTGACCATTAGGAAGGAAAGGGAACTTGTATAATAGCTGGTATAAGAGCTTGAGCCAATCCCAGATGACTTTGGACAAAAGATGGTGTACACCCTGAATAGCTTTCCAATCTATTGCAGAACCAACACAGGCACTAACAACCACTCATACTAAAAGGCAATTTAGAGTAGCTGTTTAACTTAATGAGCATGTCTTTGGACTGTGGGAGGAAACCAGTGTTCCCAGAGGAAAGCCATGCAAGGAGATCACATGAAAACTGCACAAAGAAAGGCCCTTAGCTGACATTTGAATCTTGCTGTGAAGTGACAGTGCTGACTGCTAAGCCATCAGGTCCTCATTCATTCATTCATTCATTCATTCTTTTGTTAATTTGTTATTATAAATTATATTATAATATATTATATATTATAAATCATAATTTGTTTAGTAAATCATGTTTTTTTTTTATAATATTTACAATGATTGAAAAATGCTAAGCAAGGGTCCCTGCAAGTTCATAATAAAAACAAAAGCAGATGTGATTTGATGGATCTCAGCTGACTCTGGGTAAAGGTAAAGTACACCCTGAACAGCTTGCTGTTCCATCGCAGTGCCAACACATGCACAACCATTCACACTCACACCTAGGGGCAATTTTAAACAATCAATTAGCTTAATGTGCATGTCTTTGGACTGTGAGAGGAAACCAGAGTACCCAAAGAAAACCCACGCAAGCAGGTGGAGAACATCCATACTCCACCAAGAAATGACTTCGCTGAGCCGGGGACTAGAAACCCAGGACCTTTTTGCGGTGAGGGGGGCATGCTAACCACTATACCACCATGCTGACCTATCCCCAATTAGTTGACTATTATGTGGCGCGAAAGCCATAACATTTGATTACAATTATCTGGTCTGAATCCATGTTTTTCAGAATGCTGTATGGTCTAAGAGGTTGTTAAAATTCCTCAGAGGTTTCCATGTTATGCGATGGAAATGATGATCCAGAGATGATGACGTATTTTCTGTGAGTAAGTGAACTTTCATAAGAGACAGAAGAAAACAGCATTCTCAACATTTTTAATCTTGTCCTATTGTAAGTTAAATAAAATTTAGTAAAAATACAACGCACATCCCAGTTGTATGGGGGACCCATGTGGGTAGCAAGTGGGCTGGATTAGTTTTAGGGTTAGAATGGGGTTTCCATAAGTGATTGTCTGTGGGTTCCACACTGGCCTCATGTCAACTGCCCACATGTGTATATGGACCCCAACTGGGTTATGCCTGGGCACCAAGTGGGCATAAACCCAAAATGTGCATCTTTACTGGGACCCACTTGGGTCAACTAAGTCCCACTTTGGCAAGCCCTGATTGGTCCCCTATTTCGGTCCTAGTTGGGTTACTAACGGGATATTAAATCGTGAGCAATTGACTTGGAGAAACTATGGAACCTGTGGACAATCCGATATAGGACCCAAGTTTTTAGCCCACTTGCTGCCCACATGGGTCCCACATACAAGCGTGGGCTAGGATCCTGCTTAATTGAGGGTTCCTGTGCATGTTTTTTTCAAGTTCATATGGGTTTCTTCTGGAATCTCTGGTTTTATTTCACACCCCAAAGTCAATAGGTTAATTGTCTAACATAAATTGCCAATGTGTGCATAGTGTCTGCCTCACGTAGTGTATTCCCACTTTATACTTAATAGAACTGGGATGGACTCCAGACCTACTTAATCCTTGACCCAAATGAAAGTAAGTGAAAGTTTCATTATTAAAATTGCCTTTAAAATAGTCTTTGTACTATTTGGAGTTTTTTGAGCCCAGTTTTACTGAAACCCAAATGACAGAGCATGACAGAGATATGTCAGAGAAATGTTGTCATATTAATAAAAGTGGCCATTAAACTGGACAATGGCAGCATGAAGAATGGTTCTATCAAATATAAATAAGGACATAGTTTCTCGCTAGAAACAATACAATATGTTAAAAGGAACCCATTCCCTTACCATACATAATAAACAGACACACTGCAAAAAAAAAAAAATGCTATCTAATCAAGATTTAAAATCTTGATTAAATCTAAAATTCTTTTTGATCTTGTTTTGGAAATATTATACTATGAAAGAAGAGAATGTGTAAAATTATTAATATTGTTTTATGAATATTTTTCTTGATTCTATTTTATATCCTCTTAAATCAAAAAAAATATTGTTTTATGAATATTTTTCTTGATTCTATTTTATATCCTCTTAAATCAAGTTAAATTATCTGCCAGTGCAGTAAGATAATTACACTTGGTAAGATTCTTAAAATAAGAAAATATTCTTCAAACAATGTTCTTACCAAGTGGATCCTCAAACATATACTCAGATTGTCAGATCCTCCATAGTACAATATGTCTAATGTAGTAGCATCTATTATGTAAACTATTTCCCCTCTGACATCAATGATATGTTTTAATTTTTAGCGTTTTTTGTGCACGGGTTGGCTTCCTCTGGGTTCTGCACTTTCCTCCCACTTTTCTAAAAATGGCAATTGGTATTTTTTTTTTTTTCTAGGTGTGAATATGTACAATTTTTTGTATGGTGCCATGTGATGGGAAGGCAGACCATGCAAGGTGCATTCCAGCCTTATACCACAGTGTGCCCAAAATTGGCTCCGAATCAACCTCTACTCTACCCATGATAAAATGGTTACTAGTAAAAGTAAGTTACTAAGTGCTAAATGTAATCCATGTAAATAAAAATGCACATTGTGTGCAAAAATGTTCTTTATGGTGTATGTGTTAAATGACGATATTTGCCAGATATGTAAAAGCAGACTGATATTCATCCTATCTTTTATTTACTTGTTTTCAATAAAGGCATCCTCCCAGCATCCACAGCCCTCAGGCTAGCTACAGGCATCAGATCACCAGGGTTGTAACCATATGATCACATCTTTAGTCTGATACTATGCACTACATCTCTATAGACTCACTCATATCAGAGTTGAAGTCTTTGTGATTGACTAGTATATGACGTCTATGACAAGTCTGGCTTACCCTTTTTGATAATTTATTTCCAGGTCATTGCCTTTCCCACTAAATGTCTAAAGATTTCTGTTCATTTACACAAGCTAATTATATCCAAGCTCAGTTTTTACAGCTGCTCATATTTCATGCTGCCATACATTTCTTCTAAAAAATCAAAAAGACCATTTTCTTTCTTTACACCAGAGATTATACTAAAAACAGGCAATTAAAGGCAGATTTATTTCAGCTTTAATTCACTATAGGGCAGCATGGTAGCACGTTCGCCTCACAGGAAGAAGCTCCTGGGTTTAAGTTGTGGGCTCAGTAATGGTGTTTCTGCATGGAGTTCTCCCCGTGCTTGTGTGGGTCTCCTCTGGGTAGTCCGGTTTCCTCCCACAGTTTAAAGACATGCACACTGTGCTATTTGGATGTTGGTTGAGTGTGTGTTGGCCCTATGATGGTCTGGCGAACTGTTCAGGGTGTGCAAGGCACAGTGTCAGCTGTGTGTACAAGGCACAGTGATAGGATTAAGTGGTTCGGCAAATGAGTGAGTGAATAATTTAGTATATCAGAATTCCAGTATGTCTGAGGTTTACATACACCAAGTTCAAATGTCTTTAACCGGCCAGGAAAACTTTGATTGGCTAATCACCAAAATAGCAATTGATATAATTAAAAATATGGAATCAAATCAAATTGTTCTTCATTGAAACAACCTCATCGGATCCACTCCCATCATCCAATCAGCGACCACCTTCACCTGAATACTAGCCAATGGACTTTACCACCGCATCATTCAATCATTGTATACACCTGTTGCAAGCTCATCATTCCTGGTCACCTAATCAATCTGCACCTCTATATAAACCTGGACTCTTATTCATTCATTCATCATTCATTTTCTGAATTAGCTTAATCCTAATTAGGGTCGCAGGGAGGCTGTCGCCCATCTCAGCCGACTCTGGGCGAGAGCAGAGTACACCCTGGACAGCTCGCCAGGCCATCGCAGGGCAGAAACACGCTGACGGCTATGCAGCCTACTCTTGACAAAAATCAGCAATGGTTCTTTCACATGCCTCTCACCATAGACAGTGAGAGACATAGCCAACATTTGATAACCCAGTTAGCTGCACTGGGGGAACAACAGTGAGAACCCGTTGATTATGGGGCTCGAACCCCTGACTTTGGGATCAGTAATTCAGCACCCTACCACCGGGCCACCACTGCCCCAGTAACCTTGGCATTTTTCTTACCAAACCCTTTGTTGTTGCTCTGCAAGCTGATCTTTTGCCTACTTCATTATTAAAAGTCTTTCTATTGGGCAAATTTTCAGTAATTCTACAAAAGACATTACAGAAGATTTCTCTTTCATACATCATGAAAGTATAACCTTCCTTGTCCTGCCCTTTTCACAGCACTCAATGGTACTTGGCCTCACTTGGCTGCAGAGACATGAACCAAGTATTTCAGGGAAAAGGAAAGACATACTAACTTGGTCACCTAGCTGTTAACAGCATTGCCTCAAATATCCATGCACCTCCACCACAGTAGAAAGCCCAAACTTGGCCACAGCTCCTAGGATCCCAAACCAATACCAAGACCTGGCCAGTGTTTTCTCCAAGACCCATGCCACTCATCTGCCCCCTCATCGGCCCTGGGACTGCACCGTTGATCTTTTGCCTGGAGCCTTACCTCCCTGAGGTCGAGTCTATCCACTGTGTGCTAAGGAAACACAAGCCATGAAGGAGTACAACCAAGAGGCACTTCAACAGGGGTACATCCGGCCCTCCACCTCACCAGCCTCGGCAGGGTTCTTCTTTGTTGAGAAGAAAGACGGTGGCCTTTGACCCTGCATTGACTACCGGGTTCTGAATGCCAGATCTGAAGTACCCCCTGGTTCCTTCAGCTATTGAACAACTCCGTGGGGCACGGTACTACACCAAACTTGACCTCTGGACTGCCTATAACTTGATCCGCATCCGGGAAGGAGATGAATGGAAGACGACGTTCAGCACAAGTTCAGGTCACTGACATACTCCGAGATATGCTAGGAAAATTTGTAGTTGCATATATAGATGGCTTACTCATTTATTCCACTACTCTTCATGAACACTGCACTCATGTTAGACAAGTCTTTGCACGCCTTTTACACCACCACCTGTATGTCAAACTTGAAAAATGCCTCTTCCACCAGACCTCCATCTCTTTCCTAAGATATGAGATAGGCCCAGACGGAGCTCCAAATGGAGGATGGGAAGGATGAGGCTGTCACACAATTGCCAATGCCCTCTTTGAGCATGTCTTCCATCACTATGGCCTCCCTGAGGATATCGTTTCCGATCGTGGCCCTTAGTTTACATCCCAGGTATGGAGGGCCTTTATGAAGAAACTGGGAGTCACAGTGAGTCTCAGATCTGGCTACCATCCTGACGCAAATGGACAGGCAGTAAGGTTCATTCAAAACCTTGGGAGGTTCCTCAGGACATACTGTCATAACCACCAAGGAGACTGGGCAGAGTTTCTCCCCTGGGACAAGTATGCCCAAAACTCATTGAGACACTCCTCAACCAAACTGACCCCTTTTCAGTGTGTCCTAGGGTATCAACCTCCTCTCTGTTCCTGGGATCCGCATAGGACCGATGTCCCTGCAGTCGATAACTGGGTTCGCAGAGCTGAACAGGTGTGGGAGACTACACACGTCCAGATCGGTAGAGCCATCCGGCACCAGAAGACCCAGTCAGACCGACATCGTGGGAACACTCCTGAATACAGGCCAGGAGGCAGTCTGGCTCTCAACCAATCACCTGAAACTCCACCTGCCCTGTCAAAAGCTCAGTTCACGATTTGTGGGGCCCTTCAAAATTCTCAGGAGGGTCAAACAAGTCACATACACTCTCCAACTCCCTACTAATTACCATGTCTCTCCATGTTTCCATGTTTCTCTTCTTAGGCTGGTGGTTCCAGGTCCCATGGCTGATGCAGTCCCCAAGGAAATGCCACCTCCTGAGCTGGAAATTGAGGGCTCTCCGGCCTACCAGGTAAGAGCGCTCCTGGATTCCAGACACCGGCGGGGCCATATGCAGTATCTGGTTGATTGGCAGGGCTATGGCCCTGAGGAGCAGAGCTGGGTTTTTTCTCCAGACATCCTGGACCCCACCCTCATCTCGGACTTTCACAATTCCCACCCAGACTGGCTGGCCCCTCGCCGAAGGGGTCGATGTCCCGGCTGACAGCGCCGTACGGCAGGAGCCGTGCCTCAAAAAGGGGTATTGTAACAACCTCATCTGATCCACTCCCATCATCCAATCAGCGACCGCCTTCACCTGAATACTAGCCAATGGATTTTGCCATCTCATCATTCAATCATTGTACACACCTGTTGCAAGCTCGTCATTCCCGGGTCACCTGATCCATCTGCACCTCTATATAAACCTGGACTCTGTATCATACTTTTGTGAAATCTTGTTTGGTTTTTCCCAGAGACTGAATGGATATTTTGATCTTGGCATTTTTCTTACCAAACCCTTTGTTGTTGCTCTGCAAGCTGATCTTTGGCCTACTTCATTATTAAAAGTCTTTATTTTGGGAGATTTTTCACATTTGTGTTCAGTAATTCTACAAAAGACGTTACAGTCATAGCTGGTAATAGCATCATGCCATATCTTGTGGTATGAAGAGTACATTTGTGTGTGCATTTTTACTGCTTTCCAGAACAGTTATGGAAATCCACTGTGCAAATCATGGCTTAAAATTAGTTTTTCCTTTTTAGCATTGCTGGATTTATTGACTGCTCACAACCCTATAGGCAGGCTATACGCTAAGATTCCTGTGTCACACCATTCTATAGAGTGTCTTTCCTCAAAGACATTATTAAAGACATGCTGCCCAGGAAGTCTGCAGCTAGCTTGGTTTAGGTTTGGCCTATGGCACATTTTAAAATAATAAAGCAATATATTAATAAATCACATCAGAATATGGTATATAACCTGAATGATTAAGGATCATATAATGTTCTGTTGTTAACGTCTTTCAAAATGGTTAATTGGAGCATGACTGTAATATGCATGCAATTACATACATTCATTTGCAAAACTTCTTAATCCTACCAGGGTCATGGGGAGGCTGAAGCTTATCAGAGTCATCTCTGGGCGACATGCAGGGTACACCCTGAACGGCTCACCAATCCATCATATGGCCAACACACACACAACCATTCACACTCACACCTAGGGCCAATTTTGAACAGCCAATTAGCCTAATGTGGATGTCTTTGGACTATGGGTGGAAACAAGAAACCTACGCAAGCATGGGGAGAACATACAAACTTCACACAGAAGCACCCTTGCTGAGCCCAGGAATCAAATCCAGAACCTTCTCATGCAATTGCATTGCATAATATATTCTAAATTCGTGCTATTTTCAGTCTCTCTCTCTCTGTCTCTCTCTCTCTCTCTGTCTGTCTCTTTCTCTGTATGTAGATTATTGGAGGCCTTGTGATGTACCTTATATCAATGACTTACCATTCCAGCAGTCCGGACACACTATCCTTCACTCCCCATATGCATCAGTGAGCCTTGAGCACCCATGACACTTTTGTCCTTCCTTGGACCACCATTTTTAGGTACTTAAATACCAGGATTGCCAGACCCAGTCATTTAGTCATCTCACTCACTCTTGCTTTTTCATTTTTCAAGTGATAATGTTATGGCTGACCAGTGTATATGCAACAGCTTCTTGAGTAATGATATCTAAGACATGATGAGAATCTCATGTACAATTTCCAGCAAAATGTAATGTCATTGAAATATTACTATATTAAAAAAAAAACACGTGAATGTACTTCTGTGTTCCTTCAACTTTCAAATAGTTCAGAGAAGCATTCAAGCTGTTTCAACCTTGAGTCTCCAACACATATGCTGATTTAAACATCTGACAAAATGAAACATCATTTTCTGTAACTTGACATGAGATAGAAACCAGGATGTTATAAATATGTATTGTTATTTTTACTGAATTCTGGGCTTGAACCAGGGAACACTCAGTGACAATTACTCAACTGTGTAACCCACTAGACCAAAGTAGAAGGACATGGAATAAGCTGGTTTTTGAAGCTATAATATATCAATATATAATAGAATAGTACTTGTTATGTTATATTGACTTTTGAGGTAAATTTTTACTTTGATTCTGTAAATATGAGAAAAATTTATTTAAACTCAAACATCTGCTTCAACACAATGTATAGTGAGAACTATAAAGTTCAGTTAATGTATCCTATAATGCATTGTGAAAAGTAGTGTACAACATTGACATATAATATATTAGACACTATATTAAGGTGGTTAGACACCTTAACATTCACCATCAGACCTCAATGTCGCTGCCATTCTCCTTTGGGAATTGTGCCAAGAACTGAGACTGTGGCCTTAAGAAAACGTCTTCATTAAGATGTTTTATCTAGATTTTATACATAGTGGGTAGCATGTCTGCCTCACAGAAAGAAGGTCCTGGGTTAGAGTCCAAGGCTCAGGCATTTCTGTGTGGACTTTGCATGTCCTTCCTGTGCATGCTAGGATTTTCTCTGGGTACTTCGATTTCCTCCTACAGTCCAAAGACACATTGGCTAACTGGCTGTTTCAAATTGCACCTACAGTGGGGCAAAAAAGTATTTAGTCAGCCAGCAATTGTGCAAGTTCTCCCACTTAAAAGATGAGAGAGGTCTCCAATTTTCATCATAGGTATACCTCAACTATGAGAG
>JBCNYH010000022.1:24349048-24364347 GCA_039654325.1 Tandanus tandanus | reverse complement strand
ATGAGAATAAGTAAACAAACAACAATATATAGTAATAACAAAAATAACAGTCTCTTTTTTGAGGAAAAAAAGGCAATATTTAGAGTGGCTGCCCTTTACTTTAATTACAGCATTTAACTTTTCAGGTATAGTGTTGACGTATTTTTAAATTTCTTCACTCGCTAAACCATTCCATATGGTTTGAAGTTTATTCATGCTATGCAAAAGTCAAAAAATAACATTTTTAAATTTTTCAGAAAAATTGGTATTTTCAGTGTTTTTGTTTATTAGATACTTACCTTAATATACTTCTCGGAATAATTTTTTTGGTTCTCATTGCCTACAATAGCATTGTTCAATACATTTTCACCCATACATTATCGAGAAGTAGTTTTTTACTTCTTTTTATTAGGAGCCCTTTTGGCCAAAATGGTATAATCTTCACTGCACACTACTGTATTTGACAGAATAAATGTGAATTGCAAGCACAGTATAGCAGAGGGGATTAGGTTCAAGGTCAGCTTTACTTATAGCTTGAAATGTATGCCTTTTTATTGCAAATTCCACACAACTCTGCAACTCAGTAGCTTTTGTGTGATGACACATCTGAATACTGATGTGACTATTTCTGTATTAGCTCATTGCTACGCATGGATAATTAAATCCTTAACCAATGTCTACTGCGCTCTCTATCATTTCTGTTTCTTTATCTCTTTTTTGTTTTGTTTTTTTTGGAGACTTTAACAACAGAAATATCACCTGATCGAAACCAAACATAGATACAAAACTAAATCTTTTTCTCTCTCTTCATTGTCCCGCTAGTCCTCTTTGTGAACTCTGTACCAAAGCCCAGATGAATAAAAATGGCCAGCCGTTTGACAGAGTGGATGGTATGTGGAGCCATCTGTTTTGGAGGACACCCAAAAATCTTTTATATGGGCCATACTTAGTTATCCCAGTATTCCATTCCAAGAGTGCACTAGCTTCCTAATCAAGCAGTGGGCCATATACTGCCCATCTCTTGGCTGGCTTTTTTTCCACAGTACAATTAAGTAATTTATTCCTTTCTTTACCCTTCTTTTTAATGAATCCAAACCACAAACAAGCCCCAGTTGCTTCTATTCAAGGCTTGTGATTGCATCTGGCAGTAATTGCAGCAAAGCCTGAAGTGGGAATGGGATGGAAGCACATTGTTTTGGGGGTAATAGGTGAAGACCTGCCTCTCTTGACCTGTAATACATTAGTGTCAGTGAACATTTGGCAGCCCTCAAATGATTAGCAATGAAGATGAATTGAGTGAGGAAAAAAAGAAAGGAAGAAAAAAAGGAAAAGGTAGAAAATCTGTCTCATCTGAAACACTGGGGTCTGCATACATTTGCATGCTGATTAGTTGTTCTTTTGTCTGTGTTCATAATTATTATGACACATAATGTCTTCATCATGCAAGATTCAGATCTGTTCAAAATTTAGGGAGGGTAGAGAAACACTTTACTGATTCTGTTCTGGCTCTTACATGTTTTATGTTTCTCTTAATTGGGAATGTATTTGATGGTCTTTGACTGTTGCACAGTAGAGCGAGGTTTTTTTTCAGTCATGGCTTTTAATTTTTCTTTCATCTTGTTGACAAACAAACAGGTAACATATCTTGTTTATGATTGTTTTATTTATTATTTGGCATTTTAGCAATTTTGCTAAAGAGGTGAGATTGCAGTTTTACTTTTACTGAACATAACTTACAAATAAAGGGCTGACAGCCACAGTGGTCTAACCCACAAAAACTGAAAAATGAGATAATGTCATATTTTGACAGATGTGGATGAGGTCTATGCATGCAAGAATGGTCCCTTCATCTTTCCTGACCTTGAATCATATTGTGAGCATTATTCCTGATATTTTTTATGTTGCAAAAACTTTCGACATTTTTCTCAAAAACAGCTTTTTATTGGTAATGCCACTCTAGTTCTCAGCCCTTCAAATATTGCACAACCATATGTTGTGCCTAAATTACTTGCATACATAGTTTTCTTTTCTTATGTGATGCTAGTCTCTACAATAGCTCAACATTTTAATGTATTAACGTTTAACCAATAGAAGACAAAATGTTGGAGGTCTCTCACAGTATTAGTCACTGCACTGTCCTTTGCCCTTTGTCATTTATGTGTGACATATACTTTTCACCTGAAGACTGATAAGATATTAACTGCTTACATGTACACAAAGAAAGCAGCATTTTGGCAAATGTCAGATATTTACTCAGGTACTGTTGATGCATGCAAAAAACTGTATGTTTATCAAATTCAATTGAGGGAAAATGCCTGGTAAATCACTGTGTTGACAATAGGATAATTTTCAATCATATGTTGAAGCAGTAATTTGCAGTGATTTATTTCTTAGTGTGATGTAATTTGAAGGGGCAGGGGCGGTAAGGCAAGAGCTTGTCTAAATGCTCTAGACAACAACAACACATCTCTTCTATCTTTACAAAAGGAAATTTGCCAACCTCTATGCATTTTCCTGCACTAAGAAATGACCTTGAGTTTTCCTCTGATGGGTTTATTTTTCATGCTGATCTACAGTATATTATCACTGTCTGGTGGATCCTAACAAGACAGAAAGGGGGGAAATTTTTGCTGTACTGACTTATGAGCAGACGTTGAGCTCAAAGACTGCTGATTCATGGATACCTTGGTCTTGATTCCGCGCAGTTATTTAACTCTGCTCAGCAGACAGTTTTAGGCCCATCTGGGCAAAATCCAGCCTAGAAGGCCCAAGAGGACAGTGAAAGAGGCTGGCATAGTCTCCCACAAATAGAACAAGAATTAATGAATTAGGGGCTCTATGAGAGCAATACAATTCATGTTCTTCATGGATAAGCCTGCCCATTCTGTGGACCCATGCCTTGGCCTTTTTGGCAAGTTAGCACATCGCACTTGGAGATGTCAAATAACTGAAGGTAATTTTAGCAATCTGAATGCTTTTTGCAAAGTTGGACGATATAGAAATATCTCTGGAATATAGCAGAACTCCAACTCTGCACATGCCTTTTTCGCCTGGCATCATGGCATCCCTAAATTATGCTCTTGCAGTTGAATGGTAACAAATCCCCATAGCCTCATTAGAAATCTAGTATAGTTGGAGCCCCATCATTTTAACAACCTTTGTGAACTGGGGAATGGCTTGTTCTGGCAAAAACTTGCTTTGCACTCATTGGTGGCCAGATGACTAAGATAAGCTTAGAGTTTCTTCAAGGTTTTTCCAGTTCTACATATTTTAGTGTTGGGTTTGTTGTTGAAACATGCAAGAATACAACACTTTAATAAATAACTTAAATGAAAAGGGAATAATACAAAATTAATACCAAGTCATACTAAGAAAATCTACAACCAGAACACACAACAAAGAACTAAGTCAGCAAATAGAAACATGAACCAAGCACTTGACACAACATGACAAGAATTAACACAACACCTAGCAATGATGCAATAAAAACAAAGTCATTATGTAGTGCAGGTAATCAGTAGAATGGAAGCCAGGTGTGCTGAGCATGTGACAGTCATGTGACTGAGAGTGGTGCAAGGGTTGCTGGGAAATATAGTGAGTCTGGAGAGTTACAGAAGCAGGCTGGGACAAGTTTTGTGTCCCACTACTATTTCATTTAGCCCATTTAAACTTAAAACTCCATGTTGAAATAGCCCTTATTAACTAAAACTTAACCCTTTCATATTATCTAGAATTCTCAAGTAGAATAGTGGCCAGATGTGTTTTACATGCAACGCTGTACAAGCACATGGGTTCACAACAAAGAGCTGAGATGCTGGTTGAAAGCAGTATCTGCTTAATAAAAAATTGATACAAAATAGATCAGTATCTACAACCCATTCAGGCAGTGTTGGCAGTGGCATAACCACAAGGAAATATACTAAATAAAATAGATGCAGACAGCAGTAGGAGCAGCGAATGCATGAATTTGTTTTTAATACGGTATACGGTCACGTAATCTCGCCAAAAAATACCTTTCAGTTCCACTGAAAATGAATTAAATGATAATTATGTCTTGTTTTTATTAAAGCTTGCTATTATCATATTTGTGTATAGAAGGAAATGGGGAGGCACTGTGGTGTAGTGGATAGCATGTCCGCCTCACAGCATGTCCTTGAGTCCCAAGCTCAGCGAGGGCGTTTCTGTTTGGCGTTTGTACTTCCTGTGCTTGTGTGGGTTACCTCTCGGTACTTCAGTTTCCTTCCACAGTCCAAAGACATGTACATTAGACTAATTAGCTGTTTCAAATTGCACCTAGGTGTGAGCTTGAATGATTTTGTGTGTGTTGGCCATCAACATGTATGGAAACCCATACCATCACATACATTGTCCTCTAATTGTAGAATTAAACGCAATATGCTTCCATTGAAACAGCCAAACAATTAGCTGTTTCAATTTGGCCCTGTGATGGTCTGGTGAGCTGTTGAGGGTGTACCCAGACTTCACCCAGTGTCTGCTGAGATACACTCCTAGCCTCCCTGCGACCCTAGTGGGATTAAGCAGTTTGGCAAATGATTGAGAAAAAGAGTGTGGATACTATCTTTTATGTTTCAATATTTATATAACAGTATGAGTGTATTACTTTTATATAGCACATGGAGTATTAGTTCATTGCAACCTCCTGGGCTTAGTTCAGTTCTCCATCCTGTCTGTGTAGCTTTCCAATTTCCTTTCTCCTCCCAAAAACATGCATGAAAGCAGATTGGCCATTCTAAGTTACCTATAGGTGTGAAAGTGAGTGTGAGTCTTTGATGAACTCTTCGGGTGCCCAGTCTTCACAGGATGTTTAAGTTCCACAGTGGTCATTGTTGTTTGGAGGGGAAAAATATATATTTTGTAATATAACAAGTTGATCACAACAGTTTCACTTGTATTTTATTAAAATAGGTTTCAAAGAAACTTCAACATATGAAAATCTTAGCATAAAGTGAACTTGTTAAGTTAATTTCAAAATGATTTCTCACTTTAAATCAAAATAATGCTTTGTTAATAGCATACACTATATTTCCATAAGTGCACTACGTGAACACATGACCACTCTCATCTTTTACACAATCACGCTGAACCGCTTAATCCCACTAGGCTCACAGGAAGGCTGGAGCCTACCTCAGCTGACACTGGGCAAAGACAGAGCACACCCTGAACAGCTCACCAGTCCATAGCCATAGTCCAGCTCACCAACATATGCAATCATTCACACTCACATTTACACCTGGTGGCAAATTGAAACCACCAACTGTACTGTGGGAGGAAACCAGAGTACCCGGAGGAAACCCATGCAAGCACGGGGAGAACATGCAAATTCTACACGGAAATGCCTAAGCCCAGGTCTTCAACAAAGGACCTTCCTGCTGTGAACAGGACATGCTAATGAATATGCCACAGTGCTGCTGACACCTGACCACCACACTCATATGTGCTTGCTAAGATTGCATTATGGATTAGGTCTCCTTTTACAATATTTTATAATAATCTATAAAATATAAGGATATCTCTATCCTTCTGGGATTGCTTGTTGGAGTATGACTGGGATTGTTCCATTCAATTACAAGAGCATTAGTAAGGTATTGGATGAGGTCGGGCACCTTCCATTGCAGTGAAGGAGAAGTCTTAACTGATATCATAGACAACTGTGTGCTTCACAACTGGTGACAACTGTTTGGGGAAGGACCACAAATTGGTATAATGATCAAGTCCACATACTTTTAGCAATATAGTATACTGTATGTTACATTAAAAGTGTGATTAGCCTCAGACATGAGTATCATGCGAGTGATGTCTACTCATATTCAGGACATAAACTTATTTTAATTCCACTCCATCAAACCTCATCTTAGCGCTCGTCTAATGGCACAATCCCTACAGATTTGGAACGGTAATTTTACTGTGTTTATTATGCAGTGCCCATGACTCTTACAACTGCCATTTGATTAAAAGCAGAGCTTCATTTCATTGCTTTGTCACTGAAAATAAGTAAATATAATAACAGTATATAATAAAATTATATAAAATAATGTAAATCATAGGTATATGACAGTCAGATTATCCAAAACTACAGTTACAATAGAACACAATACAGTTTATTAGCTTGAAAACATACTGTAAGCTGAGTGTGAAAAATGCTCCTTTCCACTTTCACAACTGTTGTATCCTACTAAGGTCGCAGAGAGGCTGGGCCCTTTCTCAGCCGATTCTGGTTGAAGTGCTCCAGTTTCAACACTGCACTAGCGCAACGTGCAACTGATGTACATTTAAACACATTTACAGAAAGAAAAATTTCTACAAAGACATCACAGTGTGTGGTACAGAACAGACAGTGATTGCTATTAAGTTTTTGGAAAAATGACATTTATGATTAGCCTTTGAGAATAAATAGAATTGTTTATTTTGTTTGTTGAGTATGTGGAGTATAAAATTAAAAATAATAATTTCTATATAGCACCTGGCTATTCAGATGTGTTCTTGAGGCATTTTACATGGTGATGTGCAAAACATACCAACATACCCATTTTCCTCAATATGCTGAAAACTGGCACAACTCCTCAGATCATAACTGTGATATTATTTTCATTATTTCTGTTTGCAAGAATGTGGTATTAGCATGGATGCAAACTCAAGTAAGATAATTGGCACTAATGCATTTAAAGGAATACAAAATGGGATGTCATTAAAGCCATTAATACTTTCTCAGGGTAGTTCAATTGTGTGGACAAGCACAGACTCTCAGACTGTGAAGGGAGAGAGAGGGCGGTGCTACCAAACCATTACTGTATAGAGAATAGAGACAGAATGCTAGACCAGACAAATTTGGGTTATCCATGTAAGGAACTTTCAAGCATAAATAGCATGTAATACTGTTTACACTCCCAACAAAACTCTGTGTTTAGGCAATTTGATGTGTTTTTCCCTAAAGGCATTAGAATTAGTACCAAATGCGTATTCTGTATGGGGATACAGTGCCATTAGCGTCCTACTGTATTCCGCCAGCAAAGCCAACACATAAGAGCACTGATGATTGCGAAGGCTGCCTTCTCACTCCATTACCCAGACAAAAAAGGACACTTGTAATCTGTTTTTATATTCAGTACCCACAGTACCTTTCAGCACTGACTCTTGATGCTGACAAGACCTTAGTTTGGGGTGGATCACCTTTCTTTGGCCTACTTACCCCAAAATAACAATATATTTTTCAAGCAGACAGCCATTCATGCACTTTCTACAAGTCACTCGGGATGTATATTCTTTTTTGTATCTTATGTCCATATTTCCATCATGCACCTCTACAATCTGAACCACCTGAAAAAAAAAACCCCAAAAAAACAACAACTTGAAAATGAAAGTGTTTAATGGTTAATATAGAAACATATATGCACAGGATAATCATTGTGATATGTTCAATGCTTTTTAAGCTTCCATACATTTTTTTTTACAACCTTGGGTACATGTAAGTAGGCAATTACAGTTTAAATATTCATTGCCATATGTTAATAGGCATACATATTAATATCTTAAAAGTTGATTTCACTTACCACCTTTTTGGGATAAGGTTTCTTCTGTTGTTAGTATGTTGACAGAGTCAATTCGATCAAATTCCAGGTTTGTTTGGAGTGAGACACTTACAGTTGATGATGAGCAGTGGTGGCTTTTGTATTCGTTAGGAAAGCATATTCACGGTTTTTCAAGTCTGCTGCTCAAAGTATGTAAGTATCTGCTTGTTGTTGGACTCTATAATGTTATTCCGTTTTGATGTACTCAGGAATATTGTTGGTTTGTTGACTTTGTAACGCCTAGCTCACATGTAAGCAATCATGGCCGAATGTACAAGCAAATTTTAGTTCGAGGGTAATTGAATATATTTTCGAAGGTAGTCTGTTGAATTTGAGGTAAATGGTCTTGGAAAAAGTTTTGGACCTGCTCAAAATTTGGTGCGAATTCAGAGTGGCTTGAATACTAGCAAAGAGCTGTTTTACGAGAGATGTTTTACGAGCCCCTTTATTTACAAAGAAAAACCCTTGAAATGATGCACAGGTCGCACTAATCTATAAAGAGGCGGCCGGCGGGATTTGTGTGTGCATCTATTTATACTTGCAAAAAAAAAAATCTGTAATCTGTAAAGGTAATTATGCTCCAATCGGACATGGAATGAATGCATCGCAGGGGAAAGTGCAGGTGTGCAGCTCCGCGCTCGTTCAGGCTGTCCCATAAGACAAAGCTGAGCAGCTAATGCTGGAATACACAACTAATTCAATCTGACTCACTGGACTCAAGAGAATCAAATGGAGGTTACAAGAAAATATACAGAGAAAAAAAGCATAAAAAGTCAATAAGAAAGAAAGCACTTGGATTTGTTTTATTTACATTTTAAAGGCAGGTTGAATACAATACATGACACACATCCAGTGCAGGTTCACGAATCCTCAATGATAATCTATATTGAAGGTTTTCGATGAGACTGCGCATTTTATTGACCAGCCGAAACAGAAAACAAACGAAAAAAATGTTGCACTATTTCGCCCTATCTCGTCCTATTTCGCACTTCGCAAAACTGTCATGCACTTCAGGCAACTCCAAGGTATTTGTAATCCTCCACCATTTCCACATTGACGCCCTGTATAGAAACCGGGGTCGCTGGTGTTTTTGATCTCTTGAAATCCAAAATCAGTCCCTTTGTCTTTTTCAGCTCAATGTGACAAAGACCAAGGAACTGATTGTGGATTTCAGGAGGTCCAAAACACCAGCGACCCTTGTTTCCATCCAGGGTATCAATGTAGAGATCGTGTAGGATTACAAATACCTTGGAGTTCATATTGACAATAAACTGGACTGGGTTAAAAACACTACTGCACTCTATAAGAAGGGCCAGAGCCGTCTCTATTTTTTGAGGCAACTAAGGTCACTCAACATCTGCCAAACACTGCTTAGGATGTTTTACGAGTCTGTTGTGGCCAGCGCTATCCTCTATGCTGGGGCAGCAGGCTGAGGGTTGCACATGCCAACAGACTGAACAAACTGATCTGCAAGGCCGCGAATGTTGTCCAAAGTAAGGACAATACTGAACATTACCTCCCACCCACTTCACAACCTGCTGATCAGTCACAGGAGCATGTTCAGTTAGAGACTGATACCACCTAAATGCTCCACTGAACAACACAGGAAATCATTCTTACCTGTGGCCATTAAACTGTACAACTCCTCCATATAGCAACAACATCCACTGTTATACACTTGCATTTTCACTACATTTATATTCTACTATTTATCATATTGATAATACTGTACATTTTACTCACTGACAGGATTCACTCTGTATCTGTTCGTTCATTCATTTTCTGAACTGCTTAATCCTAATTAGGGTCATGGGGAGGCTGGCTCTGGGCGAGGGCAGAGTACACCCTGGACAGCTCGCCAGGCCTTCGCAGGGCAGAAACACGCTGACGGCAATGCAGTCTACTCTTGCCTACTAAATATGCAGTGTATGTATATGTGTGTGTGTATATATATATATATAAATATATATATATATATATGCTAACACACAGAGATAGATAGATAGGTAGATATTTGTAAGTTTTCTTCATATTGATACTTTTATCTTTATCTCATTCTTTACTTGGTATGGAGCAACTGTGTGCACACAATTATCTTCCATGATAAATAAAGTATTCTGATTCTGACTTCTGTAGCAAAACTAAAAATGGCAGATAAGGCCACTCTTTGATCCCATGACTCTTTGCGATAACGTCGTCATGCAATCGGCCATAACTATTCATTTTTAGTGTCAGTCCAACTTCGTATATCTTTCAATTAGTCTATTCATTGGTTTTCGTAGGTCTGTTTGATGTTTTGTTAATGCCCAAAAAAATTTTTTTTTACTCTTACTCGCATAAAACTAAGTCCAAGTTTCAGCCTGCCTTTTTCTAATCTAAGTATGACAGCTACAAATTAAATCATCAGTCTCAGAAAGAGAGGACTGTAAACAATGTTTAGCACCTACAATGTTCTTCTTTGCTATCAGAGATTTTTTTTTTATTTAAACAATGCATGTAAATGGCAGTAGTGTGGAGATAACCAAAGACCTTTCTCACTGCTGCTCAGCAGGGACTTGTGAACAGAGATAATTGACTAGATTGAAAGAATGGATGTGCTGCTCTTAAATAACAGGATACACACTAACCTGCACATTAAGGTGTTGTAGCCAGTTAGCTGCTGATCACAAAAGGGATGCATGGTGAGTGTTCCACCTTGTCAAGGAGAGGCCATAGCAAAGTGTGCTTTGATATGTAGCCTATTCATCACTGCTAGGTAATTACCTCAAACCCTATATTACCATGGTAATGAGACACTACTGTACTGTCAACCCCCTGTCAAGCAAAAACAAGGCCACCTACAAGTATTCCCAGCTAATCTTTTGTCTGATGGCAGCAGTAGGCTGAACGGTTAGTACTGTGTTTCTGAGGTATAGTACTTTTTCTGCTGAAAATACCAAATGGAGGATTTTCCATTTGTAGAGTGCTTGTACTACTGCCATATCTGCCACCTTATCTGCGCATCATGCAGGGACACTGGTGTGCTTTAGTCAGCAGCTGGACCGAGACTTCCAGGATGGACGCCTACAACTGTCAGCAGGCGCAGAAGTGATGACAAAGGTGCCAGCTTAAGGACACATGTCTGGTGGCGAATTAGGGAGAACTGATTAAGGGGCATGTAAGGACTTGGTTTGCCTCACCTTAGCATGAGGTATTAGTGCTTTGTTTGTTGGTTTGTCTGTTTGATTATATGCTCTCTTTTCTGTTTGCTTGCCAACTCGGTTTTTCGGTTCTTTTTGATTAAAGTAGAACAAAACCCAATCTTAATAAAAGCTTCATACATAGTACATATCGAGAAAAATGTACAGTGGAAGTGACTTCGTAGCAACAGTTGCCGTCGAAGTAATGTGCACTATATGTAACAGTATATGTACCATGTGTACATGTAAACGAGTAGACATGTATATAAATGTAATGAATTATTATGTGTGCCTTACCTTATTTTATTCAGTTCACTAGTTTAAATCGATTTGTTAGTCAAATACCTATAAACTGTTCTTTTTCTGCCATCTTGCCTTTTTGGAAACTGATGCGTCTACCTCCTGTTCTCGCAATTTCGCACTTTTTTCCAAGAGTGAAATGAACTACAATCAGGTTAATGCAAATCTTTGAACAGATTTTAGGAGATTGCAACCTCGTAGATGTAAGTAAAAACCACCTGATGATGAAAATATCCATATGTTCAGTGTTACAGAACAGTTTGGAAGGCTTTGTTTTGCTTCCTCTTTAAAACACTTTTAGTTCTTGGGTTCTTAGTGCTCTTTAGCAGTGCTCCTTATGCTTTTCATAGATTTGACAGCTACTGACAAACATCCTATCTGCTAAATAAAATTTTTAAAAATCATGCAAACACAAATGTCTCAGTTACATTTAAGAGGAATTCATTTTAATTGCATAACTTAAACAAATCTTTTAAAAAAGGCCTTTTTTGGATGTTCTATTTGTCATACTTCCTCTCAATTCCTATTTCCACTTCCCTGGATTTCTAAGAACCTAACCCAGCTAATTAATGCACCTGTGCCTCATTAACTCACGTTGTAAAATCTTGCTATTGTATGCAGTACCAAGTCTGTGGTTACTCTCTGATATTTATGTTCTCTGTAACTCCCCAGTGCTTTGATTCGCACTCATCACTTAATTATTATTATTATTGTATTATTATTTTTTTTATATATTTGCACTTTTAAATTGGCTGACTTTTGCATTAAAATTGTTGTAAAAGGTGCTCTTTTATGGCACAATTAATGTATAATTCACATTTGTATGCAAAATGATGATCCAAGTATCATTGGAAAGGTTTTTTTTAATATCTTTCCAATTATACCAATATTGTTGCAATCCAGCAAGTTCTTTTGTCTCATACCTACATTCTTGCTGGGTCACTCGATGTTCTTTCCTTGGACCTCCTTTGGCAGATACTTACAGTTGCAAGAACTGTTTTGAAGATTAAAAGACCCAGTAATTTAGCATCATAATGTGGCCCTTGTCAAAGTTACTGTGCACTGTGTGTTTTAATTATAGTATGTGTGAAAGTTTGGACACCCTTACAGTTGAATAGTCTCTCATCCTAATTCATTACGCATTTGTATTGACTTTTTGAGACCAACAAAGTATCAAAATAATAATTTAATAAATTCTATTATTTTTAAACTTTAGCCACCTTGGGCTCATCCAAGCAGCTGACTGAATATTTCAAAATCTAATACATACAGTATCAAATATATCAAAGTATTTTCAATTTCCACTGCCTGAAATATTAATAAGAAATTGCCATTAAGGCGAACTGTAAAGGTCAAGGCAAGATCTAGAAGATGAAGAAAACAAGCACAAACTCCCCATGACACTAAGGACTTGCTAGAGCAATGTGGGTGACACATAGGTGGTTATTCACTGTTCTTTTGTGCAGTGTTGCTCACAAGTTTGCGTAAGCTGTAGCATACATGTTCCAGCATGATAGTGCCCTTGTGCACAAAGCAAGGTCCATAAAAACGTGGTTTGCTAAGTTTGGTGTGGAAAAAATCAAGTGGCCTGCACAGAGCATTTGAGGATGCAGTGAAATGCTAAGTATAGTATGAACCAGGTCAGGTAGAACAGCAAGAAGGTCCTGGGTTTGTGTTCCCGGGCCATGCCCGAGACCCTAGTAGGATAAAGTGCTTTAGCAAATAAATGAAGAATGAAGGAATTTAAAAAAGGAATATCATTGTCCAT
The DNA here is from genome assembly GCA_039654325.1 of Tandanus tandanus. Taxonomy (NCBI): domain Eukaryota; kingdom Metazoa; phylum Chordata; class Actinopteri; order Siluriformes; family Plotosidae; genus Tandanus; species Tandanus tandanus. The sequence goes on along the minus strand of JBCNYH010000022.1, from coordinate 24,351,535 downwards.
TGTCTTGGAATGAAATGTTTAGCAATAAGTGGTCAGGTGTACACATAATTTTGGCTTTGTACAGTAGCGTACATAGATCTTAAGTATGCTCTACAAGTAAGATACCCTGAAATGTCTCAGCAATAACAATTCGTCATAGTAGTTGCCATGTTCTTGGGGTATTCATTCATTCATTCGTTATCCGTAGTGCTTATCATGTTAGGGTGACCATGAAACTGAAACTTATTCAAATATGATTTCAGGTGAGAGGTGTGGTACACAGGTTGCCAGTCTTGGCTTGTATGGCAGACACTCCACTCAACTGATTAAAAAGAATGCAATTTCTGGTGAGAAATAAATTAGGACATCCCCACATTCACTTAAATTGGCTAAAATCACACACAGATGTATCACAACAGGTGAAGATGATTAGAACATCGTTACTTAGCATTATCTATATAGTTTATCCATGAGGGTTACGAGAAAGCTGGAGCCAACTCCAACTCACTCCGGCTGAGAGAGGGTACACTCTTTAAAATAAATTCAGTATATTATACAAAATAATTGTGAAATTGTTTATTTGTACATTGTGCCTGGTATTCTGTCAGGGTCTGTCATTAAAAGGGGAGAGTTTATTTGCATCTGGGTTTAGAAATGTCATATGGCCGCTGTTTGGCTATTTACACCCAAATTAACTATAGACTCATTAACCTGTGATATCACTGGTCAGCTGGTCCAGCGAGCCAGATTCTTCCAGGTGGCAAAACAAAGTTTTGCACGAGTTACCAAATTATTTGCTATTTTAATGTGATAAACAAAATGCCAGTTAGCTGTTGCGCCCCAGAGTGCACAAAGTGTTTTCTTAAAAATCCAAGTATCCAACTTTGCCAATATTTTTTTCAAAGATTGAAGCCTGCTAGTGATTCAAACATACAAATTAATGCATTCTTTTTATTTCTTACGTTTACTTCAATGTGAATTTTTAAGTGATTGAGAACTGGTAATGATAGTCTGCAGGGTTAACATATTTAATAATTCATTCATTTATTTTCTGAGCCACTTAATCCTAATTAGGGTCACAGCGAGGCTGGCGCCCATCTCAGCTGACTCTGGGCAAAGGCAGAGTACACCCTGGACAGCTCACCAGGCCATCGCAAGACAGAAACACACTGATTGCAATTCAATGGCCTACTCTTTTCAAACGACAGCAATTGAACATATATAGGTCATTAAACTCAATTCAACCTATCCCACCCGATGTGTGCAGTGGGCTTTCTGTGTTTGGGCCTGTTGCAAATTCTACTGGGTTAGGTGACTCAGTGCCTGGAGTTTTCCTCTTGGGTCCAGAATGTAGTGAATTTAATTTTTGCTCTGCGAAGGCCCCTCGTTTCCAAGTTTCTTTAATGGGGTCTAGTCCCCCCAGGGCTTGTGCTCACAGACCAACTGAAGTGGTAAACCCTCTGGAGGCTTGCGGGACCTTGCACACTGCAGACAACAGAGCGTCCAGCCACCTGTCCTAAGTGTTTTATTAAATCATTTGACCTCCAAAAGTTCATATATATTGCACTGTGGGTGTGACATAAAGGTAGTGCCTTGATCTGTCAGGACTTCCTTTGGAATCCCGACACGGGAGATAATGTAAAAGAGTGCCTCTGCGACACTGTATGCTGAGATGTTGCGAAGAGCATTGCTTCTGGGTTTCACTTTGTGTAATCTACAGTAACCAACACAAAGCAATACCCACATGCAGATGGGTCTAATGGCCCGATGAGATCCATGCCATTTCTTTCGAAGGGGGTCTCCATTAAGGGCAATGGGCGCAAACCTGTGAATATCAGCATGAATCCAATAGAATAGGGCCATGAGATGACTTATGTTTTATCCTGTCCTAAGGTCATAGTGAGCCGCAGGCTATTCAGGACTAACAACTGGGTCATACAGAACAGAAAATCATGGAAGAGACAGTGCATCATTAGGCTGGGGGGCTTTCCCATCAATTACTTTCACTTGGTCAAAGGTGTGTCTTAGGGTCTCGTCAAGCATCTGCTCCAATGGGAAATCCTCTGTGGTAGGAGAGCTCCTCTCCTTGTCTGTACCCTCGTGATGTAGAGATGACGGCCTTGCTGAATAGAGGTCTGATTACTACCTGAATCTATTAAAGCCTCATCTATACCACTTGGATACTTAACGGTATTCGGTATGTTCTTGATCAATCAGGGGCCTCCTCCAGTGCATCGGGGATACAGACCACTGGCCCAACCTCCATTACGTTACATTGATCCTGGGGGTGCTCTGGCTCTGGTTTTGGTACTTTTGGCAGTGTGAGCAGGTGACAAGTCCTGCTGGAAAATGAGGTCAGCATCTTCATAAATCTTGTCTACTGAAGGAAGCATGAAGTGCTCAAAAATATCCTGGCAGATGGCTGAGTTGTCTCTGGACTTAATAAAGCACAGTGGACCAAAGTCCTCTTTTCTGATGAGAGCAAATTTTGCATCTCATTTGGAAACC
>JBCNYH010000022.1:24328595-24339011 GCA_039654325.1 Tandanus tandanus | reverse complement strand
CACATGCGCTCCCACCACCCCTGAAAGAGCAGTGTCACCTATGATTGCGGCGACTCTCTGCTCAAGCGGGGTGAGGTACTGTGCCCCTGCCTGATTGGGCCAGACTTTGGCGGTGGTCAGCCGTCCTCCGCCTAACGGCCACCTTTAAGTCTGACCACTTCTTTTTTAACTCTGCATGTGTATGCCTTTCTGGCCCCACAGCATTGATGGCCTCACACACACTCTCCCACTCAGACCTCTTGCGTTTGTTGTTAATGCCAGAGGACAGCGTGCCAAACAGTGTGTCTAACATAACACCTGTGACCTCAACCTCCTAAGCCTGTGGAAAAAGCAATACCTGTGTAGGAACAGCATGTCTACTGGGTTAAGTAATCCATCATAGTGATCCTTTCATCACTAAAAAATATCCAAACACTGTAAAATTGCTTAATAGACCTTGTGCTTGGTCTTCCCTTGCCTTACTTAGGTATAAAAATGTGTTCAATAAATTCAGAGAGCACTCCTTAAATCTGATGACTTCCATTACTACTAGACATCCACCAGCTTATTTTCAGGTTCCTAGCATTAGCTTCTTGCAGCCCTTTCTACTATTAAGGATAATCCATTCAAAAGGATTAAGCTGTTTGGCAAATGAGAGAATGAGTGAGAGTGAGTGTTTGGCAGCATCTGTCAATGGTATATTTAAGCTCTGATTGGTAATCATTCCAATCGTATTACGTAAGTTCAGCTGAGTTGAACTCTGTAGAAAAAATTTCATTTCTTGTTGCTCATTTCGCTGTAATTCATTGACTTCACATGGTCGCTTGTTGCTCATCGATTCCTGTGTGGACGCCCCTTGAGGGGGAGATAGTCTGTATAGAAGAAAAATTGTAAATGTAACTGCATGCCCAGAATGGGCTCAGCTGAGGGCTACTTGCACTGCATGGGCACACACACAGACACACAAAATATCTGGCCTGTCCCCTTAGTAGGTACTTTCCTATTTTTCCTCCACACATTTTGCTGAGGTGAATGTAATATATGTGTGTTAGTAAGTGAGCAATTGTAAAAGATTATTGTTACGTTGAACTGGAAGGTACCCAGCTCTTGTACTTCCAGTGACTGTCTGCTTGCACTTTAATTTTTTTATAATTACTGACTATATCCCATTGTGCCATCCCCTTTTATTTAGCCATTAATGGAACAACTTACTGGGCCGCTGCTGACTGCACATATTATGAGTTATGAACCAGATGAATAAAGTGAATCACATGAAGCATTGCTGGGATTTTTAAACATTTCACTGACACTACTGGCTTAAGAAAAATGTACAACCTAATGTATAGAGAATAAGTAGCACAATGGTTTCAGGGAAAAAGAGAAGCTATAGGTACAGTTACAACTCGCAAAAAAGTCACTACTGGCTTAAGAAAAATGTACAACCTAATGTATAGAGAATAAGAAGCACAATGGTTTCAGGGAAAAAGAGAAGCTATAGGTACAGTTACAACTCGCAACAAGGTAGGGGTGCCTAATAAAGTAGTCATTTAAAATTCTAGATAAATCTGGTACACTACAATGCGGTTTTTGTCAGCTGCATGCTTCATTTGTGCAGAGGATTTCTTATGTCTTCACGTGAACAAAGATAGAGAGTCAGCTTAACAATAGTGACACACATTGTTAGTATATTGTCACGTATCCATCCCAAATACAGACACCTGGACATCATGCGCTCCCCTCTGTGAATCACAAACAAACCTACCAAGTGGCAGGGCAAGGATAAAAGGAAAAGAAAAGCCGAAAGAAAATTATCCCTGTGACCACTGCTCTCCTTCTGAAGTGTCTGGCTGGCCAAGAACATTGTTCCACTGTTTAGAATTTAAATATTTGCTTCAAAATGGGGCATTGCTTTTTTTTTTTTTAACTGGCACACAAATCATCAGAAATAACCAGTGCACTTAGAGATGATGCATAGAGTTTTTGACCCACAAACCATTAATTTCCTATAAATTAGCTAAAAATCTCCTTCATAAATAATTCTAAAAATTAAAAAGGCAGGAAGCAAGTAAGGATTGTGGGGAAAGGTTATTCCTAACTTTATACAAATGAAAAGGGACAATCCTTTTTATTTTAGAAATCTTGGTAGGGTCTTGCCATGAGCTTCTCATCCTGATCAAGCAGACCAATTAGTGTAGCCAGTACAAGACAGAAGAAAGAAAATGTAGCATGGTTCCAAGGTTGAAACAAGGACAACTGAACTTGCTTAAGTTTCTTGAAGATGCTTCACCTCTCAAGGTGTCCAAGAGACTTCTTCAGTTATAAATGATTTGGGTAGTCATAGGGATTTAAACTCTAGGAGAGTCATTGGCATGAGAATGAGAGGTGAAACAAAATGCAGCATGGTTGCAACCAAATTATCTTTGCTAAGTAGAACTACTGAAAGTCTCTTTTTACAGTTCAGCATGCCTGACAAAAACATCTCAAAAACTAGTGGTTAATACAAGTATCTGCATTCGTTTCTGGGTGGCACAGTGGTGCAGTATTTAGCACGTCCGTCTCACAGCAAGAGGGTCCTGGGTTCGAGTCCTCAGCGAGGGTGTTTCTGAGTGGAGTTTACATGTTCTCTCCATGGGTGTCTTCCAGGTTCTCTGGTTTCCTCCCACAGTCCAGAAACATGCACATTAGGCAACTGGCTGTTCCAAATTGCCCCAGGTGTGAATGTGAATGGTTGTGTGTTGTCAACTTATTTTTTAGTACCGCTATTAGAAAGAGTGGGAAAACATTAACTTGAGTCAAAGTACTGCTTCTGTAGTAATAATCCACTTGAGTAAATTACAAGGAAGTTTAAAAAAGAAAGAAGAGTGAAAGCTAACTTGGGCAATTATCGAATTGCAATTCAAAGATTACAACAAGCTAATAAACAGTACCTTACAATCCTACTCTCAGGCTATGAGATTTCTCATGTTTCCTCATTGACCTGATGCTTACTCTTCCTATCACTGTTTCCTTATTTGATTCTGTATTGCAAATAAGCTTTATTAAAGGCAGTAGAGGTGTTTTTTTGGAAGATTTTTCTGCTATATTTCTTTAAATTATATTTTCTTCCCAACAACACCAAATATTGGGATTGTGCATTTATGTCAACAAGCATTTAAAATAAATAATTTTATAAATAATATAAATTTATAAATATAAATTTTATATTTATTTATATTAGTGCTGCACTGTGTACTCTCACACCTGGACAACAAGAACACATTCAAGAATGCTGTTTGTTGACTTCAGCTCAGCATTCAACAGTCATTCCCTCGAAGTTAATCACAAAACTTGAGGATCTTAGAATCAATACCTCCCTCTGCTACTGGATCATGGACTTTGTGACCAACAGACCCCAGTATGTTAGGTCAGGGCACAACTGCTTCACCACCATCACACTCAACACTGGCACACCTCCGGGCTGTGTGCTGAGCCCGTTCCTCGACTCCCTCTCCACCCATGACTGCAGGCCTATGTATGAATTCAATTTGAGTACCTTGAATTGAATTTGAGTACCTTCAAACAGGAAGTGGGAAAGAGAAAAATAGATCCAGACCTGAGGGCACATTTTGGCAAAATTACCAAAGGTAAGAATATTTATTGGCCATTCATTGGCCTCCATAGTTTGAGAGATCTTAATGAACAGAATTATGTAACTTAATGCAGCAAAAAGAAGTCCAATAAGGGTAAAAAAAATTTAAATGTGTGTTACCAAATGGTTGATTTGTTAGTTTATAGTAAAGGTAGAGAAGCTAACTAATGAAAGCAAAACTAGCTAATTACTATGAAAAAAAACCCAAACTTCTTATCACTGTTTGTAAAATGATTTTTGAGACTAGTGATTTTGTTAGTACTGTGCATAAGGTAAATATCAAGAATATATAAGTAGACTCAATACCAACTCTGGTTTTACTATTAATTTCATTGTAATAAATTGACATGTTTGTGTATTCACATATTAGTTGCACTTTAATAGCACATGGTTTATAAAACAAATTGTTTTCCTTTTGTTTTCAAATAATAGATGGATACTTAAACATCCTATGGCGCACGACCACGCACTTTTCTCGCCCTTGTACCATAAAATCCTCAAGACTCTGATGCTGATCTGAGTGATGGTGATGACCAAATTGCTGATCCTGATTATCTGCCTACACAAGCAGAAGAGAATGGGGAAACTTCTTTTAATTCCAAGAATGAGGGGGAAGTTGCTTCACCGCTCCAAAAAAAAAGAGGAGAAAAGGAAAAAGCACCCTAAAAACAGTTTCCTTCGAAATACCAGCAGACACCCTTGATCCTCATTCACCCCCAGGTGCCAAGAAAGTCACCAGAACAATCTGGAAGTATGACGACATAGAGGCATTCCAGATTCCAGAATCAAATTTTGAACCCCCTGATGCAGTAAAAACACCCTTCCGGTACTTCAAAACACTCTGCCCAGGCCTTGGAGATCCAATCAAGACCAGTCCTGCAGAGATTGAGAAATTCCTGGCACTTCTACTCTTCATGGGTATTTTCAGCTTTCCATCCACGGAGGACTTCTGGCACCATGACTCACGTTTCAACCTGATAGCTGATATCATGCTAAGGAGGAGATTAAAGCTTTTATGCCGGTTTATTCATTTTAATGATAATCAGCAGTGTAATGGCAGTCCTGACCGATTCTACAAAATCTGCCCTCTTTTTGAGATGCTTCGTGATCAGTGACTTCTGATCCCATCTACTTATCAGCACAGTTGGTTGTCAAAGAGTACAATCTATGTCGGCATTTTGACACCAAATACGGAGCTAAGTATGCTAAAGTTAGTCTTCAAGAAAAACAACAAATTGCCCAAGAATTAAAAGGCAAACTAAGATGGCAGCAGAATTTGTTCACGAAAGCCACAAACAAAAACACTGCGGCAGTGAAAGCTAGCTTTATTGTGGCTGAAGAAATTGCCCGAGCTTCAAAGTCTTTTGCAGATGGTGCCTTTTTGAAACAGTGCATGCTGAAGGTGTGTGAGCAGGTGTGTCCCGACCAGATACAGACTTTTAATAATGTCAGTTTATCGAGAAACACCATCGTGGACTGAGTTACGGAACTATCAGGAAACCTGGCAACACAGCTGGCCGAAGAGACACGCAGCTACATAGCTTTTTCATTAGCTCTTGATGAAAGCACTGACAACATGGATACAGCGCAGCTATCCATTTTTATTTGAGGCGCTAAGTCGGACCTCTCTGTCACTGAGGAGCTGTTGAATGTAGCTTCCATGCATGGAATGACAACGGGATGGGATATTTTAATAAGGGAGAAAATGGAAAAAAATAACTGTCACACGTCTCTGATAACGTATCATTGCATTATCCATCAAGAAGCTTTGTGTGGGAAGGTGCTGGGTATTGATAATATCACGACCACGGTCATGAAAACAGTGAACTTCATTCGGGCGCGAGGCCTGAATCACCGTCAGTTCTAGCTGTTCCTGCAGGAGATGGGCTCAGAGCATGGAGATGTGCCATATCATACAGAAGTATGGTGGCTGAGTAGGAACAAAGTCCTCAAACGATTTTTTGAGCTTAGGAAAGAAATTGATCTTTTTATGCAGAGTAAACTTGTAAAATTGACAGATCCAAACTGGCTGTGTGACTTTGCTATGTTGTGTGACATAACCGAGCATCTACTACTGTAGCAATGTATTTAGTGTTTACAGGTTTATGTGTTTATGCAGATAAATCTGCAAGGCTGTGTGCAGCCATTTGTTTTTGTAAAAATGTCACACATGTTCTTAGCAGCTCACAATTGTTGGTTGCATTTCTATTATTCTCGCCCTCTTAACTGTGACAAAAAGGTTTTGAACAAAGTTAATGTCATAACTAGTGTTGGATGATATTTTTCTTTATTCACATGGATAGTTTGATCACTGATTGATGGAGTAATGTGGGTTTCTTAACTTGACAATTTTAAAGGATTTATGTTATAACAGAGCAACTAGTAAACCTATTTTTTTTACATCTATACAAATGCATATGTAATATTTGTCATTTGAATAAGTAATACATTCAGAGTTATTTAACATTAAGGAGTAAATACATTTATTTTACATTACACTTGATTACATTTATACTGTCTTACCGTTACATGTGGCCCTTTAAGGGCAACCATTATGCTGATGTTACCCTCGGTGAAAATTAGTTTGACACCCCTGAGCTAGAGGGTCGAAGGAATCAGTGGAACTGGCTAATACTGTATGTCTTTTCAGTTATAAGTCTATCCTGGGATTACTATGGAGAGGGATTGAAAACCTGTGTTGAACTGGCCTTACAATGATGTAACTAATGCTTGTATTTTAGGTCACGTGACATTTTGGGAAGTGTTCAGGTGACATTGGCTCTCAGTACCACTGTAAACTTGTGCCGGTGGATGAAAGTTGTAGCTTTGAATTCATACAAAACTGGGACCAGTATGAAGGTAATATACTTTTCCAGTTGAAAATGAAACACAACCCCAACTTTTTAGAGTGGGAAGAGCTGAAATTGAATGATACTTTAATAATTTTTTTAGGTAATCAGTAATGCTGTGGAACCTGATGTGGCCAGTTGCTGTTGAAATCTACCCACCTCAAGGTTCAAAGAAATTGTTCACTAAAGGCCCGATTTCATTTGGGTGATTCATTGTAGACTGCCTGTGATTTTTTGAGTTGGCGACTGTCTCAGACTGTCTCAGACCAACCACAACTGTGTATGCGATGTCCTAAATGACTCACATAAAATAATGCTCAGATGAAAATCTCTAATGTTCAGCAACTAGGTCTGAGAATGTCTGCAACTAAATCCCCTCAATCTGTGATTGACCACAATGGTCTCAGACTGTAAGCAATATAATTGCGGGTAGTTAGCGACAGTCAACGATTAGTAGACTATCGTGTGTAATTGTCCAACATCAAACGGAACGATTGTCCACAACAGGTAGATTCCTTACTGACAGTCACTGACAGTCTGCGATATGGTCAACGATATCAGTTGCAGATCCCTCATGCTTGCTTCCGACCTAAAAATTTATTGAATCAAGGGCATTTTCAGGTGTTATCACACAAATGAGATCGGGGCTTTAGAAAGGCTTTTTTGATCACAGTTGTAAAAATTGGTTATCTGAGTTAATGTAGCTTTCCTGTCAGCCTGAATTAGGAGGGAAGTGCCCTCTTGGGGGAAGGCAGGGTTATGTTCAATACCCTCCATGTATTCCATGTATATACTGTATATGTATATGTATATACATACATATATGTATATACATACTGTATATTGTATATACCTCCATGTATATACTGCCTTCAAATGAAATACGAGCAATTATATTCAACTTGGCATAGAAAAGCTGAGCTTATAATGTCTTTCCTTTTTTTTTAATTCCAACTAGCAACAACATGAACATAATAACATTGTGAACATCCAAGATGAGTATTTAAAGTTTAATTAAATTTATAATTATTATTATTATTATTATTATACCAGCTTTATGCTGCTATTCTTATTTATCTTTGTATTCTTTCATTATAAATATTCTTCTATTAAACTTATTATTCTGTCCTTTAAAACACTCCTTCATTTTCTAGTTTCTTTTTATATATTTAAAAATGTTTTCATTATAGTATGGTCTTTTTGTGTACTTCAATAGCTGGAAGATAATCACAGAAGAACACAAGCACAAATAAACAAAGGAAAAGTTGCTCTGGGTCTACAGCTTGCTTTTAAACAGCAAGAAGCACATGTCTCCCCCTGCTGGTAATCAGGAGTCACTACACTCAAAATACAAGCGCGCACGGCCTGTAACTTCAATTTTTTTCCATGAAGAATTATCTCATTAATCCAGAAAAACTAAGCGGATTTTTTTTCTCAGGTGAACGCAATACGACTCCATGCCTTTCTTTGTCTTTCTCGTGTTTTATGATATCCGAGAAGCATTAAACTGTCTACATACAAACTGAGTTTGACATCAGTCCCTGCATACATCACATGTAAAAATACCCATTGTGTTCTGCTCTTCTTTACCCTATCTGTCTAGAGTTGCAATACGTGGTGCAATTATTTATTTAAAATATTTTCACGTTAGGGTGATACGGTGGTGTGGTGGTAGTGGTTAGCACATCACAGCAAGAATGTCCTGGGTGTGAGCCTGTAACCAGCAAGGGCATTTCTGTATGGAGTTTTCATGTTCTCCCTGTGCTTGTATGGGTTTTCTCTGGGTGCTTTTGTTTTCTCTCTCAGTCCAAAGATATGCACATTAGGCTAGTGTATATCTCCGATTGCCCCAGTTGTGAATGTGAGTGAGAATGGTTGCGCGCGCGCGCGTGTGTGTGTGTGTGGGTGGGTGGGTGGGTGGGTGTGTTGGCCCTACAATAGTCTTATGAGATGTTCAGGGTGTACTGGTACCCCACCCTGTCCTGGAGTCAGCTGGGATTGGCTCCAACCTACCCACAATCCTAATGAAGGATAAAGAGGTTCAGCAAATGAAAGAAAAATGCATTTTCACATTATTATTCTCATTAATATTTTAATTCCACTGAGGACATGAATTGACACCTCCATTGTTGGCAAACTTTACTCAGTTTTTACTCTGTTTTGCTCTGTTTGGTCTGAATGGTTAAGTGTGGTTATGGTTTCAAAGCACTACATGTCACACCTGAAATTGGAGGATAAGGCATTAACCCTGACACTTTTCCACAGTGTTTCATGGTTAAATTCTTAGGGACGGCAGCAGAATGGTGCGTTGTGTGGTCACTTTACAGGGTCCCCAGTTCAATCTTGTGTTTAGGTTACTGTCTGTCCATTGTAGTTCTGTAGATTATATTTTTTTATTTTAAGGTTTATTCCTACCTCAAAAAACCATGTCAGTAGGTGAATGATCTATGAGTTTGTGTGCATGTCTGTGCCCCTTCACTGAGGTCCCCTTCAGATTAAAGTCATTCCTCACACCTAATGTTCCTGGTACAGGTCCCCAGATCTGTCATGGCCCTGAACAAGAATAAACCATACATGAATGAGTAAAATCTAAAGATTTCTGTATGCATTTTTCTTTTACCAAATGCTCATTTACTCACACTAACAGTATTTATGTTCTGATTTCATTCCAATTATGATAATAATTTATCTTCTCAATACTTGTTCGCCCATAGTCATTTATAATACAGTTATTAACTACTTATGTATAATTTACTATATTCTTAAATAATATTAACTCATTTACTCATATAAATGACTGTAGTACAGAGTAGTGTATGATTGTGTGTATTAATCAATAAACATCCATACAAAATGAACCTAACCTGCATGATGCATCCAGAAATCGTCCTTTTGTTGCAGATTATCTGTGAGGATTGGGTGAATCCTTTTACGCATCAGATTGTGTCTGTTACTGGCAGACAGTGTATCTGAACTACTATATTAGTAACTATAACTTGTGTATGCGGGGATGGAGCTTTGCTCACAGCATACCTTGCCTGTGGAACAAGCTACCAGTTATTAGTCGCTCCAAACGAGTCCATAGTCTCAAAATGTGGCCAGCTTCAATATTTCTATGTCTTGAGATATATATCCAATACAAATTAGGCTTTTCACAGCAATATATTTATTGCATAGAGACTAAAACAAGACTTTTCAAAACATGTTGCTTTTGCATGAAATAATTGAAATATGGTGTAAGTTCACATTTTGGATGTTATTTATGAATGATAATTACAAGTACATACTGATGAAATTTTTTAATAAAACATGCCATCATGGATAAAACTACACTTTATATGTATTAAAACATATTATATTATTAATTTACATGGTCTGATTAGACGTTAAACGGATTATTGATCCAGAAAATAAAGTCACGGAAAATTTAAATATCGCCAAATTTCGGTCAAAATGTGCAAAATTGAAGGGCTCTGGCCACTCAGACTTATTTTATAGGCCTGAAATTTTGACTGGGCTATTTTTTCATCAAACCTCTAAAATAAGAGGGTGTGTGGGAAAAAAATATTGGTCACCCTACTGAAACCACACATCAAGTTCTTCAATCTCAAGGTGTTCAAGTTGGGGGTGGGCTACCAACAGACCGCCTCTCCTGCCTAACCAAATTTAATATGTGCAAATAATGAATGAAGTTGTATTAAATGAAGTTTCATGTGTGCTAATTATAATTTGATTATCTTTAATGATAATAATTTACCTTTGAAATGTGAGAGGTTTTGGGTCACCCTGTATCTAGTTTACCACATGTTAAGTGCTCACATATGTCTGTCCATCCATCCATTTTCTTCCGCTTCTTCCGGGGTCGGGTCGCGGGGGCAGCAGACTAAGCAGTGAGGTCCAGACGTCCCTGTCCTCCGCCACTTCCTCCAGCTCTTCCGGGGGGACACCAAGGCGTTCCCA
>JBCNYH010000022.1:24314885-24328116 GCA_039654325.1 Tandanus tandanus | reverse complement strand
ATATATATACGCAGTATAACATGAACCAGGAAAGCAGCTGAGAAGTGAAAACATTAAGAGGTAAGAGTTCATCTTTAACTTAAATTTCCAATTTCCACAAGGTATGTGAGAGGTGCTAAAAAAATTGTATTGTCACAAAATGCATAAGTTGAAGTTGAATAGTTTAAGTCATAGTACTAAGCCTATAGATTATTCTTACCAGTGAATATTTTGTAATTTGGCTGCATGTCTTGAACCTCCTTAGAGTCTATGTCACCATACAAGCATCACATTCTGTATCAGAACTTTGCTGATTTATGTTGCTAGATTTTGGCAAATATGGTTTAAGTCTCTATGAACAAATACCACAAACACAATCTATAGTCTCTTGTATTGCTTATGTGATGTTTTTCTCCTCGATTTCACAACTCGAATCAAAACACTCAGAGGAATACATGTTTTGCACACAGTGAAGGAAAAAATCCTTTTCTCGGTGACATAATGCATAAATGTCCAACTCTCCTCTCTTGATAAAAGAAACTGAGCTGTCAATCAGGAAAAAGCAAAAACAGTTCACTCACATTGCATTCTGTGGTAATAGTAGAGGAACTTAAAACTTTGGTAAAACCTGCAAAATTATTAGATTATTTTTGTACAATAAGATCACGACAGCTGCACTTTAATGCATGGGTTTTTGCTATAGTGGAAACTGTTGTGTGTGAAAATACTAGGAGATCAACAGTTGATGAAATACTCAAATCAGCCCATCTTAACTTGATACAAGAAAACAGTTGTGGTGGTGCTGGGGCTGTTGGAACATAGGAAATCAATAAATCTTCATAGTCCTCATTCCTGATATAATTTAACCCTGTAGATTGATTATGTCACCTAAAGGCCAGTGGTGATGGGAACTGCACCTGATGTGTTAAAGAGAGTTGATTTTGTATGTACGTATGTATATATGCATGGACAGACAGACAGACAGACAGACAGACAGATAGACAGATAGATAGACAGTTTCTTATCTGCTGTTAAGAATGGGATCATTCTCAATATTATACATCTGAATACACCAAGCTGACAGGACAAATCCAAACAGTTTGTCTCTGCATGTGGTTCCAGCAGAAGTGAACAATAATTATTCCTTTGTAGCTAAAAACAGTATCATTAAGAATAATGGCATCGTTAAGTACTAGAAGCTATTACTGCGGGCAAATTTGCTGCATTGATAATGAAGCTTCAGACAGGAAATGAAGATACTAATTATGGGCTAAAACGCCTACTCAGTTAATTGGAAGCAAAGAGCACAGTGAAAAGAAATGCATTTGCACAGGAAAACACACACACACACACACACACACACACACACACACACACACACACACACACACACACACACACACACACACAGTAAGTTCTCGACCTTTCCTAGTGAGAATGATGGTACATTATAGATCACAATATATAATTCAGCTCTTTGCAGGGATTTAAAGAACAAGGACTTTCTGCTCTGTACTTAGAACAACTCTAAATACACTACTGTTTTTACTAAGACTAATCCATTGCCTAAATTAGCTCTAGTTTGTTTATATATAGTCTGTATTTAATTTTTTTAAATGAATGCTTTCATATAAATCTAAACCAAAAAAAGTTGTTTCTTAGTTCAAATTTAAAGTACCATGTTTTAAGTGAGACAAAATTTTATTTATAAACTATATTTGAATGATATATTCTATGAATATTTAAAATGATTACTCTTCCAGAATTTACAGTGTGCTTCTTACTTCAGCGATGTTAGTAAGGGTTGATGCTCCAAACCAACGCCATAAAGCAGTGGCATGGTGGTGTTGTGGTTAGCACATCTGCTTCACAGCAAGATCGGGGTACGAGTCCCGGGCTCTGCTAGGGCGTTCTGTGTAGAGTTTGCATCTTCTCCCTGTACTTGTGTGGGTTTCATCCGGGTACTCTGGTTTCCTCCCACAGTCCAAAGACATGCACTTTAGGCTAACTGACTTTTCAATTTGCTCCAGCTGTGAGTGTAAGTGTAAATGGTTGTGCATGTATGTGTTTGCCCTGTGATGGACTGGCATTGTCCAGGGTGTACCCTATCTTCACCTAGCCTCTCGCCAGCTTGTTGCTGGCCATCAGCTTCCCCTCTACCCTAGTAGGAATAAGTGGTTTGGAAAATGAATGGATGGATTTCTTTTTTCTTTTCTTTTTTTTTTGTAATTTAAACAGACACCTTTAATACCACACCACTACCTTCTTAAATACAGGAGAGGAAAAAAACTTTATTAAACCCTAATAAAAAAGTAAATATGACACATCACGGCGAAAGAAGCAACGGTTAACAACTGAGTGACTGACATGACACGCCCATATTCATCCAGTCTTGCGGGCCCCCATTGAAAAGAACAATGATTGATGTGTATTGTTCCTAGAAATAACTGTATCTCCCAGGAACATGCAAAACGTTTCAATAAATACTACGTTGTGGAAATGGATGGATTTCATAAAGTCACCTGATTATTTAGCTTAATGTTTAAAGTTCATTATGCTTTAGACCGAGTTTCTGGGACTCATTGTGTTACAAATATTGCACTACAATCAGCGTAAATGTGGGAATTATGTATAAGATATCATGGAACCTGCATCACAAGTTCTTTAAATAGGAGACTGTTTGGAGAATTTGGACAGATAATAATTGAAGCATTAAAAAAATGCAGCAGGGAAGTTCTTTAACAGTTAAAATGAAAAAAGACTTTCTAGTCAGTTTACCCATTTTCTCAGTACATTGGCATTCCATTCCACAGGACTCATCAGACATTTTCAGTCACTATAAACAAATAAATTCTTTTATTGCTACACTTCTGTTATAAAATTGGTCAGAACACTGTTGGGTTTATGTATGTAGTGATTATACATGTGAATTTGCATCTAGAAGACCACTTTTGTACCAACAGATAATTCTGTCTCTTTCCAGCATTTTTACAGCAGTGTTAGGTTGAGTATATGTATGTATGTCATGTAATATACAGTACAGTTCAGTGTGCAGTGAAGATTATAAACCACCACTTTTGTCTAAAAGGGCTCCTAATAAAAAGAAGTAAAAAATTACTTTTCTATAATCTTTTGGTGAAAATGTATTGGACAATGCTATTGTACGCAGTGAGAACCAAAAAAATCATTACAACAAGTATATTGAGTTAAAAGTATGGCTAATAAACAAAAACACTGAAAATAACAATTTTTCAGAAAAATTGAAAGGTGTCACAGATTTTTTTATTTATTTATTTATTTATTTTTACTTTTGAATAGCATGAATAAACTTCAAACCATATGGAATGGTTTAGCGAGTAAAGAAATTAAAAAATATGTGAACACTATGCCTGAAAGGTTAAATGCTGTAATCAAAGTAAAAGGTGGCCACATTAAATATTGACTTTTTTTCCTCAAAAAAGAGACTGTTATTTTTGTTATTACTATATATTGTTGTTTGTTTACTTATTCTCATCAATATGATCCATTATTACATGAAATAAATACTTGAATAGTACTTGGTTTCTGATTTATCTTCATTTTGTTAAGTGTATAATCATCACTGTATTTTTTTACTTTCTTCACTCGCTAAACCGTTCCATATGATTTGAAGTTCATTCATGCTATGCAAAAGTCCAAAAAATACAATTTGCGACACCTTTCAATTTTTCTGAAAAATTTATATTTTCAGTGTTTTTGTTTATTAGCCATACTTTTACCTCAATATACTTGTCAGAATTATTTTTTTCATAGCATTGTTCAATACATTTTCACCCAAAAAATTAGAGAAGTAATTTTTTTACTTCTTTTTATTAGGAGCCCTTTTAGACAAAAGTGGTGTATAATCTTCACTGCACACTACTGTATGTACACAGTGGTCGGGTGTCAAACAAGTATATCAGGAATATTGTTTGAGGATTTTTTTTGTTTGCAACAATTGCATGACTTTAATATGAACATCTTATGATTTGACTTGACCTATTTTCTCTATGACAGACGTACCGTGCATAATGTATACGTGAACATCACTACACAACTTATAAATCCACGTTACCCATATTTATGTCAGTCCATTCTCTCATAGACCGGCTACATTTGTAAGAAGAAAAAAAATCGTACATTGTTTGTGAAAGGGGCCTTAACGTAAATAGGTTGCTAGTGGATAGATTAGCATTCTGACATTATAATATTCCCACATGAGTGGTAAATAAATGGCTGCTGGTAAGTTGGGCATTGGGAAATGGAAGGGGTTTGAGCCCCCTGCTGGGCAAACATTTCATACCTCTCTGCAATGGTGTTGGTGCATAGGTAAAATTGACAGCACAACTAAAGCTTTTTTATTTGAAAAACTGCAAATTCTTAAACCCCTGTTTAGATTCATATGAGCAAATAAGCACTACCATCAATTGTGACATTACAAATATATTGAATGCTGAATCACAAATCAGGCGAAATCTTTTTTCTCTCACTCTTCTAAAAAGACTAAAACGTGAATAAATTATGTGTACATGACTGAAACTGGGCGGCATGGTGGTGAAGTGGTTAGTACGTCTGCCTCACAGCAAGAAGGTCCTGGATTCGAGTTCCAGGCTCGGTGGGCTTTTCTGTGTGGAGTGGATGTTCTCCCAATTCTTGTCTGAGGTTGTTTGGGGTTCCTTCGGGTACTCCGGTTTCCACCCACACTTCAAAGACATGCACATTAGGCTAATAATAGCTGTTCCAAATTGCCCCAAGGTGTAAGTGTAAATGGTTGTCTGTGTGTTAGCCCTGGCAAGGTGTACGGGGTGTACCCCTCCTTCTCCTAGAGTCGGCTCTGACAGGCTCCAGCATTCCTGCGACCCTAGTAGAATTAAGCGGATCGGCAAATGAATGAATAAATGAATGGATGGATGAAACTTTACATTAAGCAGACAGTAAGATAAAACTAGATATACAAAGGTGTTAGTTTAAAAATAAACTTAGTGTAGCAGAATTTGTATTATGCATAACGATCATAGGACAGACTGAATAAAAGTCTTTGTTTTTATTTTTGATTACTTTAATCAATTTCGAACCATTCTTTGATTAATTTATTGAATGATTGTGAATTATTCTTTAAACTACTTCCTGACTATCTCGTTCATTATTTTCAATTCTTCATTTAATGTAAATTTTTAGCTCAACCTATTTGACATAACTCTCAATCCTCTGCTACTTGTAAGTTTATGTTTTCTAAATATAAATAAAGGTGTCCATGCTAATTTACTGTCATTTACTTTAAATCTTTGTCTGACTTTGTCTGACTGGCAGTGTCCTCAAGAATGTGTGAATGCCTCTGGGCATTTATACATTAGTAAGTGGGGCAAATTTTTATTATAGACTAATCAAGTTGTAAAATACTAGTAAATTAGCTAAATACAAGTATGCACTAGGGGTCATAGAAAAAAAAAACAGAACAAATGTGCATCTGCTTCATAAAACTGTACAACATCAAAGTGATCTAAGCACAAATGATGGACCCTTTAGCGTTGCACTCCTGCCCATTAGTTCCGTATTTATATACAAGACACATTGCAGTGTACCATCATCTACAAATACTGTACATGAAACACAGCCTAATTTATGTAGATCATCAACTTCTCAAGATCGGGCTGAGAGCCACCACAAATCAGAGAAAAGTATGAGAGAAAATCTGAGAAAAATCAGATACAATCAGAGATAATTAAATAGAGAAGGGGAAAAAATATTTCATTGATGCTGAGTTATAGTACTTTAGTCATGTTGTCCAAGCTTTATTCATTTATTCAGCTTCAGTAATTGCTTTATCCTTTTCAGGGTCATAGTGAATATGGAAGCTATTCCTGTAGTACCCAGAGGAATCCCACACATGCAAACATGTAAACTCTACAAAGAACATGCAAACTGTACAAAGAAATCCCTTTGCCGAGCCCGGGATTCAAACTCAGGACTATATTATGATAATAATAATAATAATAATTATTATTATTATTATTATTATTATTATTATTATTATTATTATTAATATTATGATGATAATAATAATAATAATAATAATAATTATTATTATTATATGATAATAATGATAATAATAATAATTATTATTATTATTATTATTATTATATGATAATAATAATAATTATTATTATTATTATTATTATTATTATTATTATTATTATTATTGGTATTTGGCATAAACACCAGTCATGTGTAAATTGTTTTAAAAAGCACCAGCTACCACTGCTGTTCTTCCTGACAGTTCCCACTTCATTAAACGTTAACACCAGGAAAGTGCATCTGACCTGCAGTATACATAAACTGTAAACTACCATTATATACAAATAATCACATCCAAATTTACTGTATGCAAAATCATATGTCAGATTTTATTCCTCATCCTGGTCTTATATGTTAAGCGGTACATTTGTTTTAATTGGTAAAAACTAACATTTTACACTACTATTTACAGTGAATTTACATTTGAATTCTATGGGGGGGCATTATGAAATGCCTGCACATTACTCATGTGCCAACCTCACCCCAAACAGTTGCAAAGTATTGCATGTGAAATGGAATGTAAAAGCAAAATGAGATAAGGTCAGCCAGGAATTCAAATGGAAGACATTTGCAGTTCCAACAAGACTGGGGAGTGTGAGTGCACTTCTGAACCTGAGTTCTTGCTGGAATAATTGTGGAAGCACATCTGGTGCACTTTGAAAATGAATTGGCCCAGCACTGCTATGATAATGACGGCACAGTAGTTTAATAATTTAGGGAATATTGCATTCCAAATGTCAGCCTGGGCTGGTCCAACACTTCGTTCGTTTATTGCATGAAGTTTCAGTCCAGTTTTAGCCCCACATGGCTGCAATTCATTTCAGATTTGGAAAGTGTGTCTTATATTGTCAGAGTGTCAACAGCACACGTATGACAGTACACTAGTATTTACAGTGGCTTGCAAAAGTATTCATACCCCTTAAACTTTTCCACATTTTGGCACATTACAACCACAAATGTAAATGTATTTTATTTAATTATGTGATAGACCATCACAAAGTGGCGCATAATTGTGAAGTGGAAAGAAAATGATACATGATTTTTACTTATTTTACAAATAAAAATCTGAAAAGTGTGGTGTGCATTTGTATTCAACCCCTTTACTCTGATTCCCCCAAATAAAATCCAGTGAAACCAATTGCCTTCAGAAGTAGCCTAATTAGTTAACAAAGTCCCCCTTTGTGTAATCTAATCTCGGAAAACTAATACTGGTCATCATACTGAACACACCATCCCCACCTGCGGGGATGCTTTTCTTCAGCAGGGACAGGGAAGCTGGTCAGAGTAGATGGGAACAGAGGGGTGGAGCCAAATACAAGGGCGATCTTGGAAGAAAACCTGTTAGAGTCTGCAAAAGACTTGAGACTGGGGTGGAGGTTCACCTTCCAGCAGTACAACGACCCAAAACATAGAGCTAGAACTACAATGAAATGGTTTAGATTAAAGCATATTTGAGAATCTATGGCAAGACTTGAAAATTGCTGTTCACAGATGCTTGAGCTATTCTGCATTTTTTGCAAAATTTTCAAGATGTGCAAAGCAGGTAGATACTTACCCCAAAAGATGTGCAGCTGTAATTGCAGTGAAAGGTGGTTCAACAAAGTATTGACCTGTATATCATAAAATCCAAATAAAATTTGGCTGTAATGTGACAAAATGTGGAAAAGTTCAAGGGGTATGAATACTTTTGGAAGTCTGTGAAATCTATCTAAAGTACTATTACGAGTCACAATAGCGCAGCTGGTAGTGTTTTCACTTTTGTCAGTTTGTGCCAGTTTTTTTTTTTTTTTTTGTGGCTATACACATCTATATCTCAAGAACTGCTTGATATGTCACCATCAAATTTCGAGGATAGCAGCTTGGGAATAAATTATGAAATTAGTTTATGAAAAAGTCATTCTAGGTAAAGTTTAAGGTTAGCAAAATGCCCACAAATTGTTTATAATGGCTATGTAGCAGCTGGAGTGATTCCGTCATCAGATGCCTCTAGTCAGTATTAAAACAATGATTATGTCTGTTTATTTATTTATTTAAGTATAAATATTACTAAGTGGCATATTTTATGATAAGAAGGTGCTATAAAAGTCTAAGAAATGCAAATTAATTTTGACCTTAATTGTGACACAGCCTATTCTTCGAGTTACCTGTCAGTAAAAGTGAACTAACGTGGCTCCATTTCATCTTGCGGCCTAACACAGAGCTTTATACAGAATCTGTAAATAACATCACCGCTTTGTGCTCTGATTTTCCAGCCTCATGGGCATCCTCCGGTTCAGTCATTAGTCTGGGTAGTGCTGCAAGAAGTCTTGCAAGAAATCTTGTCAGACACATACCTGCCACAATGTTACACAGCTGACCTGCACTCCCTCTTTGTAATTGAGCAGAAAACCTCAGACGGGTCTGTGCAACAAAAGTGTGTGTGTGCATGTGAGCACTGATCACAACCTGTGGTGCCACCTGCTGTAGGGGACTGAAGTCCTGTGTCTCCATGCCCTCTCAGTAAAACATCTGTTCAATCCTAAGGCAAAGTGAGAGGAGTAACAGAGCAGAATAAGAAAGAGAGAGAGAGAGAGAGAGAGAGAGAGAGAGAGAGAGATGTAGGCCCCTTTAGCAGTGCCCCTTCTGTCAGACTGCAGTGACTTTGATGTGCCATTCCCCCGATGCCTTCTCGCTAGTCCATGCAGTAAATTAATATAATTGAGCACGGTTTTCATCTGGGTCCATGTGGGTATTGTTCTGAATGTGTGTTCAGTGAAACCTTAATTCACAAAGCTCAGTGTTTTTCAAGGAGAGAGGGAGGGAGGGAGAAAGGAAGGGAGAGAGAGCAAGAGAGAGAGTGTGTGTGTGTGTGTGTGTGTGTGTGTGTGTGTGTGTGTGTGTGTGTGGGAGAGAGAGAGAGAGAGAGAGAGAGAGAGGTTATGTGAGGTGATCAGCCTTTTGTTTTAAATGTGACACAGATGTGTTCATTTGCAAGATGAGCATTAAAGGTTTGCTAATCTATTTGTGTTCGTGTACATCTGGCAGACATCAAGTAAGGTAAATTAAACACTAAAGTTGCACTGCCAGACTTAGCAAAACCCTCACGCTTCATATCATACAGAATCATCCACTGGTGAGCAAAACGAGCTGTTAATTATGGGGGAATTTTCACTTTGACCTTCTCATGCTACCTTTGGAATCATTTATATGGCATTCTTCCCAAAGTGTGGGCAAAACCAGGTGCCAGTGGGAGGTCATTAGAAGCTGTTGTTCTATCAGCATGTAAAATTGACCACTGAAAATGTTTGTTCCACCTTTGCCGCTTGACAGAACGAATCAATGAGGAATAATAGAATCTAACCTTTTTTTTCTGCCTCTGAGTCAATATTACTGGCCGCCACTCCCTGGGTACTTAGCAGATGTAAACTATCCCACAGTCAAGCTCGCACAAGCCTTAACCTTCATTTGCTCAGTGTGCATTTAAGTATGTCTTTTTCCACCCCGCCAGGAGCAATAAAAAAGCAATGGCAGTCGACAAGACACAAACAGTGTGAAGCACTTAAAACAAGCTCTCCTTTCCGGTGGGTGCCACTTCCACTTTAGTTAAAAGCTGTCAAGACCAAGAAATCAAGAAAGTTTGACCTACACCCATCCAAGATGCCACCAAGCTCACACCATGCTGCTTCTTTAAGACTACAATAGAAGTGTAATATCAACATCCCAGTAACCATGGGGACATGAAAAGGTCTGATGATGCTTTCCAAGCCAGAAAGAAGAAAGAAAAATGGGGAAACAAACGCAGCAGCGACTAATTTATCCATGCTGGTCACCAAGCATAGCACCGAGTCTTTGCAGTGTGAGACAATGTGGTCCTGCAGAGGCGAACTATTTTTTTTTTCTGAGGCTCACCATTCTTTAGAATGATGGTCATTTTTGTACTTGCCACCCCCTCTCCCCAGCATCCCCCTCTGCCCCTGACAGTGAACAAAAAGGTCAGTTGTACCCTTGGCTGCCTTTGGAGCCTGCTGTGCACCATGTTTATCAAGCGCGCTAATCTATTCTTGTTACTTTCCACTTCAGAGGCAGGCGCTCATCTGTGCACCCCCATCATCCCCATAATCGTCCCACTCACCACACACCACAATGCATTCTCTTCCCCATCCCCTTGATAGTCAAGGGTGGGGGTGGGGATGCTGATGGCATCTGGCTGGCAACCAGCCAGTGTGGGAACGATGGCACAGAACTGCCATTAAAATCAATTACATGGGTCAATGTTTTTATTAGAGGATTTCTACTCAAACTTACTCATCAGCATGACGACAGAAGAAGTTCTCAACCTCTGGACAACCTTTCTGTATAGAATCAGCAGTATAGGTACATAATAATCAAGACAGTTTTCTCCACTCCAGTTGTAATTTACTGTTTAAAAACACCAAAAATGTTCACTTACTGCAGGGGCTCCCAAACACTCTTGCTCACTCACTCATTTGAAAAGAAAGGCTAGAGCCTATCACAGAGTGAAGGCAGGGTACAGCCTAAACAGATTGCCAAGGAGAAATTTGAAACAGCCAATTAGTCTAATGTGCATATCCTTGGATTGTGGGAGGAGACCAGAGTACCCAGGGTAAGCCCACACACGCATATGGAGAACAACATTGTTCAGCTCCCAAACAAACTACCCCAAATGGACATAATAACTATTTTGCTACCAAATTTACAAAAGGATTTGAAATTTATAATTTAGAAATGGGCAGTATGGTGGCGTAGTGGTTAGCACGTCCGCCTCACATCAAGAAGGTCTTGGATTTGATTCCTGGGTGCCGATGTTTCTGTTTGCATGTTCTCATCGTGCTTGTGTGAGTTTCCTCTGGATACTCTGGTTTCCTCCCACAGTCCAAGGACATGCTCATGCATAGTTCCAAATTGCCCCTAGGTGTGAGTGTGAATGGTTGTTTGTGTGTTGCCCTGCAATGGTTTGGCAAGCTGTTCTGGGTGTACCCCACCCTCCATTGGCTGAAATGGGCACCCTATTAGGATTAAGCAGTTTGGCAAATGAATGAATGAATGAATAATTTAGGAATACTGTAGCAATTGTATGCGTCACATAAGTAAATTAAAGGGGAGGTGTCATTGTTGCTTGAAGAAAGTAGCATAAATGACATTAATGGCTTTATCAAACAAAACATAGCCATTTAAATAAATGCTAATTTGTTTTATGGAGGCTAACAGAAATGAATTTGGTTCATACGACCAATTTAGTAGCTTTTGCAGCCGTATTTAAATTTTCTATATTTGCAAACTATTCAGCCCAGCAAGATTTCAAAAAGTTTATGCTGCAATTCATACCCATCCGCTCAATATCAGGTTGAAACACTTTAAATGATTTTTGTTTTTCAAGCTGAAAGGCTATTTATCAAAAATATACTCGTATTTTGGACATTAATTGCATATTTACACAATTTTTTTGTGTAAAAAAATTTACAAAAAAAAAGAAAAGCAAGAAACACATCAAGGTTTTTTTGTAGGAAAATAACCCGTGCCAGGTGGTGTGATATGGTATGATATGAAGCAAAAGGGCCTGACTTAAACTTGACACATGACACTGAGCATGCAAAAGCAACAGTAACACAAACAAGATTGTTCACCTGCATCGTTTATGAACATCCAGATGATTAAATGCAAAATTCATTAGATGGCACATTAGAGCTAAAATGTTTTTGTTTATTAGGACTCCAAATGCAGACTACAACATTTATCAATTTCATGTGTAGTGACATTGGACATGTTACTGTGCTCTGTTAAAACTATCAGACTTTTGTCATGAGCTGCTTCTAAAACTTGCATTCAAAATTCTTTATTATTAGTTTAGCAAGTCCAGAAGGTTTGCACACAATGCAGACTATAGTGGGGAAATTGTCTTTGTCTTTTTGGCTGAGTTTCACTGCAGTCTGTCAGGATAAAAAGATAAATAAATAAAATAATATTATTATTAATATTATAATATAAATAATATTGCTCTGTCCACAAGCTGTTAACCGTGCAACCCCACCACCACCACCGTCACATACACTGACTGAATAACCATCATTCAGACCATCTTGCTGGACAGAGCAATATTACTCTTTAAGTGTCCAAAGACATGCATGTTAGGATAATTATCAGGGACCCCACACATCCTGTACCTTTTTCCGGAGGGGAGAGGGGAGAAAAAGGGGTGTCCAGGGTGTGTGGGGTCCCTGATAATTCCACTGGCTGTCCTCCAAAGTCTGCCATTGTAAATGTCACTGAGGGCGGTTAGTGTAGTTCCAATTACCCGCTCTGCCGTCCTCACCACCCACTGCAGGGCCTTCCTGTCCTCTGCAGTACAGCTGTTGAACCACCCTGTACAGCAGTAGGTCAGGAGGCTCTCGATGGCAGAGCGGTAAAAGTTTTTTAATAGGGGTCGTGGTAGGCGGGCTTGTCAGAGCTTTCTGAGGAAGTTCATCCTTTGTTGTGCTTTCCCCACCTAGTGAGAGATGTTTGTGGTCCAGGTGAAGTCAGCAGAGAAACTAGAAGCACTCCACCCTCTCTACCTCCTCTCCATCAATATAGAGGGCAGAGTGCTCAGTTTGTTTAGATAATAATAATAATAATAATAATAATAATAATAATAATAATAATAATAATAAAACCCTCTGCATGGGTGTTTCTGTGTGTAGTTTGCATGTTCTCCCTGTGCTTGCATGGGCCCCTAGGTGTGAGCGGGAATGGTTCTGTGTTTATTGGCCTTGCCCGATTGTCTTCACCCAGAATCGGCTAAGATAGCCTCCAGTGATTTGGCAAATAAATGCTGAATGAATTAAGAAATGTGTTAAACAGTACCAATTCTATGACATCTTTTTACTTTCAACTGGGTTTTTTGTTTGTTTGTTTGTCTGTTGTATGCTTTATTTTTAGAGGACCCTGAGACATTAAACTTTGTCATCTTTGTTCTACAATTTTGAGTGATAGTGTATAAATGATATTAATTTTATTATTAGATTAGATTAAATTTATTGTCAACTTTATTGTCATTACACACGTATAAATACAGAGTAACGAAATACAGTTTAGCATCTAATCAGAAGTGCAATATATACAGTATATGTAGTATGTACAGTTAGGAGCAGTTATGTACAGATACAGATAAGGGCAGTGAAAA
>JBCNYH010000022.1:24254135-24269598 GCA_039654325.1 Tandanus tandanus | reverse complement strand
ATATATTTATGTATGTATGTATATTAATCATGACTATTTATAGTTTGCATGATTATAAATTCCACACAGCTCTTATAAAAAATGTGTTTTCAATAAGCACAAGAATAAGGTTACCACTAACTGACTGCATCATGTTGATGTCATTCATTCTGAACCCCACTGATAATACAATACAAGGCTATGCATTTGACAATTCAACTTCTTTCAAATGACTAAAACCAGGATTTATCACCTCGCTGATTAAGAGCTGAATTTCATGCTTTATGAAAGCTGACATGGACATGACTTTAATAAGTCTTGTAAACTGACCCTTGTGCCCTTTACACAATGGAGAACAGCTTCGTGTTTTGTTAAATGACAAATACGTGTTAATCCACCCCAGTGCCATCTTAATGAGCAGTGACATATAGGTGTTGTTTTTTAAATTAACTTGGATTATTTCTGGTATGGTTCATGATTCGGTTTTCCAGCAAACTTACGAGCCAGAGAAGAAATTTTGTAGCGTGTATCTCTGAAAGGTGTGTCACACAGGTGGCCTTATAAAAGAAGAGCAGAGAGGGTTCAGACATCAGAAACACACACGCCACACACGTACATAGTGGAACGTCGAGTGGAAGAACTAGAGTTCCCTTGCGCTGTTGCAGAGGAAGAATTCACCAACCAGGAAGGTGCAGACACCTTTCTTCCTCCATAACATGTGAGTAAAACAAAAACATACATCTCCTTATTTTAATTGTATCCCCTAACTCTCAGCTCTATTTTATTTGTTTGTTTTTTTATCATTTTTGATGATGTTTTGTATTGTTTTATCCTTATCATTTCTCTTATTTCCTTTCATGAGAAGTACTTATGTGTTTGAATTAAGGAATAATAACCAGAAAGCATTTTTTAATTAAAATTGCTTTGAACTGAATTCTTGTACAACACAAGTGCTTTCAATATTTATTTTCAACGGGTCCTTATTGTAATCATTTGACATCTACAGTAAATAGATAAATATATTACTACGTCTGCACAAACCTGAATGTACTGATGTTTTGAAATAATGTAAAGGTTTGTCTTTATTGCCTAGAAGCTGTAGCTTCTATTTTGCTTCTTACAGTTTACTGTGGTTTCCCAGTAATGGTGAAAGAAGTGAGAATGGGGTGTCCTGTGTGGATGTTGGCTTTGGCTATGCTGTGTGCACATGGCTACGAAGTTCGAGCCCAGTGCTGGGAGAACAGTGGCTGCAGAGATCTGAGCTCTGACAGAAATATCCTGGTGAGTGTCTGCTCAACTGGTTGTTCATTAAAGTTCCTCACTCACTCACTCACTCACTCACTCATTTGCCAAACCACTTAATTCAACTAGGGTTGCGGGAGGCTAGAGCCTATCTTAGCTGAAATTGGGCAAAGGCAGGGTACACCCTGAACAGCTCGCCAATCCATCGCAGGTCAAACACACACACAACTATTCACATACACATTCACACCTCGGGTCAATAATTTGAATAAGCCAATAAGCCTAATGTGCATGTTTTTTGAACTGTGGGAAGAAACCGGAGTACCCAGAGGAAACCCACGCCACCACAGTAGGAACATGCAAACTCTACACAAAATGTCCTTGCTGAGTCTGGGACTCAAACCCAGGACCTTCTTGCTGGCAAATGTGCTAACCACTATGTCACCATGCCATTAAGGTTTCTCTAATCTTAAATCTGTTGCCACTGGGGCTTAGTGATTGGTTTTGGGTTTACTACTTAGACGTTTTACACATTTACAAATGAGTATTAATCCAAAGTAAACACGCTTGCAAGTTTACTGTTATATGACCTAGTTCTTCAGATTTGCTGTGCTTCTTTGCCAGGAATGCATCAAGTTGTGCAGATCTGAGCTTACAGCAGAGTCTCCTATCTACCCTGGAGATGGCCACCTCCAGCCCCTCTTGCTCATGCCCAATGAGATCCCTGCTACCACACTTTCTACCCCACAAGAGGATGAAGCTCCAGAATCTGGTCCACAACACGAAGACAAGCGCTCCTACTCCATGGAACACTTCCGCTGGGGTAAGCCTGTGGGTCGCAAACGCCGGCCCATTAAGGTGTACGCCAATGGGGTGGAAGAAGAGTCAGCCGAGGCTCTGCCATCAGAGATGAGGCGCGAGATAGGTGCTGTTGAAGACAGAATAATCAACCAGCAAGAGAGGAAAGATGGTTCCTATAAGATGAATCACTTTCGCTGGAATAGCCCACCTACCAGCAAACGCTATGGTGGTTTCATGAAGTCTTGGGATGAGCGCAGCCAAAAGCCACTGCTCACACTTTTCAAGAACATCATCAACAAAGACGGACACCAGAAGAAGGACCACTGAAATACCATTCATTATATAGAAAGATGTTTATTTGCTGTTATTAGCCACCACCACTCCACCCCCCGAAAAACTTGCATTCTTTGACGAGTAAGCATAGTGCATACAGTAAAAGTGAGATTACGATGAAACCTAAAAGACTTTAACTACTGTTCCTCTAGCCAACAGTACATTTGGCACATAATCTACAATAACTGCAGATTAGAAGTAATATGTTATATAACTATTGATTAGAGGCTGATGCTTAAACCCTTTTTGTTTATTAGAATGTACTATATTGTAATATATGAAAATGTTAACTATAAAAAAAATATATTTCAAGCCGTATATGTCAAGGTGATTGTTTTGAATGAAAATCCACTCACACCAATAAAAATATAAGCACATGAGCCAAATCTAAAATGGTTTGAATCATGGAGTCAGTGCCTTTACTACGCTGGAAGAACATGATTATTTGTTGGAAGAAACAGTGCTGAATATAAGCTATTTATTATTTATCTTATATACTGTAGATTAAAAGGCAGAACGTTTAAAAGGTCTGATCAGTTATTATCTTTATAACTTTTCATGTACTTGTATAGTCATTTATTTCATATTTTCCTCAAGCAACATGACCTAAACTCCTCCTGTATACAGTAAATGCCTTTAGTTATACAGAATTATAGGCATATTGCATGTGGATGAGACTGTAATTTGATGTTGGTTGATGTATTGTTAGTATTCACTAGTCAAGAACATAAATGTATCTATATGAGAACACTTCACCCCCAGTAAAAAGAAATTAAATAGCATAATTATTCCTACGGTTCTGTCTATACCTTTTAAATGATTACGTTTATTAATGTGCAATCTCATTAGACATGCGCAAAGAATAAATGAATATAAATATTACTTTTTCACTTGAATACTTCAAAATCTAGTTTATTCCTGTTGGAATCTCCAAAGTTACCTACTCTTCCTTTAGGCACATGCAACAGTTTCTGTAAGGCTGAAAAGTCATAGGGGCGGTCGTTTCTGGAATGTTAGAGAAGATGCTTGTGATGAAAGGTTTAACTGACAGGAAAACATCAAGACTTTGTTTGCATAAGACCATGAACAAAGTATTTTAACGGAATCTCGTTTGCTGCTGCCTGTCGGAATCCATCATCCAGCTGTAACAGTGTGATGAAGCGACACTCCGGTAGGTGGCAGTAATGATCCCTGAGCAGAAGTGTAGCGCTATTAATTTAGTAGACGAAGAAGAGGCGTTTATGTCAACTGACCATTGTGTCTAAGGCGATAGATTAAAGAAAGGTCCGAGTATTTATGTGAAGTTTGTTTAAGATTAAATGAATTATTGATGTTGAGTTATAGAGAAGCATGAATGAGTGAATATCTGTAGTTTGAAAGCTCTTACCGTATGTGTATATGTGCTAGAAATGTACACCGATGCTAACTTTGTTGGTAGTAAATGGAAGAGAACTCAGTAGTGGTAAACATCATCGCTCAGCTTTTGTAAGTTGTAAATAACATCTGACTGAAAAATGGACACGAATGTACAGAAAAGGAGGGAAAATAAAAAGTCGTTACGGATTAAGGTTATCAGCCTCGGGAATGCAGAAGTTGGGAAGGTGGGTAGAAACCCATAACCAAGCTAATAAACTATTCATACTAGTATTTACCACATGGCGCGATCTGATTGGTTCACTATCTCGGGATAATACACATTATTCACCCTGTAAACTCGGGATAATGATAAAATAATTAAAATCAATTGAAGATGTCAACAAAAAACAAAAGTCGTATTGGTTTGCTTATACTCCCATTTATTGTACATAGTAAAACAATGATTCATTATATTGTTATATATGTTTTATTGTATTTTGTGGTATTTACACATTCATTCATTTGCCAACCCGCTTAACCCTGAACAGCTCGCAGGGCCATCGCAGGGCAGCACACACACACACACACACACACACACACACACACACACACTTCAGGCAATTTGGAACAGATGGAACACAGAAAAAAGGAAATGTGAAAACCCTTTCAAAACCATGTAAATGTGTTAATTATTAAGGTTTTTATGGAACTTTGAAGTTTATTAATTTGTCTTGAAACTTGTCCTATAATATATAAACTATAATTATAAAACAGTAGAAAACTGTAACCGTAACATGAATAGTTTATAGATTTGCAAAGAATAAATACCTAAACTCAATCATCACATTATGGTGTTTTTCCTTAAATTTCGGTGCACACTGCTGTTTAACCGTGGATATGACTGAATGCTACTCGTCATTCCAGGTTAAATATTACCACCTTCTAATATGTGAAATTTTGATTAAATTTGATAAACAAGAAGAATAAAAATACATTACAATGTCCACCTATTTTTTTTATCCATGTCCGATGCGTAAATGAAGTGAGCTCATCTGGATCCACATACCTGACTAATGTATGTGTCAGGACTGTGGGAGGAAACACGGAGTACCCAGAGGAAACCCATGTAAGCACAGGTTGAACATGCAAACTCCACACAGAAATGCCTTCGCTGAGGCCAAGAATCGAACCCAGGACCTTTTGCTGCTGTGATAACCACTACGCCACCGTACCGCTCGTATTGTGATATTGTTAAATTATTGTTATTGTTATATAGTTGTACTAATAGCTAGCTTTTGGAAGGCAAAGCTTCATTCTGCATATACAGCTCACGCGTTATTGTCTTTTCACCTTAGTTGTGTGATATATTTAACATGTGGAAGATGTACAGTTGCATATGAGTACATAGGGTGATGAGTTCTAGTTACTCACGTGTATGGAATGTAACATTAGAGGCCGTACTGTTAAAGGAACATAATTAAAGATGGGGTCTGGCATGAAGCAGATTTGTGAAGCAAAATGATTTGATTTGAATTTAAAGTGCTTAGTTGTGCTTATGCTTAGTTTTATTCCTCTTATATGACAATACACATTCATGTTTAATCATTTATAATTCATGTTATGGAACAACCTTGAGACAACATTGTGTCTGTTATCTGTTACTGACAAGATAGTGTCTGTTGTAGTAAAGTTATAGCAGCTGTAAATCGGTACTGTGTAAAATGTGAAGAAAAATTTCTGAATGGTTTAATGCTAAAACAAATAGTACAGATGGAACTAGTGAAAAGTCTTAAAAAGATTTCCTCTTAAAAATTTTATTGCTGCCCCTAAAAATGTTGTTTTAGCTTTGTACTTATTTTAAATGAACCAAATCTTCATTAATTAATCAGTCTGTTCTGTTACACTTTAAAGCTGAGACAGTGCTTTTGCAGTTATTCTTTTTTTTTCTTTTCTTTCAGAGTTGTATCATTAAACGTTACTGTGAGAAACGATTTGTACCTAAATACCTGGCCACAATTGGGATTGATTATGGGGTGACAAAGTAAGTGATGTATTTTAAGACTATTATAGTCACTATTTGTTTTGTGTATCTAAAGCACATTTTTTAAATAATCAATCTGTGTAATGATTGCAGTTTTAAACGAGAAAATACAATATAAAGAATTTCATCCAACTTATCATCCATTAAGTAGTCATAGTGACTTTGCACTGCACCACATAAGTATTGCAAGAATAAACAAGAGACATTTTCTAACAGGAATAGTCATAATATTACACTTAACGCTTCTCTATGTCTTTGTTGGCCTTCTTTCCCTCAAGGGTTCAAGTACGGGACAGGGAAATAAAAGTAAACATTTTTGACATGGCAGGACATCCCTTCTTTTATGAGGTAATATTGTTCTTATTTTCATTTCCTTTGATTAATTTATTATTATTGTTACTATTATTGAAACTACACAATTATGTTCATGTCCGAATATCTCCACAGAGACGTGGCCTGAGTGTAGTCATGTCATTGGATGTTCTGATTTTATTTGAGTTGTATTTTAATTGTGATGTGTCTGAGACTAAGATTGACCTATGTTAAAATAATACTTGTCTTCAGGTCCGCAATGAGTTTTATAAGGACTCTCAGGGGGTGATTCTGGTGTATGATGTAGGACTGAGGGAGAGCTTTGATGCCCTAGACAGCTGGCTTACAGAGATGAAGCAAGAGATGGGCTCACAGGCTAATATGGAGAGCATTGTTTTTGTTGTCTGTGCCAACAAGGTCAGCATTATCCAGTGTGTTTATTCATACATTTTTTTATATTGAATTGCTCGTGTGTAGTTGTTGTTTAGTGTTTAGTGTAGCTGGTGATCTGAAAACAGGAGAAGTACATTTTGTGACTATATAATAAAATTTGTCCATTATTGCATGATGTCATTTATATGTAAATTCTTTTGTATGCTCGGTAAAACCTAACCATATAACCAAAACCCTGTTTTGACCTAGTCTAGCAGTACATTCTCTTTATCACAGCCCTTCCAATCAGCCAGCTCATCTTCTCATGCCAAGAGAGTTGAAAAGATGGTTGTTTTAATTATGAACCAAATCACTGTTGCCTGTTGATCTGCCTGCTGTTTAATTCTAAGTCTCTTGCATCGTTTGCCATTATACACAGCTAGCTAGCAAACTTTACTTAACAATCAAATTTTACCAAACTAATACAAGGAACAAACTCAAAAATGCAATATTTATGTTTTTATTCACAGTAGGATATGTACAAATTAAAACAGTAAACTATATCGTTAATAAAAACAGACACTGAGTAGCAGGTACTTAAACTCCATGTACAACTAAACTTTAGAAAAGCTTTAATGCCGCTGTCAATCAAAAAGATG
Source organism: Tandanus tandanus (assembly GCA_039654325.1). Classification (NCBI taxonomy): domain Eukaryota; kingdom Metazoa; phylum Chordata; class Actinopteri; order Siluriformes; family Plotosidae; genus Tandanus; species Tandanus tandanus. The sequence continues at coordinate 24,262,503 of JBCNYH010000022.1, read as the reverse complement.
TCCGGCCGCTTTGGCAGTTCCTCCAATCATCATGCAGCAGCCCAGCATCCTGGCCCGCTCACTCTTCGTGAAGTTCCAGAGAAGCCCTGTGTGCCTGAAAATGAGCTTTTCAAGTATTTGTCCAATAAGCATTTGGCTTATTGCTTTGCGAAAGCAGATCCTATTCTGAGTGCCATAGAACTCCAGAGAAGCTGCCCTTTAGTAAGTTTTAATACTGTAGATTGCACTGCCATGGGAATGTATGAAAAATAAATCACGTTGATGACCTGCGGAAAATTATTACTTATTCTGAATGAACTCGCCATAAAGATGAATACGTTGTAATATTAATATAAACACAATGGTACATATTTAACAAAATCTGCAGTGTCATTTTAAAGGAGTTGGAGCTTCCCTTGTAGTATTAGAGCGGCCGCCACTGTTTTGTCCATGTTAACCATAGCGCTGTGACTTTCTCTCGCAGATCGATTTGACTAAAAGGCGAGTGGTAGACGAGAGCGAAGGCAGGTTGTGGGCAGAGAGCCGAGGTTTTCAGTATTTTGAGACTTCTGCTCAGAGTGGCGAAGGCATCAGTGAAATGTTTCAGGTTTGTATTCTTGACCTTCATTAGGTCTCATCTCTTGTAATACATTGAAGTTAGGTCTGATACAGGTACCAGTTGCTCTCTTGGTATCAATAGTGAAGGTAGAGTAACTAATACTGATTGCATGATATTGTCTCAATCCTATCTCTTGATAGGTTTTGTTGCTTATTTTCCTGGCTGGGTCTAGATGCACCATACAGCAAAAGCGTTGTGGAAGCCTGACCATCACGCTCCGATATGTAGTTCTTCCCCAAACTGTTATAAATTTGGAAGCACACAATTGTCTATGATGTCTTTGTATGCTGTAACATTACAGTTTCTCTTCACTGTGGTGTACTGGTTAGCACTGCCGTCTCACAACCAATCATGTACATCTGTGAGCTTATTCGTACAAAGGGGCAGATATCGCTTTCTCTCCAAGTGTGTATGTGATGGTCAGGTGTCCACAAACTTCAGGTGATGTAGTATATTTTAGAAGCATAAAAATGAGGTAAATCATAATGCATTCATGTGTACTGATGTAAATGGACAAAATAGATATGAACAGTTAAAAAAACAAAAAACAAATTAAGCAACTGTAACCTAATCTCTAATAAGAGTTTGTGGGTTGTTGTACTTGTTCAGGCCTTTTTTTCCTTGATTACTGATATGTGTGAAAATGGGGGGAAGAGACCAAACCCAGAGGTCAGTATTGGCTTCACCAAAGAACAAGCTGACACTATTCGGCGTATCCGTAACAGTAAAGACAGTTGGGACATGCTGGGAGTGAAGCCCGGGGCAACAAGGTAAGAGAAAGAAATTCTTTTTTCCCAGACCCACCACTAACAAATTCCTTTTAATGAGTAAAATGCGTTTTGTAAAAATGTTTTATTGGTAAATGCACTGTATATCATGTGCCGTTATGTAAGTAATGATTAAATGATTTTTTTCTTTACAAAACAGACATGTATTAACAGAATAAAAGAGAAGAGTAGTGCTGAGTTTTGAGTTTTAGTATGAATGGATAAGCAATTACAGAGATGGGGTAAGGCATTATGAAGTTTTGGGGGACACTGTATTACATTCAATACTGCAAGCACAGCTGTAGGAGTGTGGGAGCTCAAAACATAAAACAGAGGTGGAACCCTAGAAATAGACTAGTTGTGCTCGATTCTGGTCTTGGAGTATTGAGCTAGGTCTCACACAGCTGGAATGATTTTCTTTTATTTCGTCAGAATGCGTGAGAGCCACAGAGCTACTTTTTGAATCGAGAGGGCATGGCTTTAATTCACGAAAAGTTTGGTCATGTTTAAATAAACCATGGGTCAAACACCAGATTCGTTCAAATGTTGTAACTGGCAGGGCATCTGTGAAGCACAAATGGCTTATCAGAAGTTACCATAGAGTTCTTTGGAGGAAATAATGTATATTGAATGGCGACTGCCATGCATCACATATGCAGTGCAGATGCTTACATTTCTCAAGCAAGTACATGGGGAGAATGGGCTATTATGAACCATTTTTCTTGTGAATGATCTACAGCATATTTCAACTGATAGACCTCCTTCATACTCTACATATTTACAACCAATGTATCAATGCTCTAGACAAATGACAAATAAATTCTTAACCCAAAGATGTGGCACAAATTTACACTTCTACATACTAACATGCTTTATTGTATTATGAACCATCATGGGGTATTATGATCCTTAGCGGTAAATTCGGAATTCATCAAACATTTGCCGTTAGTTACCAACCGCAGTGGCCTCTCTTACTTTCATTCCCTTGTTTTAGCATCCAATGCACTGTGAGAAGCTGTTCCTGTGTGTGGCATAATGACCTAAAAGTGACCATAAAATTAATATCCTATCTATATGTATACAATATTATAATAAACATATAATCTGACAGATTATTTATTATTTTTATTTCACAAAAAGAAAGTATGGCTTGGTATCAGTCTCCCTTATGATCCCTTATTTATGTTCACATAAAAAAGAAAGTATGGAAAAGAACTGTAGGCCTACAACTCCATCGCTTTTAGTTTAACATTTGAATCATTTATATTTGAAGGATTAAAAAAAGTTCAGTTGGGGGTGGGTGGAAGCATTATATACCCCTTCATATATATGAGCTCACAAATGCCCATGATTGGTTAATGACGCTTAACTGTTAAGGAAAAGAGCACATACCATCCAATTAGCTCATCATGGGTTCTTGGCCACAGATGGTTGTGCATTATATCATTCTTAAAGTAATAATACTTAGATTTAGGCTCCCGGTATCTCTATTGATAGGTGTCCGAGCCTGGTGTTATGAGTAGTGCGGCTCCTTTAAGGGCTGAATCAGATTGAGGCCTGAAGGAAAGAAATAAATAATTCGGTGTGGAGCAAAAGCAGGAAAGTTTGATACTGAGTTTTCTGTCCACTGCCTTTCACTCACTGATTCCAAATTCAGTTGTTTCACCTGTCTTTTTAGTTTAATTATCTGTTTAACAAATTCATGTTTCATGCTCTTGTTCATGTTCCATGTTGTTTTGTTCAACAAATGTTTTTCTGCCCGCAGTTAGAATGGGTTTTTTATTATTCTGTAAGTGTGATTGATGGTGTAGGAGCCTTTTTAGTTTTGTTATTGCTCAAGCTATACATAGCCAATTATGCACAGGGTATGGACACGGATTAACCATTGAGGTCATGTTTCATACCTTTGGGGCTCCACTAAGAATTGTACAGTACCAATCTATACTTGGACACAGCTTCTATTTCAATTACAGTGAGCACTACTAGTTTAAAAATAACAGTCCATTTAAATTTGTAAATTACTGCACAATGATCCACAGAATGTTAGTTATATGCTGTTGTTTGAATATAAACAGTCCCCTTACTAACATTTGTTACTTAGTGTGGGTGTACATGGTTTATTTAGTTAAATAATTGAATAAGTTTAAGGCTCATTTTGCACCAAAAGAAATCAGTTTTGTATGCATCAGAACATGGGTCATTAATTTCTGGTTTTGCACTAAACAATTGTATGAAGGTAATTGAAAAGATCTCAACCTCACCCAGAAAATCTTTCAGAAAAAAATTGTTCTTGCATTATTTCTTAACATGGTCTCCTTCAACTTCAGTGCACTTGCTTCGCCAACATTCAAGATTCCCTATCCCAGGACTATTCAATTAATTTGGAATGAGGGCCGGGTCATGAAAACAATCCCAAATGGGGGGCTGAAGAAATATGGCCAGAAAAACGAGTACAGTTATCACATTAAAAGCTACAGATACAGTAAAGTACAACAACAACATCAAAGTGCATATATTCTATTCTGTACAGGTATAATATTAGTACACTGTATTATATCAGGACAAATAGTCCCAAAGCATTTCTACATTCAAATGGTAATATACACCATGCTGAGTAATAAATCCAGGTGAGCTGTATCACAGACATTTAGGATTTATAACTAACAGACAACATCCACTTCACACAACTGTGCCAACACAAACAACAGGAGTGTAGTATGGTATTAAATACAACTGTAACAACATAAGAGTGAATAGTAATATTATTATTAATAATAGTGAATAATAATAACAAGAAGAATAGAATGAAGTGAATATCAAGAATGAAAAGCAAGGATTTTAATTATAATAATACTAAGAGGAAAAAGGAAAAAGAAGCTGTGAATAATATGACCGAAAGGTTCATTTTTAAATAATGTAATAATAAGAAAAAGATAAAGTGAATATCAACACACGGGCATAACACTTTAACTGCATTATTCAACCTCTTCATAAATCAATCCTAATCACTAATTTGATGAACAGAACTATCACTTTACTGATTTAGTAAACAACATTTCACATCTAATGAAATGCGATTTTTTGATTTAGTAAGAGCAGTGAAGTTCAGGTATATACGTTGTCAGAGCAACACACAGACAGTGGTGCAGTGATGCCTTCAGAATTTATGTTCTTTACATACCGATATGCACTCTCGCTGTGCAGCAGACACACAGGCTTCGAGCAAACAGATAAAAACACTTCACAGTCAATTCACTGGTAATCTGCCTGTTCTCTCAATCAACTTCTCTTTTTGCTAAAGTACAAAGAGACATTTTGTCCAAGTTACCGGGCTAATGTGAGCAATAAGATTATTATCAGCAGGAAGATCTCATAGAGGGCCGAGACTTCAAAAAGTGATTGGTTCATCGAGCAGGTGACAGTGAGGCGGGGCAAGCATTGAGAAATATTTGTGACACAGAATCATCGTGGGGGAGGGAGAGGGAGAGGGGTGTTTAAATTATTTATTTATTTAATAATATACATTTTTAAAACTTTTTTTTTTTTAATAGAGTAACCAACTCAAAGTGCCAGTGCAGTGTTTCACGGGCCACCAATTACATTTCACAGGCTTCATTATCACTCTGAAAACAGCATTGTCCTGGAACAACAGCGCGTCCACTTGAAGATTCACTGTCCCTGACAATAAAATAAAAACAAAAATCTTTGTTACATAAGTTATATTTATAGTATACAATCATTGCCCAAAATGGGAGTTTTCATATGAGGCTGAGAGCTTTTTGCAGTACCCTCCAAAAATAGGGAACTACTCTGATACCTGATTCAATTATGTATATTAAATTTCTTTAACCTTGACATTTCTTTAACTTCAATATAATCAGTTAAAGATTTATACGCTGAGATTGGGACTAACTTTATCATCACCTTTGGTTATAGAGAGGAAGTCAACAAGGCATACAGAAAGCTGGCTGTGCTGCTGCATCCAGATAAGTGTGTTGCACCGGGTAGCGAGGACGCCTTTAAAGCAGTGGTCAATGCACGAACATCCCTGCTTAAAAATATCAAGTAGCATCCAGATGAGCATGAACATATGACAGTAAAGAAAGTGTTTTTACTAAATGAAAAGCATTACATTTGCAGTGAGAAAATGATTTCCTTCTACTTGGTGTTTCTCTGTGCGCCACCTTAACTGTGTTTTATGAAGTGTTTATTTTTTTGTGTGCTTAGATATACTTTAAAGTGTGTGATCAGATATTTGGTTATATGTGATGTGATAAGAGAAGATATGAACAGACATAATACATACGTGTAATAATAATCTCATCTGGTTCATTTAGTTCATATAATTGATTTAGTTTAATGCATCTGTGAGCTCCTTAACCAAATCTTAAGGTACTATGGTTTATTTATTATTTCATCATCTGATTAAGAATTGAAGTATTTTATTTTTCATTATCAACCAGTGAATCAGTTTAATATCACTGCTGTTTATTTGTTTGTTTTTAGCTTCATCCTGATACTTGAGGCTTAATAAGTGAGGATTTCAGTAAAAAACATGATATACACAAACAAGTATGCTTCAACAATTATGTTTTTGTGTATTTGTGGCAGGAATTAAAATATAGCATGCATATGCAAGGGATAAATGGAGGTTGTATCTCCTCTGTTAAGTTGCATCCATGCAGGAAGCGATAAGCAACCAGCTACCATGCAAAGACAATGAATGTAAGCAAAATGAGCGACAAGGGCAACATTTTCTCAAGTGATGCAATGTAGGCGGGTACAGAGTTCGACTGAGCTGGAATTTCACATGACGCTATTCAAGTGATTACCATTCAGAGATTAAAGATACTGTTGATTGACAGATGTCACCAAACACTACGTTCCCGAAAATATTTTTTACAGGGAAACAACAAACACAAGTTTAATGATTCCACCTACATCTTCAGTATGGAAGAGCAGCTTATTATTGCCATGTGCTTTATGACTGCACACAGAAATTTTACAGGGATAGTAACCAGAAACGCCCTGCTTGGGTCATGCTTCTTAAACGGCTGCCATTTCCTGTGAGTATATATTTATTTATAACTCTTCCTGGTTCATGATTCACCAGAGCCTCTGTTGTATAATTGCCACACAATAATAATAATGATAATGTTCTGCTATTTATTATGATAATATAAGTTAATTTATGATAGAGCTTGCAGATCTACACTTCTTGTAGGGAACTACCTGTTCACTGCCCACATTTTCACTCAGAAACATTTGGAAAAGGGAAACGTGAAAGGGTTACCTAGGCCACCAGAGTTGACCTCAAGCAAAATTCACTGTCACGAAACGATTTGCATGTTGCTCAAATCACTTGCCGCTCATTGCTTCCCCTCTGGATGCAGCTTTAGGATTTAGCCATAATCCATTTTGTAGTTGCCATGTATCTTGCTCATTGATCTGAGAGACATGAAGTGTGAATAATACTACTTCTGTGCTATATCTGTGTAGATTGATTGTTTAAAAAAAGACACTTTTACCCTTTTTTGTTGTGTTTTTGTCAATGCTATTTTAGTTGATACAATCATGTTTATTTTCCTCTAGTATGAACTGAAACTCTACTGTGCTGTCACACTGCAATATGGAATGTTGCATTTTTAATCAAAGGAGAATTTATTGAGAAAATATATTGCATGTCAAACTGTACACTACAGATTTTGGTGCCAAGAATGATTTATTGTAATGTTTACATGGTATGAAATGATACATTATTTTGTGTGTAGACTGGAATATGAAATGTGTCTATGTATATGTAATATACATTGTGAATTTTATTCTCATAGAGAAATATAATTTGTTATAGCACCTTTCACTGAGAGAATTCATTATCATGTCCATGTTTTGGTGGTAAGCATTGTTCAGTGAGTTTGGTCAACATTATGTTTTGTAAATACCATTTACCACTATAGAATGTGCATGGTGTGGCTTTCAATAAAGCTCTGATTACAGTAACATCATTGTGAATGTGATTTCTGCAAGTAGGATATGATCATGGAACATTTTTAAGAAATCTAATGGCTTCTTGCACAGCCATTGGTGTACTTTAAAATTAAACCCAAAGCAGTCAGTCCCCAAAACAGGTATTAAACAGTACAGAGCTGTATGTTGTTCAGCTCTGTACTGTATAATAAATTATTTAATAAAATATTTCTTGTTTGAAACATTTACCACTTTTTATTTTCTTTAATAAATAAACTGAAATCTTGCAGAGTTATGCTATAAAGTAGCAGAGGCATGAAAATTGCATAATCAAAATTTAAGGGGGATTTTAATTCAGGAACACACTGAAGCCAGCATGTTCATCATGTTTGTTTTAACAGTTGTATGATTTAGGTTCTGCTTAAAACCAGAGCTCCTCATGCTATGTTGTAGGCTTTGTTTCTTGTCGATTTACAATTTACTATTTATTCTAATGATATTTTGAAAGTTTCCTCTGGGTACTTCGGTTTCCTCCCATAGTCCAAAAACATGTACAGTAGGCTAATTGTTCCAAATCGCCCCTAGGTGTGATTGTGAGTGTGAATGGTTGTGTGTATGTTGGCCCTAAGATGGCCTGGCAAGCTGTTTATGGTGTACCCCGCCCTCGTCCAGAGTCGGCTGAGATGGGTGCCAGCCTCCCCGCAAACCTAATTAGGATTAAGCAGCTTAGAAAGTGAATAAACGTTTTGAAAGTTTAGGCCATGTTTTCCAAGGGAAAACTAAAGCATTGCCAAGAATACTATAAATGCTATAATTTTTTTGATGTTGTTTCATTAAAAAAAATGTGTAAGTTGTTAAAAAGTAAATAGCCATTCAGCATCAAGATGCATATGAAAACCAGACAAACAGATGGACAGACATACAAGCCATGCAAAATCAATAATTTGTTAAGTATGATGCCCCACTCACATGGGCCAAGCTCCACTAAAAAGTTAACGTAGGTCAATAGAATCATATCTTGCATGGAAGTTCTTGC
>JBCNYH010000022.1:24231415-24242930 GCA_039654325.1 Tandanus tandanus | reverse complement strand
GTGTGTGTGTGTATATATATATATATATATATATATATATATATATATATATATATATATATATATATATTGTCCTTGATTGTCCTCACACAGTCACCAGGCCATTAATGCATGCCTGGCACCACTATGCTCAATGCATCATTGTGCGATTACTACAGTAGAGGGAATTGGCAGTGTAGCTGGCAAACTTCATCCTGTTCAGGTATGGAGAAAAAATTGTTAACATGGAATGATGCTTAATGAATTCTATTTGCGTCATTATTCTGAAGTTTATATTTGGATGGTTCAGTATGTAATTATTGAGAAACATTCTTGTATTTTTTAATTGTGTACACTATCCATTGTACCATCTTGGGCAGGAACGAATTGCTAATGCTCATGGATCACAGTGTGGTTTCTGCACTCCAGGATTTGTCATGTCCATGTATGCTCTTCTAAGGAACAATTACCAGCCCCCAATGCAGGAAATCGAGGAAGCCTTTCAAGGTATAATGATGCCCATAATCTGAAAACTCATTTGCCATTATGTTGCATTGTTGCAATTGTCATTGGCATTTGCCAGTATGTTGCATTGTGTCATTGGCATGAATGTTGATTAATACAGGTAATCTGTGCCGTTGTACTGGGTATAGACCTATACTGGAGGGCTACAAGACATTCACCAAGGTAATCTAATGTCTAGGATGATGTACAAGCATTGAAGTATGAAGACACATTTTTCTCAGTGTTGAGTAGTGCTATGTGGTATACAGTATTTGTTATATGGCTATCATAACAAACAGCAAAATCATGATGGTTATAGGTATGTTTTGTTATTATTACCCTACTATAGCAAAGCTTATATCAAAGAGTTTCTCCAGCAGTTCAGTTTAGACAAAAAAAAATTGGGTGGCGCAGTGGCATAGTGGTTAGCACTTCCGCTTCATGGCAAGAAGGTCCTTGGTTCAAGTCCCTGGGATTGGTGAGGGCATTTCTGTGTGGAGTTTGCATGTCCCGAGCTTGCTTGAGTTTCATCCGGGTACTCCAGTTTCCTTCCACAGTCCAAGACATTCACATTAGGCTGATTGGCTGGTCCACATTGCCCCTAGGTGTGAGTGTGAATGTGGTTGTGTGTGTGTGTTGTCATGTGATTTCGTGGCAAGCTGATCAGTGTATACCCTGCCTTCTCCCAGATTCAGCTAAGATAGGTTCCAGCCTCCCTGCACCCTCAGTAGGAATAAGCGATTCAGCGAATAAATGAATAAATGGTAGCAAAATATAATGATAATAAACATGTAATAGCATCCTATAGTGCTTTACTACTATGCTACAGTACTATACTAAACTTCTGTGCCAATGTGCCTCTGACAGCTAGAAGGTCCCGGGTTTGACCTCCGTACCAAGCGTGGGTGTTTCTATCTGGAGTTTGAACGTTCTCCTCTTGGTGCACTGTTCAAAAACTTGCATGTTAGGCTGATCAGATATCCTTGATTGCCCCTTGTTCTGAGTGCGAATGGTTGTGTGTGTGTTTTGGCCCTAAAATGGTCTGTCAAACTGTTCAGGGTGTACCGCGCCTTCACCTGGAGTTGGCTGGGACAAGCTTCATCCTCTCCGTGACTAATTAAGGATAAAGCAGTTTGCAATATGAAGTGAAGAGAAAAAAAAAAGAGAACTATTCATCATCATCATCATCATCATCATCATCCTTCGGCCTCAGCCGAGACTTCCCTCCTACTTGTCAACCATAGTGACACTCAGGTCCTCTGCCACTATCCCAGTGTCTTTCGAAAGTCTATTGGGGAAGGTAAGTTTCCTTGATCTCACTGGACAGTGGCTTGGTCTTCAAAAGAGTAGGTGAGAAATAGCCTCTTCTTTAGCTCGGTAGCAGTGCCCTGCAAAGAGCAATCTCCTCTGTCGTAGTGTTACGGTAGCGGGAGATCATTGCCCATAGATCTCTTCCAGTGTGGTATGAGTGGACCAGTGTATGTTCTGTACACGACGTAGAAGGTTGGTATAGGTTCCATTTAGGCTTTGTTGTTTGCTGTTTCTGTGTCAGGGTCTATGTTTCAGCTCCGTATTAGAGGATGGGTTCAACGGCCAATCTGAACAGGTTTATCTTCAGTTTGTTGTCGAGGTTTGAGTGCCATATTTTGTCAAGAGCATTGCATGCTTGCCAGGCCAGTGCCTTTCCGTGCCTTGAAGTGCTTGTAAGAGTCCATTATGAAGGGGCCCCGGCACTTAAAGTCATCGACTCACTTGATGTTCTTCCCATACAAGAATGTTATTGCTGTAGGGTCCAAGGATGTAGAGATATACTCAGTCTTGACATCATTATAATAGAGCCCAACTAGTGAAGCTGATGTTTCAAGGACATGGAGAAGAAATTTTGCGCCTCTGACATTGCTAAATCGTCTGCATACTCTAGGTCTGCGGGATGTTGTGCAGGGTGTCTCCGACTTCGTCTGGGCTGTAGTTGGAGTCCCTTCTTATTGTGCTGGTCAAGGGATACACGCAGGATATAATCTAACACAATTATAAATAAAAATGGGGCCAACGTGTCACCTTGCAGTACTCCTGTTTCATGAAGTCTGTCTCCGTCCGGTGTGAGAAATATTAGTAAGGAGAAGAGGAAGCAATATCATCAAAGCAATAGTCTTTTAACCATCTCAAGCCAATTAGATTAAATAAAATGCTAAATGTATGCCAACCCCTGACATGACATCCATATACAGTATGTGCTCGGTGAAGGTCTTATTCCAAATACATGGCATTAACCCCCCTATTAAGGTGCCCCATATTAAATAGACCTGCCTGTTTGTTGATGGTAAACTTAATTTATCCATTCATTCATTTGTTGAACCACTTAATGCTACTAGGGTCTGGAGCCTATAGCAGTCGACTCTGGATGAAGTCGGGGTACACCCTGAACAGCTTGCCAGTCCATTGCAGGGCAACGCAACCATTTACTCTCACACCTAGTGGCAATTTGGAACAGCCAATTAGCCTAATATGCATGTTTTTGGACTGTGGGAGGACACCAGAGTATCCGGAGCAAGCACGGTAAGACCATACAAACTCCACACAGAAACGCCAAAGATGTGAATCTAGGACTTGCTGTGAGGCAGACATGCTAAAAACTACGCAAGCATGCCACCCAGTGTAGACCTGTGGATCCATTACAAGCTGCCACGTTTTACAGTACATTTTAATTTTCATATGGATATAGGACGGAGGATGCTGTGGGGCGAAAGAAAACTCCAAAGTCTGCTGCTTGACCAGTGAAGACACAAATGAGGAGGCCAATGTGAGCACAACCAATGTTAAATACATCAGCATTATCAAGAGTTATAATCCTCACTCTGTTACAATAATTAAGGCATTCAGGCTTTTTAATGAAATCAATTGTTCATTGCTTTACAAAAAAAAATGCCTGAGAGAGGTACATGTTTGTACAGCTATTCAAGACAGGTATGAAATCAAACTGGCTAATTTCATTCTCAAAATTCCTAACTATATCTGCTTAACACAAACCTTATGGTCTTGTTATTTTCAATTTGTTTTACAGGGAGATTCAAAACATTTAGTTCAACAATTGTTTGATGCATCAGAATTCATGCCACTGGACCCTACACAGGAAATAATTTTTCCTCCAGAACTGATGGTACCTTCATCATGTGAACCAAAATCTAGGTCTACTGCAAAAATTACAAGAATTTATTGTTTACAACTATTCTACATAAATATATCTTTAAAATTTTATCTCAAATTAAATGAACACATTACGTTTTAAAATTACGCATACATTTATTTATATTTAGCTTTAATTAACAAAGGGTACATTTATTTATGTACTGTAAGTTAAATGTGATGTTCTTTAGAGTCTTTCCAAGCATCCATCAGAACAGCTGAGATTTCTTGGGGAAAGAGTTTTATGGATTCAACCCAGCACCCTCACAGAACTCCTGGAGCTAAAAGCATTGTATCCTACAGCCAAGTTGGTGGTGGGGAACACTGAAGTTGGTGAATAATTTGGTCATAACTTGGTTGGGTGCACAAAACGTTATCTGAACACTAACAATGTTAAACCATAATGTTTATTGAAGACATATATGTGACTTTTATGCACAACATTATTATGACATTGGGTTTTAGCTTTTCTGAAATCAGCATAGATTAAAAAATGTGCTTCATTTAATCAGCTACATACAGCTTATAAATACAGCTTCAAAAATCCAAGAACAGTAAACCTAATATTTGTCTGAAACTCCCTTCACAAGATTTGCCTTGATTTACATTGATAATTAATTTGTATGACACAGACCAAAATGTTTAAGCACACTCCAGATATTTTTGGTCAGGACTTTGGGAAGGCCATTCCAAAAGTTTAATGTGAGCCTGCTTTATCCATTGCTTAGCCAGTTTGAGGTGAATTTGGTGTCCTGGTGGAACCCTTAAATGTGTTCAGGTTTCTGATTATTTAGGGTTATGCTGAAAAATTCTCAAATAGTCCTCCTTCATCATTATTCCAGCCAATTTGTACAATTTGCCATTTCCATGGCAGCAAAACAGCCCCAGACTTGCTTCCAACACCATTCTTAGCCCTTGATACACTGTTCTTGGGGGGGCCACTCCTTTACTCCTCCAAACTTCCCTCTCTGGTATTTGTAGCCAAACTTTCCTTCTTTATATTTGCCAATTTGGTCAGCTGCAAACTTTAGTTAAGCTTGAAAATGTTGATTTTGGAGAAGGAACCTCTTTCTTGAAGAGCAGCTTCTCAGCTCATGGTAATATAAAACTTTGTAGACATTGACACTGGTGTTCCAGCAGCATCCATTTCCTGGCAGATCAGTGCCTTGGTAGTTCCTGGGTTGTTGCTGACCAACGAACCATTTTCCTGTCAGCTGAGGGTGACAGTTTGGGTCTTCTACTAGGCCATAGCAAAATGGCTACACTCAATACCCAGTAGTTTCATTCAATACCTTGAACTGATGATCTTGGAACCTGTAGGTGTTTAGATACTGTATGTGTGTGATTTGTTATTTGTCAGTGTGGCAGGATTTAATACAGACAGTGTTATTATATTTTTATTTGTTTTCACCTTTTAAGGTATTGAGATGAAATTCAAGAACTTTCTATATCCTGTGATCCTGGCACCAACCAACATCCAGGAGCTCAACAGCATCCAATACACTGAAACTGGTAAGTACTGTATTATCTCATGCATTAATTGCATCATGGAATAGGAATTCAGTTGAGAGTGTGAATGGTTGTGTTTGTTTGCCTGTTATGGTCTGGTGAGCTGTTAAGGGTAGGCTGAGAGAGGCTCAAGCCTCCCTGCGACCCTAATAGGATTAAGATTAGTAACAAGTGATCCTGATGCTTTGAATACAGATTCCCCTTTCTTAATATCATCTGCTTATTTGTTGAACTTCACTATGAACGCTGATAATAATTCTTGGATTTCCCAAAATAATATAGCGTAACAAGTTAACATACTTGTTTCCAAACAGTCCCTCATGAAAACTGTATGTTCATATGTGTCTCAGGGATTGAGTTTGGGGCATCTGTCACACTGTCTGTGTTGAAGGAGGTACTGTCTGGAATGGTAAACAAGCTACCAACCTACAAAACTGAGGTTTTCCAGGCCGTCCTTGAGCAGCTGCACTGGTTTGCCGGACAACAAATTCGAAATGTTGCAGTATGTCATTTAGCTATTCCCCGCACCATGGTGCCGAAATGAACACCATATTTTAGTTGTTATGCTTGAGAACTTTTCCCAACAAAATTAGTAAAAATCTAAAAATGCATGAATTAAGAGATGTATTTCCATGCTCTGTCAAATTTGTTTAAGGTTTATTTATATGTGTCTGTGTATGGGTGGTGCTAAATGTAATGCATTTATTGTCAGGCTATTGGTGGAAATATTATGACAGCAAGTCCTATCTCAGACCTTAACCCTATATTCATGGCCATTGGATGTAAGCTAACTCTGATGTCCAAAGGTAAAATAAAACCTTTTTTTCTGTTGCTGTTTTTGTAGTTCAAAGATCAAAGGTGGACTTGATATTTCCATGTCCTGTTAATGATAAATAAGGTGTATGCTGTTAAAATAGACTTAGAAAGAAGCATGTTTTGATATTATGCCTGCCCTATTGTTATTATTGTGTGCTTGATTTGTCATGCAGTATAAATATTGCCTAAGAAAATTTAAAAAAATTTGAATTAGAATATTTTATTACATTATTTTTGTTAACATTTTTGGGATGATATCATGTCTTGTGAATAAAAACATTGTCTTTCTTTGCAGAGGGAAGACGTGTGCTTCGGATGGATGACAATTTTTTCACTGGCTACAGGAAAACTGCTTTAAAACCAGAGGAAATTCTCTTGTCTGTAGAGATTCCATACACAAAAAAGGTTCATTTTAACATGACATGCAAAGGTCTGATTAACTACAAATATACAGTGTTGTGCAAAAATATTGGGCACATGCAAAGAAAACTTTATCTTATTTCTCATTTTCTGAACTGCTTTATCCTTTATTAGGGTCATGCGGAGGCTGAAGCCTATCCCAGCCAACTCCGGGCAAAGACAGGGTACACTCTGAACAGTTCTCCAGACGCAAATTATGCTGTAGATCAAAAATGCTTTCAAAAACATATATATTCTGTTTTTTTAATGTAAAGAGTAGTAAATAGTAGTAAATTTTATATATATATAGTGTTAGGACAATTTGCTTCTAAAAAATAGTAGTCTCAGGTAACTTTTGTGCAGCTTTATAAGGAAATGAGCTGTAGGTTTTACTGAGCATCTTGTAGAACCAGCCACTGATCTGGTGACATAAATGCAAGAGTCAAAGAGATCTTTGTTCCAATGGGAATAAAAACAAGCATTTAAACTGACAGGGGAAAAGAGCACACAAACCTCCGCTAAGGGTCACAAAAAACTAGCAAGTCTTTAAATTAAATGCATGCAAGCTTGCAAAAACAGCTCATGGAACAGACAAGAACACAGACTCACAAAAGTCCACAAGCTCTAGCTCAAGGTCAAGGTTCGCGAGCCTGGTGCAATCGTGGTGAGAAACAAACAGACAACCCAAGTTAACAAAACAGTGATAAGTAAAAGATAGGACACCCATTGAAATCCAGAGGGTAATAAACATGTTACTTCATTTAAACATGAACAGGTGAACTAGTGAGTACAAAAAAGCAAGGAAAAGTAAACTTCGGTGAGAAGTAGACGTGAGTGTGACAGTAACTTTCACTGTGTTCATTTCATTTATGTGCTGAACTGCTTAATCCAACTATGGTTGCGGGGAGGTTAGACTCAGCTGACTCTGGGTGAAGGTGGGATACACCCTGAACAGTTCACCAGTTCATCATAGGGCAATACACACAACCATTTACATACCTAGGGGCAATTTGGTACAGCCAATTAGCCTAATGCGTATGTCTTTGGACTGTGGGATGATACCGGAGTTCCTGGAGAAAACCCACGCAAGAACAGGGAGAACATGTGATTGTGTGTGAACAATTCCACACAGAAACTTTCTCGCCAAGCCCAGCACGAAGGAACTTGTTGCTGTGAGGCAGACGTCCTAACCCCTACACCACCCAAAGGTTGCCCTTCTATTGTGTTTTTTGTCAGAATAGTGGTCACTTGTGTACTCTGCTGCTTTCTTTACTGACAAACAAGCATTTTTTTCTAAAATGGAATTTTGTGCTAGAAAACTAATGTTTGGAAGCTAAAATGTTTTTGTACTGACTTCAAAATGTAGATGTTATAAAAAAAAATTTTTGTACCTGAAAAATATAGGAAGCCCAAAACTTTTTGCATAGTACTGTGTATACTAAAAAATAGAATTAAAGGTTTCTTTTTGTTTTATAGGGTCAGTATTGCTCAGCCTTTAAGCAGTCACTTCGCAAAGAGGATGATATTGCTATTGTAACCTGTGGGATGAACGTGCTCTTCAAGGAGGGGTCGAATGTAGTACAAGACATCAGACTCAGTTATGGGGGAATGGCTCCTATGACTGTTCTCGCTACAGCAACATGCAACCGAATTATTGGCAGGTACATTTAATGCTGCTAATATACTGTTGAAATAATTAAGCAAATATTTCCTCATTGCAGTATAACACCAAGTCAAAAAATCCAGGGATATCAGTATGTCCATTTAGGAAGCACAATTGATTGTGAATCAAGAAGCATTGCCTACAGCCCAATCAGGTTGCGCAGGTGGTGCAGCTCCTCCAGGATGGCACATCCATATGTATAGTCGCATGAAGGTTTGCTGTGTCTCCTAGCACAGTCTCAAAAGCATTAGATGAAAGGACATGAGGAGAGCTGGACAGGGCTGTAGAAGGATATCAACCCAGCAGCAGGAGAGGTACCTGCTCCTTTGTGTGAGAGGGAACAGAAAGAGCACTGACAAAATTAACTGCAGAAGGCTATCGGTGTGCAGAATTAATGCTGGTTCAGTTGGTCCTGGTTTCCCCCTGGTACAGAATAATACTGGCCTCATCTCTATTAGTGTGTAGAGAGTTCCTGGATGAGGAAGGTATTGATGCCATTGACTGGCCCTCTCATTCTCAATGTTATGTATTGATGCATCCAGCACCGGCAAGTACCACCACCAACTGTTCATGAGATCACTGATTCCTTGATCCAGTTCTAGGAGGAGATCCCTCAGGACTTTTTTCATTTGCTCTGTAAGTCTTCCCTACTAGCTTTTAATTATGCTGTTGCTACAACAATGCCATTGTTAATATGTCCTGATTTAACATCCTTAAATTCTTACTGCTGCGTGAAGGAAAGGGAAAATAAACAGGCAATATGAGTTTGGATTTAAACCGGAGTATATACAAAAATATCTGTAGCACAAAACAAACACAGAGAGTGGAATTGTGTTGAACTCTTATACTGTACCCAGCTAACACACAAGATTTTTCAACCTTTCTGTGACACTGCATAAAGTTTATAATTTGGTTGGTTGCACAAAATGTTATCTAAACATTGTGGCAATCTTAAACCCTAATGTTTATTGAGAACATTTACAAGACTTTTATACGCAATGTTGTTTTGACATGGCAAACATTCAGGCCCTCAGTACAGCACCACCTAGCATGGGACAAGGACTGTGCACATCTGTACTGGGGTTTCCTTTTCAGTGAGTCACACAGGTACTGAAAATAAAACCACAGTATGCCATGTGCACAGTCGTTGCAAATTATTGTTTCTGTAACATCTTCTGACAACACTTTTGAGACATTTATTGGAAATGTTTTCTTTAACTTTCAGCAACATTTTTGGGATAAATAACACTAATAACACTATCAAAACTTTTGTTTTGTTAAAACACAAATTGTTAGCTGGGTATGTAAAAAGGAGTTTCAATATTGTCACGTCACTACTTGGGAAACAACTGTAGCAAATGCAGTTGTAGTTAAAAATGTGTTAATTTACACAAACCAGACAGTTAATTCCACATTCACAGTTCAAGCTCATAAACAGGAAATAGGCAGAGGTAGGAAATCAGGCTTATAACACAGAGAAGATAATCCATTGAGAAGACAAGATGCCAGGCATCTTACACAATCATACACAACAATGCAAAATCAAAAGCAAATTGACGAGGCAGTAACCAGGAGACAAAATGGGTAATGCACAGAATAGCAAACAGGAGATATAAGGCTTTGTAGGTTAGGTACCACACACTAAACAGTACTTTACACCGAGTACAATTTTGGGTGTGATTAAATAACCGACTGGGAGTTTATTTCAACTGCGTTGTAATCCCCATGGGATATGCTGAGATCTGTAGTTCTGTTTCACATACCCAGTAATAGCCACTTGTGCCTCAGAACAAAGTGTTCCGCATGATGCGTGGACCAAGAGGCATACCTGACAGATATTTTCTTTTGTGAATGATTAAGAAATTTAATAGCTTGAATTACGAAAAACATATGCATACTTGGCAAAGTGTTGTGCTGTGGAGCAAATGGGAGTGCATTCTCATTCAGAGGTTAGCCCTAGAGGGTCTGTTCTTTTGATTCAGGCATTATCCATTAGGAATAATGGTCCCAAGATAATGGAACAATCATATAGCACCATTCCCCGTGTAGTATATGCTAATCACTGTTATTCACTTCACCTGTAAGTGGCCATAATGTTTTTAATGTTTTGGCTGATCTGTGTATGTCGATCATATCTCTTGCTGTGTTTACATTTATAGGCAGTGGAATGAGGAGCTGATGGAGGATGCCTGCTCCTCCTTGGCTGAAGAGATGACCCTGTCTCCCTCCGCACCAGGGGGGATGGTGACCTATCGACGCACCCTTACTATCAGCCTGTTTTTTAAGTTCTATCTCACTATAAGGCACAAGCTAGCTCAAGAGGTAATTACTCATTCACTTATCTCTCTCAGTTGCTGAACTGCTTAATCCTATTAGGATTGCAGTGGGCTAAGCGGGGTACACTGTGAACCACTCACTAGATCATTGCAGGGCAATACACACAACCATTCACACTCACTCACACCGAGGGCAATTTGAAAAAGCCAATTAGCATAATGTGCACGTCTTTGGACTGTGGGAGGAAACTGGAGTAGCCAGGGGAAACTCCATACAAACACAGGAAGTACATGCAAAATCAGAAATGCCTGAACAAGGAAACCACTAAGTCTCTGTGCCGCCCTTAAGTAATTATGTTCAAAAATATGTAATTTGTTCATCATATTTTCATAATTATGTCTACTCAAGTGAAAATAAAACTTTCATCAGCAATGAACTTATATTTCTAAGTGAGAATGATACAGTAAATGAGGTCATCTGTAGGAAACCAGGGTACCTGGAGAAAAATTGTAATTTAAGTGAAAACAAATCTTTAAATAGCTTAGGTTAGCCAGTTACAGTAAGCAACAGACAAACTTAGACAACTTAACACAAACACCTATTACTAATGACAACAACAAAAAAAAAAACAAAGACATGCAGACTTAACAAGGTAAATGGATGGATTATTGAAATAACTACCAGAATAAACAACATTAATGGAGACATAATATTGGACGCATTTGGATTATGCTTGAGACTAGCAAAAAAGCATGATGGTAATTTTGCTTATGGTAGATTTACAGAAAGGTACCATGAGTTATTAGAATGTTGGGAAGCTGTGTTACCCGTTCCTTGTCTAAACTGGGCTCCTGCGATATTTTAAGATGGCACTTGTTGAAATGGTGTGGCTGTCTGCAATGTGTCTTGGAATGTTCCATGGAGAGGGCAGTCTTTCGTGGTTTTTTATTGTGAGCTGGACATATTTGCTGCAAGCAATAGGTTTCGCTCGGCTGGTGTAAACCTCTTAAATCTCACTGGATTTCTCCCCATTCTTGCTGCAATTATTTAGGACTTACAGTTGGGATATAACTAACCGGACTACATGTTGGACTGTAATGAAAATTTCTTTTTTCTTTTTTTATATGGTTTGTATTCTGTGGTTTCACCCAAATGAGGATGGGTTTCCCTCTTGAGCCTGGTTCC
>JBCNYH010000022.1:24218789-24231315 GCA_039654325.1 Tandanus tandanus | reverse complement strand
TAAAGCTGCTTTGTGACAATGTCAATTGTAAAAAGCGCTATACAAATAAAACTGAATTGAATTGAATTGAATTGAATCTTTCATTCGCCATCCTGCTCCACGCTGTTCTCTTAGGCTCTTTGCATATTTTACACATTCTTTTCTATGAACACCCCTCTGAAGACTCCATGAATACTCCAAAGTTCCTCTCTGCATCAAACTTTTGTGAAAAATTTGACTTATGAATAGACAAACATGTAATTTAGGTTATCTGTCCAATCATGTTTTGAGCTCACTCTATAAATGTGCACTAGACAGGCTCTGGTCTCTAGGCATTTGAGAAGAGACAATTTTTAACTTTATGTAAACTCATAGATGCACACATATTAACGTAAATTAAATATCACATTAAATTTTACAAGAACATGAGCTTTGTATCGATATGAAACATGGACTGATTTTCCTTATACTTGTAAAAGTTATCATTTAGTGATATTAAAAACTGTGAAAATATAAACATGTCCAGAGGTTATAATGCGGTATTAGGTCTTAACCTTAAGACAAACACACACATAAATTACTTATATATTTGTAGTTGAAATTTAACTTTCACATGTTTCTCCAGTTTAAAGGGGCATTACCTTTTGAGTGGCAAAAATCAAAGGATCCACACTTTTTCTGTCACACTGTGATATTTGAGTTATATCAAATTTTAACAGCAAAGTTTGTCAAAGATATTGTTCATGGTTTGATAAAAGTTTCTATTACAAGTCATTGAGAAAAAAAGTTTTTAGTAATGTATGCACTCAGTTCTCTAAGTAACTTGGTCAGTAAGAGAGAACTTTTTTGGAGTGTCCTGGCACAACTGATAATTGGTTCTTGTTTGAAAAGGTGTCTAAAGAAACATTACTCTGAGTGGCTTATGAATTTTGGGTAAGCTTTCAGGGAGACATTGGAATGTTTCTGAAAAAACACAAGGGCTTTTAATGTTAATAGAGGGTCCTTTTGCGTGTGTGTGTGTGTATGTGTGTGTGCGTGTGCGTGTGTGTGTGTATTGCGGGCTTCATGCAGTGTTCCAGGAAGGATTCTGTGAAGGCATGGTGCATTAGGGCAGTAGAGGGCACACCCCAAAGAGGCAGCAAGGAGGGTGCTGTATTAACTATATTAACTGTATTAATGTATGCACGTTTTAGTGTGAATGAATTAATATTTGTAATTATTGTTTACATATATCAATATATATATATATCAATATATATATCATATATCAAAATTAATTAATAATATTAATTCATTCACACAAAAAAGTTGCATACATTAATACAATTAAGCAAAAAAACAATTACATAAACAGTGAAAGTCATATTTTTATAAACATTAAAGTAATTCAGTGCATTAATTAAACTCATATAATTATACACATTGATATAATTATATGACAGTTTTTATTCATAAATCTTTAATTTGAAATGTGTTATTTTATTCATGGAATATGCAGTTTAAGTGAAGTTTTATTTAGCATTGCATTGCTTAAAAATTACATTTAAATTAGATTTATTACATAAAAATTAGATTACTGCACATCTCTTTTACATCATGATTCTCAGTTAAATGTTATCAATCTAATTAAATCTAATTAAATATAAACTTTAATACTATATAGTTACGTTAGATTAGTCTGAAATTCTGTAATTAAAATTAAATTCTTTCATAGAACCTTACAAGTTACTGTCATTAGTCAATTTGCTAAAGAATCTTTACTGAAGACAAGTTGAACCTATCCGCTTTTGCCTCACCTTTGTTTTTGACTGCTACTGCTTTCCTTTCCTACTCTGATGTTGGATTATCTTTTATGCGCTGTTTGTCTGAATGCTTGGCCACTTCCTGTCTACCATTTATAAACTTGGATTGTGCCATGATATTGTCTGCTTGGTTTGCAAACCTTTTTATATGCAAATGAATCCAAACTGTCTTCAGCCCACATTTCATTCACCAATAGATATAAGTGAAATAAAACACTAAGGGTTGTAGAACCACCCTGTCATTGATTTTTTTTCCTGTATACCCAGAATCTTATGTTTTTATGTAATTATTCAGTAAGTACAATTTAAAGTGTGTAAATTATTTTAGTTATAAAATAACTTTTTAAAGCTAATAAATACTTGTGTTTCATCAGTACCTTTCTGTTGAGGATGTCAGACCAGATTATACCAGTGCCATCAAAATCTGTCACCCAGATACACCAACCAGTGTTCAGCTATACCAGGTACGTGTGTGTGTGTGTGTGTGTGTGTGTGTGTGTGTGTGTGTGTGTGTGTGTGTGTGTGTGCGTACTGTATGTATATAACTAATTAGTCATTCAGACTATACTGATTCCACTGAGTAGTATATACCTCATTTGAACATAAAAAACAAAAATGCCTTTTTTTGTTTATTATCAAAGCATGTTAATGGTCACAGGTGCTTCATCACAATTGGCATGCACTTGCTGTTACGCCATCTTTTTAAACTCAAAGTTTGAAAAAAGTGTTTGTTTTACTTTGAAATACATGACAGCTATATTTCATAAATTTCTTTGAATTTTCTGGGATGGCGTTTTGCTGAATTTTTATAATTTTAGAATCACTGACCATGGCAAACCATGAATTTTTGCCTGCCGTTTTAATTCAAGCATTATCCTGCGTTTGCAAAATAGACAGCAAGAAGGTCCTGGGTTTGAGTCCTGACATGGCATTTCTGTGAGAAGTATGCATGTTCATGCTTGCTTGGGTTTTCTTTGGGTACTCCGGTTTCTTCCCACAGTCCAAGGACATGCACATTGGGCTAATTGGCTAATCCAAATTGCCCCTATGTTTGATGATGAGTGTAACTGATTGCATGAGTGTTGGCTCTGTAATGAACTGTGCAGATACATAAAGAAAAGCAGACTGAAACAAGATTTTTATAGTTTATATTTACATATTTTAACCCTAACAGAGACTGGTCAGGTAAGCTGTCCTCTTTGAGTAGAGTTAATAGTCGCTGTGGAGTATTTTAAGCATGCTCATTCAGAGTTAGTACATACTACACAGACACTTGTTAAAAAAAAAAAAAAATCTCCGTAAAGGTGTATTTGCACACTAATTCAAAATTTAATATGCTTCAAGGAAATACAAAAAAAACCCCCACCTACATCTACAATGACATTTATAGTTTATATTTAATTAGCATATTCTTAATGAGAATGGCGCGATCTGATTGGCCCGCTATTTCGGGATTATACATTATTACTCCATGTGAAAATGATTCACTGGACATTGTGTTGTTTGAGGTCCCTGTGGCTTAAATCCAAAAAAGTCAACAAAATGTCATCCCAGAAAATACAAAGAAAGCTACACAATATGGCTTCACATTTTAAATGCTAAAAAGTCATCAAACTGCTACTAATGCTAAGTACACTGGCAGACCATAATTTTCGACATAATTTTTATTCTGGTGCCCAAAACTTAATTTTTGTAATATGGATAATTTGTTTATCATGTTGGCTTCAAAAAACAAACAAAAGTGTCAAGACTAAATGTGGTGATTTGCGGTGATACAGCACAGCGAAACCGGTTCCTGGAGTGTTGCAGCCGCTCTGGACGTGGCCTGTCGCGACTGTGATATGTCATTGTCATTATACAGTTCTGTCCAAACTTGTTCCAAAATGTTTACTTCAAAATGGTTTGCACAGCAAGACAATTATGAACAGAATACAAGATATAGAAGTTAAACAAGTTATGTTACACAATTAAACAAGTATCTAAAACAATCTTACTTTGCCACAGCAAAACTTAAAACTAGCTCTACATTTACATTTACAGCATTTAGCAGACGCTCTTATCCAGAGCGACTTACAGAAGTGCTTTGATGTCACTATTAGCGAATATATTCTTATACTGGTTTCTCTGTGCACAGACTAAGTATACTGTCAGTCAAACTCAGTGGGTAGGCATTGTGCGTGCAGATTTTTTTTTTGTTTGTTTGGGGTTTTTTTTGAGCGTGTGTGTGCGTGTGTAAAACATAGTGCTAAGCTAATCTAAGTACTGCCGAAAAAGGTACTGCCAAAAAAATAAGCTTTAAGCTGAATCAAACCAAACCTTTTTGCTGTCACAGGCAGTCCAAAATTCACTGAAGTCAATATAGGGCTTAACATATTTTTAAAATCATTTAGAGGTGTGCTGGTGTTTTATATAAATAATATATATATATATATATATATATATATATATATATTATTTTCCCCTGCTTAATATAGGCAGTTCCTGCTGGTCAGAGCCCAGATGATGTTATAGGTCGTCCTGTTATGCACCTGTCTGCTCTGAAGCAGGCCACAGGAGAGGCTGTATACTGTGATGATATTCCTCACTTTGAGAATGAGCTCTGTTTGGCCCTTGTCACCAGCACTAAAGCTCATGCTTATATTAAGTAAGTAGCAACTAACCACTTGTTTGTATTTTCTGTCAAGGTACAGTATCTTTTATTATTCAGCTTTTGTAGAAATGAGTAAATGACATACAAGTTGTGTGTGTATTCTTCATCTGATTATTGAATCAGTGCTTTAAAGCATTGTTATGGGTAGTAGTTTAAGCACAGTTGATGAGCTAACCCTTTAGCCCCAAGTGAAAGAATGCTCATCTTTTTATTAGTTCCTGCCTTTACTGAAAGTGGGCGGAGTGGGAGCTATAGAAAAGGGTTCCATCCGTCTGTCCTTACAACTTGTTTGTACAATAACTTTGGAAGGAAATGACATAGATTCACGAAGTGTGGTGTATGGGTCCCTCTCAGGTGTGAATAAGGTGGGATTGTATATGGGTCACTTTGACCTTGTTTCAAGGTCACAAGGTCATTTTTTCAATATTTGGCTTGTTAGTGTGATAACATTTGGAAGGAAAAGACATAGCACTGGGATGTCCAATTTTATCCGCAAAGGGCAGGTGTGGGTGTAGGTTTTCACTTCAGGCAAGCAGGAGCCAGACCTTTCACCTGTGTGGACCCCTGATCTCAGAAAATGATTGGATAGTGTTTTCTACTGTTTGCATGTAGCAAAACCTGTAGCCTGACTGGTGCCATCTTGGTGAGACCATTTTATTGTTGAAAGTTGTTCTCAAATAGCATGAAAAGATGGGTAAAATGGAAATGATTACATCCATAATGTACATTTCATTTTAAAACCTTCAGATTTCAGCTAGCTATGCAGATCTTTTTCTTTTTTCTTTTTTCAATGAATTACAAATATCAGTAAAATTATTGGTAAAGTTATATGAATTTAAGGTATTCAGCAGTAAAAATTTTCAGGGTTTTCGAGCTGTGTTGGCTTTCAACGGCTCCATTTTGAGATTTTAAAGTGAGGTGGACTCACCAAGATGGCTGCCACCAGGCTTCAAAATTGAAACACTAATCTGCAATCTAGTCTTTTTTTTTTTTTTGAGCTTAGTGATTGAAACAGGTGGAAGGTATGGATACTGCTTGGTTGAAGTGAAAACCTGCACACACGCTGGCCCTTTGCAGACAAGATTGGACATCCCTGACATAGCCTCACCAAATTTGGTATATGGATTCCCCTCATGGGTGAATAGGGTGGGATTGTACATGGGTCACCTTGCCCTGTTGCAAGGTCACAAGGTCACTTTTTCTAATCACCTATTTCAGATATTACAGAATAACACACTTGTGACAATGAAAATCAAATATTGTTCTAGAAGTTCTTTCCAACGTTTGCTGAAGTTCCCACAAATGTGTTATTCTTGTTGGTTGTATTGCCTTCACCCATCTGTCTACTTCATCCCAAACCAGCTTGATGGGGTTTAAGTCTGGAGACTCTGCTGGCAATTTATTGATTTAAAGCCTTCCGTCTTGTGTTTTTCTTCTAGGGTAATTCTGATCTACTGTTGACCTTTGTTTTGCTTGTATTCTTGCAAACGTCAGCCTATGTTTGCTGGTTTCTCCAAAATGATATACTCTGGCTTAGTGCCTATGCTTAAAACCTTATGTGCAGTATTATTGTCTCTCTTCATCTAGCATGAAAGGTAAAAGGGGCTGTGGAAAGAATATTCTGATCTACTACAATGGCAATGCACTCTAATGATGACTTTATTTTATGAGTAGCAGTCAAAGTCAAAAAACATTTGACAGCTATAAAATTGAGACAATGCATGTTGTTATGTATTGATTTTCAGTACTTTCTCTATCACTTATCATTAGTCATATGTGTATTTGACATATCTTTCTGTAGATCTATTGACATTGATGATGCCATGGCAGTTCCAGGAGTGGTTACATTTGTCTCTGCCAGGGACATCCCTGGGAGCAATAAGACTGGATCTGTTGTCCTTGATGAGACTGTCTTCGCTGATGACAAGGTTCACTACATGATTTCTAATGTCCATTTAATGCGTCATATAAAAAAACAAAGTTATGGCTATCAATACATTTATGGAACCTGAAATTTGGGGAATTTGATCCCCAAGGTGAAATATAAAAATCTTGCAGTAGTAAGTCTTGGAGATTTACGTTTATGTTGGGGTTTTTTTGTTTGGAGATGCTTTTTTTATGCATGAAGATCTTGTACCATTCATTTAAAGAATTTCACTGGTTCTAATTCATTTTAGACACTACCATGATATTAAAAATATCTACTATATACAAATCATGGAAATGACAAACTTAATACTCATGAATTCTAACACTGATGAGGTGCCCTTTCTTGCTTTTCAAGGTCACATGTTTGGGTCAGATAGTGGGAGCCATTGTAGCAGACACACAAGTCCATGCACAGAGAGCAGCCAAATCTGTGAAGATCTCATATGAGGAATGTGAACCTGTGATTGTCACCATTCAGGTGCGAAGGCATTTCATATATAACCCACATATAAACTCCACAAATCTCTTACCCTTGAAAAAAAAACTAAAAAATTACTAAACTAAAAAAACTAAAATGCAGCAAAACAGGCCCAAACTATTATATTACCACAGCCATGTTTCAAAGATAGAATATGGTTCTTATGCTGGAATGTTTTCCTTTCTCCAAGCAAAAAGATTTTCATTTAAATCAAAATAGTTCTGTTTTGGTCCCATCCAACCACATGTTCTTTTACAATAGATTTCTGGCTTGTCCATGTGATCTTTAACAAACTGTAGAAAGACAGCAATGTTCTTTTTGGTGTGCCATGTATTGTTGTTTTCTTTTCACCGCATTTCATTCACTGATTTCACTGGTCTACAGCCAAAATTGCTTCTGAAATAAATATAGTCAAACTTTCCTAATTTTGGGCCGTTGGGACTTAAACTGATGTTTAAAATTGTTCTTTGGCTCTAGTTTTTGAGATATGTTACTGGGTCAGCATATACAATTCAGACTTAGGAATCATGAAGGATGGGTGAGTTATAAAGGGAACGGATCGGAATTTAAATTAGAAGTCACTAAATACATTTTTGACTGAATCTAGGAATGAACTTTAAGTAAATAGGTTCAATGCCAGAGTATTTACTTCAGGTGTAATAGGTCATGGTTTCAAAGCCTGGTTCATGCACTGAATTTTCCACCTAAAATTGTAGTGTTTTATTAATAACTATTTGGCGATATATAAATATGATAATAATCATCAATGACTGGATTTGAAAATTACTTTTATTAATTTTTTAGGCAAAACAATAAATTATGCAATCTAAAGCTGGTATTGCATCATAAATGATATGGAATGCATCATATTGTCCCTAGAAGGACAATTTTTAGAACTTCCAAAAATTTGTATGCCAGTGTTTTGGCATTCATTTGTGTCACTTGTATTGTTAGCTTAATTAGCCATTTATCGAGTTCATGTTCCAAAGTTTGTCTTTCAGTTGTAATTGAGAGCTTACAGAAATTATACTAAAGTAAAGTAATATTACGATAGTCATTACATTTACACAGGAACTTTACAATAAGTCTAATGCCAGGATCTAATTAGCTAATTACTTCGTCTTCAAGTTAGACAGAGTATGCATGTGTCCGAGTACTCATAGCATGCGAAAGGCAGTGAACGCGTGTGTTCACTCCACCAGTCATTAATTATGCCAACTCATCCAGATTTTGTTCTTCTTTTCTCAATTGCACCCCTAGGCATTGTTAGGTGCTTCATGTCAAAAGAACTGTGGGGATTGTTAGTGCATGTGATGAATTCCACTGCATTTACAAATAAATGTTTTCTTTCATTTTAAAATTTGTGTGCATTAATTATGAGTAGTATTAAATATCAAACTATTCAAAATGTAATTCTTGGATCTTTAAGAAAAGCCATGCATCCTATTCAAATTTAAAGCCATAATGTTTATTAATTACTTGTTATTTGCTTAATACTTCTCTTGTACAGGATGCCATTGCCAATCAGTCATTCTACCAGCCAGTGAGAACTATAGAGAGAGGAAACCCTGTGCAGGGCTTTCAAGAATCTGATACCATCCTACAAGGTACCATTAATGTAATAGCACAAATATAGTTTTATATAAAGAATGAATATTTCTATTTGAAAGAAATCTTAAATAGATTAAATATTTAGCTTTTTTGGTTTTATATTTAAAAAATGTGCTGCAGGCTAAGGCACATACTGTATATTCAGTTACTGTCCACTTTAATAGGAGCACCTGCACACCACACCTGCATAATCACGCTTTTCCACTATGGTGAGCAGAAATGCATCTCCACATGCTTTACAGCAGCAGGAAACTACTTCATTTCCTTTCGCTGTCATTCAAGTACAGGAATTTGAAGCTATCATGGGCATATATTTGAAACCCTTGGCCTTCTTGCTGTGAGACAGATGTGCAAATCAATTCATCACTGTGCTGCCCTACACTTTTTCCCCCAAATCTGACATTTAATCTGAATAATAACTGAAGATTTTGACCTGTTTATGTGCTTTATATTGCTGCCACCTGATTAGCTGATTGGATAATAACATGAATGAGCAGGTGTACTGGTGTTTCTGTGAAAGTGAACCATGATGTAGATTGATGTTTGTTTGTAACTGGATTGATTGCATTCTGAAGGATGTTCTGATTTGTTGTTCTCAGGTGAAATGCACATAGGAGGACAGGAACATTTTTACTTGGAAACAAACTGCACGCTAGCGGTCCCTCGTGGTGAGGATGGTGAAATGGAGCTGTTTGTGTCCACACAGACGACCACCAAAACACAAGTAATCAAAAAATGAACTCTAGTTTACTGTATACACGTGACATTTGGTATGTGTGGCATATAGAAGTTGTTTGGGTTTTTTGTTTGTTTTTACATTTTTTCTCCTGTCACCAAGAGTTAATCAAATGTGAACAATTTCAATGTGTATGGTATATGTGGCAATCCTTGCCATATACTCTAAATTGGTCAAAATTGCAATGCACAGCTTCACCTGAATTCTGCATCAGGGCACCACATCCTCGCTTTTCAGTGTTTACTGTTTCACCGTGTACAGTTTGCTGCTCACTGTTCAGTAGTCACTGTCACTGTGTCCTTTCTAGAGTCCCTCATTAACTGCTTTATCTCAGTAAGGGGCACAGTGTCCTGTCTGTGGATTACTGGCTCCTAGGTGGGAATACATCTACGCTGCATCTACTCTAAGATGTTTTAATTTTAAAACACAATATAACACCAAGAAGGTCCTAGGTCCTGGCCTCAGCAAGGGTACTTCTGTGTGGAGTTTGCATGTTCGCCTCGTGCGTTGCGTGGGCTTCCTCTGAGGTTTTCTGGTTTCCTCTCACAGTCCAAAGACATCCACATTGGGCTAATTGGCTATTCCAAATGATAAGTATGTCTAGTAAGAACATTCCTTTGCTTGGACTTACAATGAGGTGAAACATTTTACTGAAATTAACACAAGATTATAAGCAGTCATGGTG
Organism: Tandanus tandanus; assembly: GCA_039654325.1. Taxonomy (NCBI): domain Eukaryota; kingdom Metazoa; phylum Chordata; class Actinopteri; order Siluriformes; family Plotosidae; genus Tandanus; species Tandanus tandanus. The sequence continues at coordinate 24,221,445 of JBCNYH010000022.1, read as the reverse complement.
AAAGTAATGCAAATATGGCAACATATTAGAGCAGTTCTGGAAAAGAATCACTTGACAGGAGCATTATGACTCAAGAAAGGATATGTCATAACTGATAAGACCGAGAAAGGCCTCAGGAAACAAAGGTGGGTGTCTGTCAGCCTTTCCAAAATCTCATTTTCTAACAATGCAGATTAAAACATAACTAAAGAAGGGCAAGCAATGTTACAAAATGTAAACAAAACAAAAGGTGATGCATACGATTTAGAAATGTTCTGAAATTTTTACTCTTTGGTTTTAGACCCTTGTGGCCAAAGCATTGGGAGTACCAGCAAGTCATATAGTGTGTCGAGTTAAAAGACTGGGAGGAGGATTTGGAGGGAAGGAAAGCCGTAGTACCATGCTCTCAACAGCTGTAGCTGTTGCTGCTCACAAGTAAAAAAAATACCCTGTTTGGAAATATATATTTTTTTAGTTATTAGTGCCCAGTAATACAATTACAATACAGTTACAATGCAGTTACAATGTACCTTCTGTAGAGTCAAGAGGCCAGTCCGTTGCATGTTGGACCGTGATGAAGACATGCTGGTTACTGGTGGTCGACACCCATTCTTTGGACATTACAAGGTAAGAATATTCCATGCAAATAATAAACTTAGGACTGTTTTTGCTGAAAATGTTGATCCTCCTTAAATAATGAGAGTGTCAAAAGATACATCCTACTTAATTTCATGATTTTTCTGTTAGAGTGTAGTTTTAATATAAAGATTTAGGCACTTCCTCAGGCCGAGGTCCCAATAGTTATCTCCATTGATAGGTGTCAAAGGCTGGTGTTTTAAGGGGAATTTAAGGAGGAAATAAACAAATAAATCTTGCCAGTATTTCCTGATTTTGGTCTAAAGTGAAAGAAGGAAAGGTTAACACTCAGTTTTCTGTTCACTGCCTTTCACTCACTGATTTCTGCATTCATTTGTATCACCTGTCTTGTTAGTTTAATTATCCGTTTAGTAAGTTCATGTTCTATGTCGCCGCAAAGATTGTCTTTACATCATCACACAGAGAACAAATCACAACTCTGTCAGTTCCGTAATGTCCATACTCCCAGCATGCACCTCTGCAGTCCAAGACAAAAAATATAAACCTTTGTAATTTAAGTGTTCAATGATTCATTTGGAAAAATATGACATCTCTACACTATATAAAGTGTAAATGTGTGTATTCAGCGCAGTTTTTTTACACTAACCATGGACGGGAAACGTTGTGATGAACCTCTCTATTTATTCTGCTGTTAATAATCATTAAATCAGATATAGAGGCTATAAAGATGGAGATATGGATGGATGGAGAAGGGACTTATGGGGCTTTGCTCAGGAGCTCTACTATAAATGACCTTAAAATCTGCTTTTAATGTGCAATGGTGTGAAAAAGTGTTTGCTCCCTTCTTGATTTTTTATTTTTTTGCATGTTTGTCACACTTAAATGTTTCAGATCATCAAACAAATTTAAATATGATTTAAACACAACACAAAAGGCAGTTTTTAAATGGAGTTTTTTATTATTAAGGGAGAAAATAAATCCAAACCTACATGGCCCTGTGTGAAAAAGTGATTGCCCCCTAAACCTAATAAGTGGTTGGGCCACCCTTAGCAGCAACAACTGCAATGAAGCGTTTGCGATAACTTGCGATGAGTCTTTTACAGCGCTGTAGAGGAATTTTGGCCCACTCATTTTTGCAGAGTTGTTGTAATTCAGCCACATTGGAGGATTTTCGAGCATGAACCGCCTTTTTAAGATCATGCCACAGCATCTCAATAGGATTCAGGTCAGGACTTTGACTAGGCCACTCCAAAGTCTTCATTTTGTTTTTCTTCAGCCATTCTGAGGTGGACTTGCTGGTCTTTTTTGGATCATTGTGCTGCTGCAGGACCCAAGTTCGTTTCAGGTCACGAACAGATGGCCGGACATTCTCCTTAAGGATTTTTTGGTAGCCAAAAAAATTCCATGGTTCCATTTATCACAGCAAGTCTTCCAGGTCCTGAAGCAGCAAAACAGCCCCAGACCATCACACTACCACCACCATATTTTACTGTCGGCATGATGTTCTTTTTCTGAAATGCGGTGTTACTTTTACGCCAGATGTAATGGGACACACACCTTCCAAAAAGTTCAACTTTTGTCTCGTCAGTCCATAGAGTATTTTCCCAAAAGTCTTGGGGATCATCAAGATGTTTTCTGGCAAAATTGGGACGAGCCATAATGTCGTTTTTGCTCAGCAGTGGTTTTCGTCTTGGAACTCTGCCATGCAGGCCATTTTTGCCCAGTCTCTTTCTTAAGGTGGAATCATGAACACTGACCTTAATTGAGTCAAGTGAGGCCTGCAATTCTTTGGATGTTGTTGTGGGGTCTTTTGTGACCTCTTGGATGAGTCGTTGCTGCGCTCTTGGGGTAATTTTGGTCTGCTCCACTAAGCATCCACAATGCAAGGTTCACCACTGTTCCATGTTTTCACCATTTATGGATAATGGCACTCACTGTAGTTTGCTGGAGTCCAAAAGGTTTAGAAATGGCTTTATAACCTTTTCCAGACTGATAGATCGCAATTACTTTCTTTCTCATTTGTTCCTGGATTTCTTTGGATCTCGGCATGATGTCTAGCTTTTGAGGATCTTTTGGTCTA